>OX632358.1:12147202-12326109 GCA_951751655.1 Ophion costatus | reverse complement strand
AAAAAATTCCATTACCCATTATATTGGACTTTGTAATGTAAAAAAATTCCATTACCCATTACATTGGACTTTGTAATGCAAAAAAATTCCATTACCCATTACATTGGACTTTGTAATGCAAAAAAATTCCATTACCCATTACATTGGACTTTGTAATGTAAATGTTTCACATTAAAAAATGTCATGTAATGGGTAATGGAATTTTTTTACATTACAAAATCCAATGTAATGAGTAATGGATTATTTTTACATTACAAAATGTAAAGTAATGGGTAATGAAAACGGTAATGCATTACAAAAAGTGATGCATTATTTGCAACCCTGCTTTGGTGAGGTGCGAAATGTGCACAACACGATGATAAAAGCAATCATGGATGTAGGAAATATATAGATGGATGTAGGAAATATCAGCCCTCGGATACTGGTCCACCATTCCTAAACGGTAAACGAAAACACATTTTATTCCGGCTTTTTCGTTTTTGAAATCGCCACTATCTAGCGTTTGCTGTAATGAGACAGCCTTCGGTTGTGCGCAACTGTCACGAGCCGTTCTTTTCTTTTTTCCTTTTGAGAATTTTGCAAGAGCGGCCGTGCCTCGTGCCGTCCCAGAGTGCGGTGACCTCCGCGATCACCAGGAATGTGCAGAGTCGGGGTGGCGTGAGTTTGGTTGCTCTCGACCACTCCGGGCCCGATCACGCAGTGCTGACGGAGCGGAGTCTCCGTTTTCGCTTTCGTTTCTCTTTCCCATCCCCACGCTCCAACAATAATTATAACCATTATTGGAGAGCGAGAAGTACTTTTTCCCAATTTAGTCTCCATTAGAACTCCGAATTATCGAGTAATGGAAAAAAGGCTCCTACCCGTTAGCCTTCGCATAGCGTGCCGTAAATCTCGCGGATACAGCACAACCCCTTTGTAACCGTCGTTTAGTCGCGTGGGTTGTTAGCTGTCCCCTGAAGTTCCTCGCGTCGCGAATATAAGTCTCGGGCCGATAATCTTAATGTCTAATAAATCTAGTTTGATATCATTTCATTACCCCGTATTACTATTATTTGGCGATCCTCGCAGTACGTGCGTTAAATTTACCTATTGTTAATAATACATTTTCTGATCAATTCTATTTCTTCGATTTCACTCTGCGAGTGTTATACCGTCAACAATACCGATTTGTGTCAGCGCGCCGTAGCGTACTACCTCCACGCAGACACTCGCAGTGGTTCAGCGACGGCAAAGTGTAAGTCGCTCATGTTACAACGTTTGTACGGTGCGCGGGAGAGGGTATGTGTATGCATGGGAGTGTGTGTGTAGGGCGCCGCACCGGGGACGTTTGCGCTATCGTACATCAGACTCGCGTCAACTATTCGCCTTTAACCACGCGTTATTTTGGGTTCCATCAATTTTTCTTTAATCTTTATTTGTATTTGGCGCTACCGCATTAGTTCACTGGTATAATATACGTTAAGTATTGGTTGGGTGAATTCGTTTTCTTTCATCATTTTCCTATATATCCATTTCAGGACATAAAATAAGCGGGCCCGTATGGGACGCAAAGTAGAGAGGGCCCACATAAATAATTTAACTCGCGTTTCTCGCGAGTAGAGTTGTAGGGAGATAAATACCCTGTGCCTTCGGCACGTAACACAACTAAGTTTCCGGGTTTTTTTGACCAATAAAAACTCGAAAATTTCAAGACAAATACAAAAAATGATTCATTCGAAGTATTGTCCCTCGCTATTTACACATTTTTGCCTTCTCTCTGGCAATACATAAATACCGCGACGATAAAATGACGCGTCTTTGGAATGAAACCATTCGTCCAACCAATTTTGTACTTCATCGTAATTGGCCAAGTGTAGCCCACCCAAGCCATGCTAGGGATGCCGGATTGTTAGAATGAAATCGATTCATCGCATCGAATCCAATTGTAATTCAACGAATCGATTTCATAATATTAGGACCAAAGGATCAATTCAGTCAAAATCGAATTATATTAAGTGGCGAGAAAAAACAGAGAATAAAACATAGCTTGAAAAAGAATGAAAGAAATTTCAAATCAAAGGTACTTATATGATTCAGGTATAAAAATAAGAATCACCACGTCAAGAATGAACTTTCTTATTTATTAATATTTAACAAAAATAAATGCGTAACTGAAAGATCTTTTTATTATAAAGTATTGCTTTCTTTTTGATTTTTTGAGATTCAGAAGCAATACTTTAGTTTTTCAAAACAAAAGAGTCAATTTTGTTTACAAAAAAACCTGAAAATGCCATATCCCTTCCGCCATATCCGATATGGCGGAAGGCGGAAGGCATAAAAAAGTTGGTAGTTTCCGTTGGCCAATAGAATTTGGTATGCCATTGAAACCATTGAACCAACCAATAGCATGGTCTTACAAAAGACCGTGGCCAATAGCAATAATATACAAAATGTGATCACTTTCTCACTTCTGTCAATCGACAGCGGACATGCATCGCACGGTTTTTGTTTATAATGGCGCAATTTTTATCGGAGATGAAAATAGTGAGTCGGTTTTATAAAAAAAAATTGGAACCGATCTTGCATTTGAAAGATCAATTTGGACAATTAATTAGTTCGAAAGTTTAAATCGATTTAAAAATCGATTATTGGTCGGACAAGCATCGATTCTTGTAATAATCGATTCTCACATCGGCATCCCTATGCCATGCGCCATCGACCGGAACAAGAGATAGTCTGAAGGGGCCGATCCCATTTAGTCTGAAGGAGCACATCCCATTTCGTGCGTGCGTGCGTGCGTGGGTGGGTGGGTGGCTCGGTGCGCGCGCGCGCGCGCGTGTGTGTGTATATGTGCCTAGATCCTAGATCACCCAGTGAACTATAAAGGCCTCCGCACACTGCGCGCGATGCGCGATGAGCGACATCCAATGGGAGCTTCACTTTCCCAGGGGGTTTCTGCAATACCTGAGCTCCGATTGGATATTGCTCACCGCTCATCGCAAATCGCGCGCAGTGTGCAGAGGCCATAAGTGATTTCTATACTAGAAGTTTGTATACTAAGACTCATAAAGTGAGCATCATTGGACAACGACAACTCATCGAAAAAATTGAAGCGATTCGCACGAAAGTCACATGGGAAATATCCCTTGCATGAGCTATAGCACCACCCGCCATGACATTAGCAACACCGAGGATCGTACGCAGTCGCGAGCATCAACCGCAGTATCACAAAACTCACTGCTACCATGAGCCATCGTTTTCGATTTAATATTTATTTAAATAATATCAAGACTCAAAGATGCTGACAACAACAGCCCAAAGTCTACAGTCTAGCTACTACTAAGGTGCGTTTGTTTGTTAAGTTTAATTTTACGCACAATATCAAAAAACTGTATGGCACCACGCGAGGTGTTTTCGATTCTCTCCTCGTAAAGTTTTCTTATAACCGAAATGATTTGTTATGCCTTTCATCGGTAAATTAGTTTGATTATTCATTATATTTGTCATAAGAATCATAACGCAAATAAAAATAGTAATATATAGGGTATACAACTTAATGCGGTCCATTTTTTTGCTTAAAATACGCACTTATTTGAATGATAAAATGAATTAATACATTAATCAAAATATTGTCCACCACTAGCCACTACTTTTCCCCATCTTCCGGGTAAATTCTGAATTCCGTCGCGGAAGAAGCCTTCATCTTTTGAAGCCAAGAATGAATCGTGCCAATTTTTGATGCACTGTTGTGACGTGGAGCATACTCCAGTCAAAGCGTTCTGCATCGATCGAAACAAATGGTAGTCGGAAGGGGCAAGGTCGGGGCTATAAGGGGGGTGAGCCAGAATTTCCCACCCGCTATTTTCCAAATAGTTTTTAACCACAATAGCAATGTAAGGCCGAGCGTTGTCATGTTGAAAGATTATGGACTCGTGTATGGTCGCATATTCTGGACGTTTTTCGGCTATAGCTCGCTTTAAACGGATCATTTGTTGCCTGTAGAAGGCTCCCGTGATGGTTTGACCAGGTTTTAGTATCTCATAGTGGATCACATCCTTCTGATCCCACCAAATACAGAGCATAACCTTGGCACCATGAATATTCGGCTTCGGCGTTGATGTTCCGGTTTGTTCGGGATGTACATACGATTTTTTCCGCTAATGATTCGATGCAGAAAAGATCTGTTTCGCTGCACTTTTCTTCCAATTAAAACAGAAAATCAACACTTCCCGCAAATAGTGCTTATTTGAGACGAAATTCGACATTTTCCCCGCAGTAAAAATTAGACTTGATGCGCAAAACTCAAAGGTCTGAAAACGATATTTGGTTAAGAGATGTTGACACTTGACGATACAGCAAAAATCAGCTGTTGCCGTCAACCATTTATAGCACCTAGACCCATCTTTTGAAAACGGACCGAACTAAGTTGGACACCTAATAGTAATTCCTAAAAGCAATTAACGTTAATTTGTTTATTAATGTGATGGTTTTTTGTAACTATCCAAAAATGCTTTATAAAAATTATTTACAGAGTCATAATACATTTTTCGTAATTAAATAAAAAATTAAGAACTTTGTAAACATTGTCATACCAGTTATTACATTAAACTGATAAGACGAAATCATACATGAAATATTGTGCATCCTAAATAAACATGTCGACAATTAACACTATTAATTGCAACAATATATTTTTCAATGTGATAGTTAATTTGTTTGTCTTTAATCAAATTTCTTCAACAAAAATACGTCATCGTGTCCAGAAATGATTTATGGTGGAACACTTTAAAATCAGCAGGAAAATATGAAATGAAAAAATGTTAAGCACATTCAAAGAATGTCCATATTTCGTCTCGCGTCGTATGCAGTTTCTGGCTTCCACGGTCAAGTTGACCGTGCACAAGTTGTGTTAGGTTGAAAGATTTTGGGAGCCCTGAGAAGGGCTTAATCTTGTAATCATCTCCTCCGGGGCCTGCCTCGCATGGTGAAAGTAAACAGAATATGTTTATGCTTATGTTTAGAATATGTTTTGCAACTATTTATCTGTTGTATTTCATTTATTATTCAATTGTATGTATCTCATTATTTTAAATCTGTGTCATACGTAGTGTTTGATTATTAACACTCTAGCGGCATTGCATTCCATGTTATAAGAGATGAAAAACCATAGCAATATGTCTTACAAGTCGTTCATGAGCATCGGAAAATATTTTAAGTGGGTACAAAACATGCGAGCTCACAAAAATTCTAGAAGTGTATGTAAAGTGCTGCACCGTAAATAATTTAAATAAAAGCAGAGCATGCAGAGTATAGATTAACTGATGAAATAGTTATTTTATGTTCGGAAGGGAAAACAGAATACAGCTGCGCAGTCCTACTCTTTTTCGCTGTGTGTTGTCTTTAGCAAGGCCACTGTGGCATCCTGGCACTGCACACGTCTTCGTTATTTGTCAAAAATGTAAATAGACACGTATTAAAGTTACTATTCTCACGATTTGAAATATAAAAAAAAAACATTAAAGGTGAGGTTTTTATTTTTCACATTCATTTAAATTCTCGATTTTGAGAAAAGCTTCAGAACGTACAAATAGTGATCATCAGTACCAGAAACCTAGATCTATGTTCTATGTCAGTGCATAACGGGCAAAAGGGAAAAAATAAATATATTAACTTGAATAACCGCGACATGGAGGCTAGAGTGGGAGGAGTCCGATCTGTGCATTTCAAAATGGCTACAAAAATGTGGTCAAACAGGAATGGCGCCACTATCTCTAAGACCTTGAGAAGTAAGCTGAGTATCGATGTCGTGTATGAGAGATGGAATAGGATCGAATACGCATCCTAGCCTCCATGACAAATACAGTAGAACAGTAGATAAGTGAAATCTCGGATAATGCGGAAAACAGTAGCAATATCGGACTACTCCACGCATAAGCATAGCAGATTCTTCCGTTTTATTCGAGATTCTGCGTATTATCCGAGGATACACTGTAGGATCCCACTTTTGCAAAGGGATATTTTGAGTGTCCCGCCGAGGTCCGTTTGGAGAAGGTTGGATGTGCCGCGTCCGGACTTGAGGAGGGAGCCACGAATGGCGGAAATAGAGGGCGTCAGAGGACGGTCGAAGGCGGGCCTTGGGGGAAAAGCGTGGCTAGAGGAAAAAGAAAGGCTCTCAGGCTCCCGACCAGCGATTGGTAAGGGCGCGCCATCTTTCTGCTCCTCGTGTTTCGGAGTTCGCAAAAACGGAGACAGCGTGAACTTCATCCGTTCACAGAGGAGGTGTCGTGCTGCGATCCAACGAGAAAAAAGGTCGATCGCATACGAAAGCGCCAAAACCGTCGGATCGGGGAATATTTCGACCCAGGTTCCCGCAGCCTCAGCAGAATCACCGACCCCAAAAGGGGCCGAAACGTGTGTCGCCACGTGGACAGAACAAAGGCACGCAGTCGCCAAGTTCGTCGGACGTGCCATTATAATCCTCCGTAAATAATACCCGCAATTAATCGCTCACGGTAGACTCGCGGGCTAACGGAGGCGGCATCGGGAAATACGACAACGGGTTCCTCGTCATCTAACGGTCCAGCGATGGATTTGGCGCTGAGGAACACGGCCGGCACGAAGCGGGAACCGTAAAATAGATAAAAATGCCCACCAAAAGAGAACCAAAAAGGGAAAATTGTAAGTACAGTTATTGGCTAAAATAAAAGGAGTCGGGAGACGGCGTACCGCTCAGTGGCCATCGATAAAGAAAACAAATAAAACAGGTGCTAAAGCAACAGAGTCAATAACGGACAGTCGTGTAAAACCAATAGAAAACATAATTGGCGGTGATCTAAAACATAAGGGAATAAAGAATAGGTTTTTGTAAATGCCGGGCGGCATACCGAGATTTGTATGCGAGTCAATGTGATATGGAAACTATGCGTAACAGAGATCGCTGAAATGAAGAATGTTTTCTAAGTTCAGGGACGAATGTTCCCGTATTGTGCGATAATGTGGTATGGAAACTAAGCGTAACAGAGATCGCTGAAATGAAGAATGTTTTCTATGTTCAGGGACGAATGTTCCCGTATTGTGTGACAGAAATTAAATGTAACAGCAATCGCTGCAATTAAGAGTATTTTGTATGTCCAGGGACGAATGTTCCTTTATAGGGCAATGGGGAGTACGCTTAACCGAATCCGCCGATTGCGTTAATATCTCAGATACCGGCGGAAGGAAATGTGACCAAAAAGAAAAGAAAATGAAACTCTACTTGTCATATATTAAAATTATATAATAAAAGGACTCAAGTGTCAGGAAAAAAACCTAAAGGAAGCGCGGAGTCATTTACAATCCGTTACAAAACCTCGGATAATGCGGAGGACTCGAGAGAATTAAGTGACTTGGATAATGCGAAAAGTCGGTTAATCGAAGGTCGGATAAACGAGGTTCTACTGTACGATAATATACACACAATAGTCGAAGAATTTGAGAAATGTTAAAATCGAATTTTCGAGACAAACCAGCCTTGATGCTGCGAAGAGGACGCAGATATTTTATTTTTTAAATATTACAGCATGTTTTTATCTTAAAAATATTGAAGCAAGCAATATCGCTTCGACTTTATATTGTTATTACGGTGTTTATGTCAAATCGAAAAATAAATACTGAACATTTTTTTAAATTGCTTGCCTCAATCAGTAATTGCAATTTCTTTCGTGTGATTTTCTTTTTATTTTCATTCAAATATGTTATCGTCAGAATAATCGCGTTACCGATTCGCTGATTGCGAGTTTTAATACAAACCGATCGCAAAGTATTGTACTTCCACTAGAAATAATTCACCATCGTATTTACATACGAAAATAAAAATCGGTCCAAGAAAAAACGCATCAGTATTATTTAAGACATTTTCTACCGTTCGTTGTACAATTGAAGACTGTTAGAATACAAATATTTTCCTATCACTACGTATGGCATGCTTACTATTATTTTCGATCTTTTTCACTGTTAATTATGCAAGTAATGCACATTGTTCATTGGGCATTATTATATTAAAAATATTCTTCTGTCTTTACGTATTTATAGAGACCTCTCTGGTATATATCATTTTACATCTCTCTCGAACGCAACCCACTTCTGCAGTATTATGCTGCCTCACACACTTCTTATGATTGATTTGTTCCATCCTTGTCAGACGTAGCTCACTTCTCAAGTATTATTCTGCCTCACACACAGCTAACTTCTCATGATTTATTTGTTCCGTCTCTGTCACACACAGTTCACCTCGCGAGGTCTTAGCATTAGTGGCGTCATCCCTGTTTCACTACATTATTGAAGCCACTTTTTTCAAGTCTCTCCTTAATGGCCTCTGCACACTGCGCGCGATGAGCGACGGGCGATGAGCGCTATCCAATGGGAGCTCAGATATTCCGGAAACCCCCTGGGACAGTGAAGCTCCCATTGGATATCGCTCATCACTCGTCGATCATCGCGCGCAATGTGTAGAGGCCATATGAGTTCGGACTCCTCCCACCAACGTCTTATATACAGATCTTGCAACGAACGTAGTCGGGGTTGTCAATTCACGTTCAAACACAAATACAACTCATGAAGGCTATATGGAGGAGCTCGAACCACGGTCTTATATGCAGGTCTGGAAAATCCGTCGGATGAGGAGGGTCGCTTACTCAGGAAATTTTTTTAATACACTGGCCGCAAGGGGTGCTGCTATCTTAGAAGAGTTGGAGGCGTAGTGCGGTACGGGGGCTGACGGAGGTATTGAAAAAAGACAGAGCTAATCGCCGCACTACTTTACTGCCTGTCACCGTAACACCTCATTTCAATTATTGGGTCTGCAGTATATATATATATTGAATATCAAAATATCAAAATATAAACCTATATATATATATATATTGGTGGTATATCTACCAATATAGCTAATTATAATGAATAAAATTAAGCGGTGAACCAACCCAACAAGCCGCCAAATCTAATTTAACCCCAAGCGTGGCTATAACTTAAATGTTAGAAAACTGTCTTATTCATGCAATGATAATCGTGGTCGCACGGATAGGGTGCTGAGCTACCGTTTTGAAGGAGCCGAGTTCGATTCCCGAAGAGTGGGCTTGTTTAGAAAAATTATTTTTGGTGGTTATGTTCAACTGGTTATGTCAATTCTCAACGAATATTTTCGTCAGTAAGCGGCCTACCCCCACCATGCGAATCCTGGCAGAGTTTCCAGACCTGTATGTAAGACCGTGGCTCGAACACTTATGGGAGACATATGAAAAACATGACCACAAAATCGTTTGATATACTGAGGCGCAGCGATCGCGCTATTACCATGAAGCTAGTTGCGTGCGAGAGAGACAGAATAACGAAATCCTGAGAAGTGAGTTGCATGTGACAGAGATGGAAGACATCAAAGCATATAAGAAAATTGATCTCATTCATATTATTATTTATATTATTGTTAAAACTAAGTAGAGAGCAATCTTACAGCAATAATAGTGTGAACATCCTCGAAGCTTTGATGCGAATTCTAAACAGAGCCGCAATTGAAATACAACAATTCTAACATTAAATTGTGATAGGCAAGATAGCCTCGGGGATAACGCTCCGGCTACGGAAACGTGGTCGTAAGTTCAAATCCCCCTCAGCGAAATTTTTTTTGCCTAATGAATCGTACGAACGGGTTGACAATGTTCAATTCAGATTGTAAATCAAAGTGTAATAATATGCACAATTAAATTTTTAATAATAAATTTTCATTGCAAAGTGCCGTGAAGCCGCCACATTTGCCGAAATGGAACAGTGCAAGAAATGACCAAATGAAACAGAGTAAAAAAGACTTGAAAAATCAAATAAAAAAGAGTGACACGATGAAGGTGTAATTGGTCCTTAAGAAGAAATATGCGATTTAAGAGAAAAGTACGAACAATAATCAGAAAATGGCAAGGACTGTGTAAGGAAGACGAATGAAAAAGATTGACCTATAAAAACCTATGAAAAATGAGACAAACTGAGAAAGAACAGAGAGGAAACAGAATATAACATGCAGTGGCGCCTTTGGCACCTTAAGCAATGTCAATTGTCGTACGCAATGCATATCTCTATCAGCTTTGTCATCATTGCTGCCGCCATTACAGCCTGTTACAGCACGAACTTTCCCCATCCTGTTTTAGAATTAAAATCCTTAATGACATGAGAACATTATTAAACTTGAAAAATGTATAGCAACGTAACTTATTACTATGTAAACAGACAAACAACCATTAATTGGGAGGGACCCATGTGTAAGGTTATGAAAATTGCAAACAACGGAATTGGAGATTAAAGTAATTATGCTTACCTCACGATACTGACCTTGATATCGATGCGGAAAAACGTTTAATCTGATATAAAAAGAACACTCAATTCTTTTCACTTCACGATTAAAAATCTAGTTTATAAATGACTTATGCTGCACTTGGTCTTCACTGTTCGCTTTTTTGTTTAGGAATATACCACACAACAAAATAATTATTGCATACTTCCAATACGTCTCTCGCACACGCAACTAACTTCATGATAACAACGCGATCGCTGCGCCTCACTATATCAAATGATTATGCACCCACTTTTTAAGACACAGTTCGGACCACGGTCGTACATACAGGTCTTGCAACGACGGTGGTGGGGGTGGTACGCTTAATGTCGGCAATAAGCTTTGGCTTATAGCCACAAGAGCGGTGCTGCGAACTTGTCATAACGGCTAGGACAAGTAAATAGACGTCGTTCGGACCACGGTCTTACATACAGGTCTTGCAACTGAATCAAATATTGGTGGTGGGGGTGGTCGTCTTACTGTCGGCTCGTTAATTTCCTTGACCGACGCTCGCATCGCTTCAATCAAATCATAGCCGAAACAGCGGAAGACGCATGTGGCAACACAACCTCACTTTCGGCTACTATAAAGTGTTACATAACCGTCATTAATAAAACCACGTGTTTTTTTTATGATGGTGATATCGTGCGGATTTTTACATAATAATGACGACTAATTCGTGTGCGGTTCCAACGTCTGACACTGTACGTCAGTTAGTAAAGGAAAAACGTTCGGTGATTCGGGTTCCGTCGGATATCGAACCTCGTCAAAAATGGATCACTGCAATTCCAGGAATTTCTCAGCTCATGCATTCGCAATTCGTGTGTGAGAAACATTTTCTCCAACGATACATTCTGAGAAAGTGCGTAATACATGACTTAAGCGGTCGAGTTATCGAAGAGGTAAGTTGATTTTATCTTTTTTTATTTATCACTGTATCAAGGCTGAAATGATTTCGTGATTGTATGTACCGTGTTGTTAAGAATTTCATAATGACGTTGAATTCAATTCAAGGTACCTTATTCCCGTCCTCGACTCGATCCATTGGCAGTGCCTTCTGAATTTGACAATTTAAATCAAGTGAACTCCACTATGGTTGCCAAGTCTTCCATCGAAGAAAACATGTGAAAACCAAACACAGTTATTTTTCTACAAGCGAGCCTTCAACGATCGAAGTAGAAAATGCACCAAAAGGTGCGGCTTTTGTTACTTTGACAGTGGAATCGAAGGAGATTCCAATGTACACATCTGCGATTCATGAAGTATTCAACAATGATTCATCGATGGATTGTTCTTTTACCTCAACGGAGTTATTGAGCATGGATTATTCACCAGACGCTTTCAATGACCGTATTGAGACATCTTCGACACTAGGTACATATATTTTATTCACTAAAGCTCCATATTATTTAGAATATAAAGTTATTGATGTTTCGATGGTATGAAATTCGACGGCACAAAACTGGAAAGAATGCGTAGACATTGGTCGAATAGCAGAAAAACTTTATTGTCATTTATTGTACCGCTTTTTACGAATCTTCGTAAAAAGCGGTATCCTTGATTCCGTAATCAGATGATTACGGAATCAAGGATATTGAAAGCGCATTTGAATTGAGCATTTATTTTGGGGAATATGACAAGTTATTAAAGTGTAGAATGAAGAATTTTTTTTCTCTACTTATTTTATCATTGTTATTAAATGGCAGACATAATTTTATGGGAAAGGCATTAAAAATAGTCGATGGCACAGAATACTGATGGACAATTGAGTGCACAATATTCTCCCTCAGTCGTGCTATATTTTAACGTGTGAAAAAATCAATTGCATTATCCATCGTATAAGAATTTCATTGACACATTTCATACATATTCACCCTAATAATATTTCAAGAAAATTCCTTGCCGCAATGACAAGAATTTCACATATTTTTTCTCTTCCTTTCCTTCATTTGGCTCTATTCTTTTACGATGAACCCTGGAATAAAAATTAAACACGAGATATAATAAATATGTAATATTAAAAATGTAAAAACTTACATTTTGCTCTCTTCGTCGTTCGCTATTTTTTCTCTTTTTTTTCTAGATGTGAATTTGTGCGGTTTCTTTGAAACCAAAAATTGGACAATTAATCACTATGAATATTTAATAATTTATTGACTATATGACTATATGATTCTCCAACCATGACATCTCATGAAATCGTCAAACAAAAAATGTATAAAATGAACGTACACCTGCAATAATATAATTGACGTTTTCAATACATTCAAATTCTATAAAATATTTATATGTATAAAAATTCGATTCAATTGCTCAGATCTTGAAGCTAATGAAATGTTGCCGTCGGAAGCTCCCATCATTGAGTCGAATGAATCGATGCAAGAGCCATACCACTTCCACCTTTCAGAAGCTGCCTTTAGCTGTAAGTATCTTCGGTTATCTGAACAGTAAAATGAATAAATGTATAAAATATCAATTGAGTTTGAATATTGAGTGCACTGCAATATGTTATATGAAAATAATTTTAAAAGGCGTTGAATTTGAAATATTTTTTAGAATCACCATTTATTTCTGGTTGTATAGGCACCACCGAAGGAACAAAGCAATCGATCTCGATACCGAAGCCGTGGACTGGCGGAGAATTGAACGCAGACGGCGGGAGTATCCACTTCTCATACCCTGTGAGCAAAGTGGAGAACGGTCATAATCTACTGCTCACGCAACGATTTGTCAAGCTTACGGCCACCAAAGAGCTTTTTTATTATGTGTATGGGCGTATCGTTGATGCACATGGGTGTAATCTTCCCCAAGTCCTAGATGATCTTGGTGCACTACCGCAAGCTTTGGAGAGGTTTAAAAATATGAGCCTATGCAATGAGCCTATGCAATGGGCCACGCCTCGGATATATTAGCGTATTCGATTATTTATTACATTCGACTACGAATGAGACAAAATGCTTACTAAGACAATTTGAAAGTTACGAAAAATATCGTTGTAAAAACAAACTGTCCAAGTTAATGAATCAATAAAAAGAGTAACCGGTTGACAATATAACTTAGTATGAATAAATAATAAAAAGAAAAAAGTTATTGATCTAAACAGTGTACATTTTGCCTTTCTCTTCCCTTTTTTCAGCATTGACTATTCGAAAAAAACACGATGTCTTAGTTGGACCGTCGAAATGCCATACTTACAGCCTTCAAAAGTGGAATCATCAAAAGAGGTACGTTATAGAAAAATGTCTTTAAAACTCAGATAACTGACAAAAGTTTACAAATAATTTGAAAATGATACGAAATCACATTAATAATAATTAAATGAGACGCTTATGAGAAATAACAAAAGTATTAGCCATTGTGAAATTTTATTTGATAATTGATAAAAAATGTTCATATACTATTTCATTTTCTAGTAAAAAAAATGCATTCGCCCTGAAATTACTTTACAAAAATTAATTGAATATAAATGCTGAAAATAATTTGACTAAACAAAACTGATTCCCCGCTTCTCCCCATACTCGGGAATAAAAAATTGATGGTGTCCACAAATATATTTTTCAAACATTAATTAAAATTATGAAAATAATTTGATTTATTAATTAATAACATATTTACCCTTAAAAAAAATGCATACCCACAATAAAAAAAAATAAACTGCTGAACGTGGGTTTTGAGCGCACTACCTTCACTACTCCAATCCAGCGTTGACCAATTCAGCTAAATCTACCTCTTGGCAAATAAGGAAAACAAAAAATGATATATACTCAGCAGGGCTGCTTGAGTCGATGATGGTTTAGGATAAAGAAAACTGCAGTTCAATTTTAAAAAAATATTCTTCAACAATAGAATCCCATACAGTGCAACATACGTAAAGCGTATATTTATTTTCGCTTTTGAGTATTTTTTTTTGTTGGAAATGTTCCTACATTTCCATGTCTATTTACTTGTCCTAGCCGCTATGACAAGTTCGCAGCGCCGCTCTTGTGGCTATAAGCCAAAGCTTATTGCCGACATTAAGCGTACCACCCCCACCACCGTCGTTGCAAGACCTGTATGTACGACCGTGGTTCGGACTCCTTTATATAGCCTCCATGGTACAACTTATGGTCACGAGAGCGGCGCAACGAGTTATTTATAAGCTTCATAAGTTTATAGCACGGTTTTGGCGGAATCCTAACCAATCTTTTGATAGTCATACGCAGTCATACATACGTATATGAATATGTATACGGCGAAATACAAAACAGCTTCGAGCGAAATTGATTATTTTGCTTCCTCATGGAGGATGCTTTGTAATGGTGAATTTTTTTCCAGTTTTCAATGCCAATGTGCTTAAAATGTCCGAAAACATCGAAAAATGATATCTAGAAAAAATATCCGGATGTATTGGAACCTTGAACACGGAGCACTTCTCTTTTACGAATTCTCGTCCCGTGTTGCAAATCGGAACTGCACAGGAATCAGTCGTCATTATGCATTTATCTCTCTTATTATTGATTTCAATGACGGTATTTATAACCTTGCGTCGTGATGTCACTAATATCCGTTTCTATGAATAACTAACAGTGCCGCGTAGTGGCAAAAAAATCGGGACGATAACGCGGCTACCCCCACCACTGAAATTTGTCTTGCTTGCAAGACCTGTATCAGCCCCCTGGCACTGCTGGGTCTACCATGTCTCGTTATTGTCGCCACGTAAACTAACCAACCATGCGATGCTAGTAGTCACCAGCATGACCCCCACTCCAGTCGCGCAGCGTCTGCATAATTTGCATTCGACGCGTCTGGAAAATTCATTGTTTAAAATAGAATTTAAAAGTATATGTGTATATAGGAAGGGATGCAATATTTACACTTGTTGCAATATTTTGTATTTAAAAATATTTACTGAACGAAATAAACAGATAACATTAATATTTTTTAAATAATGGATTAGTCACGTTGTACAATGTTTTGTGATTTTTTTCTTGTCGAGATTGCTTTTTTTTGTTCTGCGTTGAGACGTGCAGAATATTGCTGCATCCGCATCAATACGTAATATTGTATTATGTGTAAAAGAACACTATCGGCGTGTTCTATACACGGAAAAGAGAGCTTTTCATAGTTATACACGTCGTCCAATATAGACTCGAAAACACGTGTTGAATTGCGATGAGCCACAAATCGCTCTTCTAATGTGATAAAATAATTACGATTTTACCACACTACGATTTTTTTAATTCGAGAACGATGACAGATCGAGAAAAAATGACGAAAAAAATGACGAAATAATACGGCGAGGTGCTTTGCGGAGTGGGGGTCATGCGGGTGACTACTAGCGCCGCATGGTGGGTTAGTTACGTGGCGAGAATACGAGGACACGTTACTGTTAGGACAATTTATCCCAGTGTCAGCCCCCTGACCTGTATGTAAGACCGTGCCTCTGACTCTAGCCTCCATGAACCGTTAGGTCCGCAGAGATGGAGGCTACATGAAGGAGTCCGAACTGTGTATTCGGAAAATGACCACAAAACCGAGGAACGGAAGGGTTTCCGAAAGCGCCACATTGTGGCGCTGATTGTTAACAACGACCACGGTCTTATATACAGGCCTGGGTACGCCGTTCAAAAATGCGTGCAAGAAGACTAGAGATAAGGAATCCGAACGCTTATGGCGATCACGATCCAAAAGCGTCCACGAAAATCCAGTTACTTGTAGTTAGTCGTTTCACGAGACTAGATACAGGAGGCCACACTCGGCCTTTCAACTCATCCCCAAAGCGGTATCCGAGATAGACGGCGCTGGGGCGGTCCGGTGTACATGTATAGATATACGCAAAACATGGGTCCGATGAAGACGGTTCACAGCTGATGTACCTAACCTTCATTCGTCTTTGAGTGTCAGAGTAATAAAATTTAAGACAAAGTGATACGGTATTTGATTAATACGCATACAGTACAGATAAAGCATAGTTTTTAAAATCAAACACTTTAATTTTTAATTCTTGTGTCATTTTTCAGAGTGCAACCGAGTATGTACGACCAAAGTAGAGTGCCCACTTTCACCATATCGCACACCCTGAAATTGAATTACAAGAATGAAAAACTGATAATATTTTTCAATTATCGAATACGGTATAATATTCGTAACATTTATCATGAAAAAAATACTAATTTCCATTCGGACTCTCGGTGAACAAGGAAATTTATTTTGTCATCAATTATTGAATAAATGACTGTACGGGCGACAAAGTTTTCAGTCGGAATATTTAGTATACTTAAACAAAAGACTTACCTTTTCTCGCTTTCAAAAAAGCTTTTCTTCAAATGGACATGGGGAAATTTTACCGAGCCCCGATCGCCCGAAATTTTGACGTTTGCTGTCACGCTCGGTCTGTCATAAGGTTAGTCTCATCCGATCACTTTTACCATGGAGACTAGATACAGGAGGCCACACTCGGCCTTTCAACTCGTCCCCAAACCGGTATCCGAAATAGACGGTGCTGGGGTGCTCCGGAGTACATGTATAGATATACGCAAAACATGGGTCCGATGAAAACGATTCACAGCTGATGTACCTAAACTTCATACATCTTTAAGTGTCAGAGTAATAAAATTTAAGACAAAGTGATACGGTATTTGATTAATACGCATACAGTACAGATAAAGCATAGTTTTTAAAATCAAACACTTTAGTTTTTAATTCTTGTGTCATTATTCAGAGTACAAAACGAGTATGTACGACCAAAGTAGAGTGCACACTTTCACCATATTGCACACACTGAAATTGTATTACAAGAATGAAAAACTGATAATATTTCTCAATGATCGAATACGGTATAATATTCGCAACCTTTATCATGAAAAACATACTAATTTCTATCCAGACTCTCAGTGAACAAGGAAATTTATTTTGTCATCAATTATTGAATAAATTACTGTACGGGCGACAAAGTTTTCAGTCGGAATATTTAGTATACTCAAACAAAAGACTTACCTTTTCTCGCTTTCAAAGAAGTTTTTCTTCAAATGGACATGGGGAAATTACCGAGCCGTGATCGCCCGAAATTTTGACGTTTGCTGTCACGCTCGGTCTGTCGTAAGGTTAGTCTCATCCGATCACTTTCACCTCGTCGACCAATATATTACTATACATAGCGTCCGCAGCACCCCAGCGCCGTCTATGTTGGAGCCATTTTCGGGGACGCTTTTTTCAGTGGCTTTGCACGGAAGTTTGGTCTCCGGGTATCTAGTCTCCATGGTGCGGACTAACGAATATCGCGAATTGTGTTAGATTTGATAAAAAATAATTGTGTCTCGGTATAAAATGTATTTATCGTAATCTGCGCCGAAAACGATTAAACAAGTGTTATGTATTTTCTCGTGTTTATAAATAAATTTTGTTTCGTACTGCTTCCGCAACGAAAACATTGACTTCATTTCTGTATTTCTTTATTTTTCTTTATCTGTGCAGCGTATAATAATATGTGTATATGTGTGATAATTTGTAAAACTTTTGTCTGGATTGGAAGTTCTTATGAATTTTCTTGTCTCTATAAATAAATTTTGTGTTATTGCTTCTGCAACGAAAAAAAATTTTGTCTTAATTTCTGTATTTCGTCATTATTCTTTATCTGTACAGCGTATCATAATGTATGATAATTCGCACATGTTTTGTCTTGATTTAAAATTCTTATATATTTTGTGAGAGATAAACTATTATTTTGTCATAAGAGGACATTTTCCAGCGCGATCGGTCGAAGGCAATAATAATGCAAGGCAAATAAAAGCGAAAGTCAATAGGAAAAAAATTCAAATTGTAAGATCGATTTATCTGTACAGTGTATCATAACGTGTGAATATGATGGGTGATCATTTGCAAGTTTTGTCTGGATTCAAAATTCTTATGAATTTTCTTGTGTCTATAAATAAATTTTGTTTGTTATTGCTTCCGCAACGAAAAAAGAAGAAAATGACTTAATTTCTGTATTTTGTTATTTTTATTTATCTGTACAGCGTATGTGTGAATATGATATGTGATAATTTGTAAAAGTTTTGTCTGCATTAAAAATTCTCATGAATTTTCTTGTATCTAGAAATAAATGTTGTTTGTTACTGCTTCCGGCAAGAAAATAAAACATTGACTTAATTTCTGTATTTCCTCATTATTCTTTATCTGTACAGCGACTCATAATTTGTAATAATTTGTAAAAGTTTAGTCTGGATTCAAAATTATGAATTTTCTTGTGTCGATAAATAAATGTTGTTTCTTACTGCTTCCGCAACGAGAAAAAACATTGACTTACTTTTTGTATTTCCTTATTATTCTTTATCTGTACAGCGAATAATAATACAATAATAAGACAGTAACAAGACAGTGACAGAAAAAAAAATTGACTTAATTTCTGTATTTCCTCATTATTCTTTATCTGTACAGCGACTCATAATTTGTGATAATTTGTAAGAGTTTAGTCTGGATTCAAAATTATGAATTTTCCTGTGTCTATAAATAAATGTTGTTTGTTACTGCTTCCACAACGAAAAAAAACATTGACTTCGTTTCTGTATTTCGTTATTATTCTTTATCTGTACAGCGTATCATGATGGGTGATTATTTGTAAAAGTTTTTTCTGGATTCCAAATTCTTATGAATTTTCTTGTGTCTATAAATAAATTATGATTGTTACTCCCTCCGAGATGAAAAAAAAACATTGACTAAATTTCTGTATTTCTCAATTATTCTCCAAAATAATCTATATTATTTATATAAGAATTCTATCTATCTATATAAAAATTTCCTTTACCAACTGGTTTCACAATTAATTCGATCAAATTACCGCTCTATATGAAAAAGCACAAAGTGCTTTTTGCATATCGTACGGCACTGGTTTTTCCATTAATTTGATCAAATTATCGCTCCATATGAAGTAGAGAAGGGTGCTTGCTGCATATGGTATGGCCCTGGTTTGTTGCTGACTTCAATTCGGTTTGGTAGGAAAGCAGCGCACCTCTCTCATCTGGTTTTTCGTGGTCATTTCTATAACACTGCATTCGCACTGCTTACCTCTAGTCTTCTTGATGCGGAGCATGGAGCACGATCTTACATACAGGTCTGGAAACTCTACCACAATTCGCATGGTGGAGGTAGGCCGCTTACTGACGAAAATATTCGTTAAGAATTGACACTACGCGACGCTGCAATCTTGCCCCCAGTTGAACATAACCACCAAAAATCATTTTTCTAAACAAGCCCACTCTTCGGGAATCGAACTCGGCTCCTTCAAAACGATAGCTCAGCATCCTATCCGTGCGACCACGATTATCATTGCATGAATAAGACAGTTTTCTAACATTTAAGTTATAGCCACGCTTGGGGTTGAATTAGATTTGGCGGCTTGTTGGGTTGGTTCACCGCTTAATTCTATTCATTATGGGTGTGTTCCGATATTCACTGCAAGTACTGTCGACGTGACGTCACTGAATACAGCTGCAAGACCGTTCCGTTTATACTGGCACTATTTTTTCTGTACTGTAGCACATGTATAACGGAACGACATCGACAGTATACTGTGATTCACGTTCCTCACCCGCCATGTTAGTTTTACTTCAGATGCCTCGCGTCGCGAACGGCAGTAATCGCAGCAGGAAGTGACGACAAAAACAATGACGTCATAAGCTCACGAAAGCGAATCGCGAGCTTACTGCGGCGTATATCGGAACGGCATCCGTAGTACTCAAAGTACTGTCGTAATATCGGAACACACCCTATAATTAGCTATATTGGTAGATATAAGACCAATATATATATATATATATATATATATATATTGGTCATTTCAATTAACGGTTCTGCAGTATATATATGTAGGACCGACTAGAGCAGTAGTATGCGGGGGTGATTAGAGTGGTAGAACGACCGCGCGATAAAGGGGGGGAAGAAGAAATCGAGAGGGAGTCAGTCGGAAAAGCGCCGAGCGAGAGCGAACCCGAATATGAAATCCACCTGTACATTAATTATACGTTATCCTTACATAGAACGTGCTTGACTTTTCTTTCTCATTTCCCACATCATTTTGGGGGCTCGTCCGGGATGAGAAAAGAAAAGTGCGAAAAAAACAACCCTAACGACGAAGAGAAAAGTTGAGTGCAGACGTGAACACGTGGCCAGCAAGTGATGAGCGATTAAGGGGGAAGCCGAATGAAAAAGACGAGAGAGACGAACAAAGACGCAAGTGAAAGTGAGAACGACGAAGGGCAAAATCCAAGAACGACGAGCGAGGTTAGAGCACATCTTGGACAATTCCCGGAACTCCAAAGACGACGAGGAAAAAGACGAAGGTGAAGGAATTTCCAGTACGTGCTAGGTGTAGTCTCACGGGACGATTCACGAGTGTTAAGAAGAGCGGCGGCAGAAGCAGCACAAGGCGAATATCGGGTAATAAAATGGATAAGGAGGACTTTAAAATACAGGAAGCTACTGGATTAGATTATTCTGAAACAGCAGCAACGGTAGCCAGGGTTGAAACGGAACAGCTCCTGCGAGACATTGAACACCTTAGACTTGAACGAGCAACGCTTCAAACTCGGCAAGTAGAACAGGCAGGCGCAATTGGCCCCTCGCCTTACTAAATTCAATTTCGTGACGTAGAAAGCACACTACTAAAATTTCAAGGCGACGATATCTCGCTGCCGGTAGAGCAGTGGATAACGCACATTGAAGAAGACGAATTGCTGTACAATTGGAATCCGCCCCAAACCTTAGTCTTTGCCAAGAAATCACTCGTCGGGGTGCCTAAGTTATGGCTCGAATCTCAAGAAAATTTCCGAACGTGGCAAGCGTTGAAGGTGGCCTTACAGGAAGGATTTAAAACGAAAGTGGACAGCCGAGAAATACACCAACTCCTGACAAAACGTCATAAACTCACGACGGAATCATATCAAGAATATATTCTACACATGCGCAAGATCGGCAAGCGAGGAAATCTATCTGAATCAGAAATAATACAGTACATAATTGATGGTATAGAAGATTATGAGTCCAACAAAGCTATTCTCTACGGCACCAAAACTTTTGCTGAGTTTAAGGATAAAATGATATATTACGAGGCAATCAGAAGCAAAGTCAGTAAAGATGACCGCGATAAGACGACAACAAAAGCATGGAGCGCTAACGAGCGGTCCCCCCCCCCCCCCCCCCTCGCTGCTATAACTGTGGCGCAGCCGGGCACATCAGCAGAGATTGTGAGCACAAGGAAGCCGGGGCGAAATGTTTCAGATGTAGCGAATTCGGGCACATCTCACGAAATTGTACGAAGTCGGGAACACGAACGACATCAGAACGAGGAACGAGACAAACCGAAAAGCCAACGGAGACATCGAATACACCGCAAGTCATGTGTATAGGCTCGGGAGTAAACAGAGTCTACAAGACCATCACGGTCGGGGAGAAGGACGTCAAAAGCCGAGTAGATACGGCCAGCGACTATCATCTGATGCGAGTTGATTTGTTTTTAGAACTGGGCTCGCCCAACTACAATCCAAAGACCGAGGTTCTCGAGGGAACAAAGCATGTGAAAATGTGTACAGTAGGTCGATGCGAAATCGAAACGACAGTGGACGGGGTAAAGTACATGCTCACATATCATATCGTAAATGCCGATGAAATTGTAGATCGTGTTATGATAGGAAGCGAGATACTGGACGTCGCCGAAATACACATAAACAAAGACGAAACGCGAATAACAAAATTATCGGAAGACGAAAATTCAGTACTTAGTATTGAACTGCCAAGCGCAAATAAAAAAGTTTAAATCGGGTCAAGCGTAATCGTTGCGCGTCGTAGCGAGATACAAAAGATAGTAAATACGTACGCACCGAATAAAACAATCGAGTCACCGGTAATACTAAAAATCATATTACGCGATGAAAAACCAGTTTGTCAGGGACCACGGAGGCTTACGGAGTTAGAGAAAAAAGAAGTTGACGAACAAATCGAAGAATGGCTGAAAAATGAAATAATTAAACCGAGTTACTCAGAATTCATGAGTCCGTTAGTAATTGCACGGAAAAAAGATGGACGGGCTAGAGTGTGCATTGACTACAGAAATTTGAACAAAAAAATAATAAGAGATCACTACCCGCTGCCAATAATAGACGAACAAATAGCTAAGTTAGCAGAGGCCCGGGTATTCAGCACTCTGGATCTGAAAAATGGATTTTTTCACGTTCGGATAGATGAAGATAGCCAGAAGTTTGTAACGCCATCGGGGCAGTACGAATTCCTTAGAGCACCGTTTGGACTGTGTATTTCACCAACGGTGTTTCGACGATTTATTGTACACGCATGTCGAGAATTAATCAAGAAACAAATTGTTTATGCGTACTTAGATGACCTTGTAATTCCAGCGAAAGACGAAAACGAAGCCGTAACGAAGTTAAAAAGCGTATTAGCGGTAGCAGAAAGTAACGGACTAGAGATTAATTGGAGTAAGTGCCATTTACTCTGCAATGCTATTTAATATTTAGGTTACATCGTCAAAGATGGTACGATTAAGCCGTCACCAAATAAAACAAGAGCATTAGTCAATTTTCCGAAACCAAAGACCGTAAAGCAGGTGGAAAGCTTTTTAGGGTTAGCGGGGTATTTTAGGAAATTTATTAAGGGATACGCAGCCATTGCGAAGCCCTTGAGCGTCGTGCTGAAAGGCGGGCAACAAGGAGCAATCAGTCTAAACGAAGATCAAGTCAAAGCATTTGCAGAATTGAAGAAAACATTAACGGAGCAACCTGTCTTGCATATTTACAACGCGAAATACGAAACGGAGGTGCATACGGATGCCTCTCAGGAAGGATACGGGGCAATTCTTTTGCAACGCTGTCCGAACGATCAACAACTGCACCCAATCGAATACATGAGTCAAAAAACGACGAACGCCGAAAGAAATTACTCGAGTTATGATCTCGAAATGCTAGCAGTGGTAAAAGCTCTGAAAAAATTTCGTGTTTACCCGTCGCATTTACCCTTCAAAATAATTACAGATTGTTCAGCATTCGAGAAAACAATGAAGAAAAAGGACATAATCCCGCGCGTGGCGCGATGGGGCATGTTCTTACAGGAATTCACCTACTCTATCGAGCATCGGCCTGGGAAAAGGATGCCGCACGTCGACGCCCTGAGCCGATACCCCGGAGTTTACGCGATAAGAAATTATCTCGTGGATCGAATCAAACGAGCTCAAGAGCAGGACGACCGAACACGACTGATACGGCGAGCATTACTGACAGGAGATTACAAAGATTATGTAGTGGAGCACGATCTTCTATATAAGACGAGCGAAACGGACAAACTACTCGTAATACCGAAGGGAATGCAGATGGAAATCATTCAACAAGCTCACGAAATTGGGCATTTTGGAGTACGTAAAACCGAAAGCCTAATCGCCGATAAATACTGGATTGACAAACTACGAGACAAAATCGAGATTTATATTTAGAATTGCATTTCTTGCATTCTCGGATCACGGAAAGAGCAGGAAAGGAAAAGCCGAAGGGTACCTTAACCCTATTCGAAAAGAAGATTTGCCCCTGCAAACTCTACACTTGGACCACTTGGGGCGGTTGGAATCAACAAAAAAAAATGATCGACACTTACTAATCGCAGTAGATGCATTCACGAAGTTCACATGGATTTTCCCAACTAAATCAACTACTACAGATGAAGTATTGGATAAGTTACGAATTATGCAGCAAACATTTGGAAACCCAGAAAGAATAATCACAGACAGAGGCACAGCGTTCACTTCAGGCAACTTCAAGGAATATTGCGAAGATGAAAAAATTCATCACACGCTCATAACGACCGGAATGCCACGAGGAAACGGGCAGGTGGAAAGGATCAATCGGATCGTTATTGCCGTTTTAACGAAGCTATCAATCGAAAACCCATTACAATGGTACAAATACGTCAGTGAAACACAGCGTGCAATTAATTGCACTCACCATCGAAGCATAGGAACATCTCCGTTTGAGCTCTTGATGGGAACAAAAATGAAAATACGCGAGGAAACCCAACTACGGGAATTAATCGAAAAAGAAACAATAAACACGTTTACAGAAAATCGAGAAGAAATGCGAACGAAGGCGAAAGAACGAATACTGACCGTGCAAAACGAAAATCGAAAGAGTTTCAACAAAAAAAGGACAGCTGCAAAGAAGTATGAAATAGGAGACCTCGTAGCCATACGAAGGACCCAACTTGGACCAGATCTGAAGTTGAAAGAAAAATTCCTAGGACCATACCGAGTAATCGCAGTAAACCTCAACGATCGAAATGAAGTAGAGAAGACCGACGGCGGAGGACCGCAAAAAACTACGACTGCAGCCGATTCAATGAAGAAATGGAGGAACGCAGATTCAGACCCTGAAATTAGCGACGCGGAATCGTCTGGGGCAGACGATTATCAGGATGGCCGAGATGTAGGACCGACTAGAGCAGTAGTATGTGGGGGTGATTAGAGTGGTAGGACGACCGCGCGATAAAGGGGGGGAAGAAGAAATCGAGAGGGAGTCAGTCGGAAAAGCGCCGAGCGAGAGCGAACCCGAATATGAAAACCACCTGTACATTAATTATACGTTATCCTTACACAGAACGTGCTTGACTTTTCTTTCTCATTTCCCACACATATATATATATATATATTATATATTACTTTATATATCTATATATATATATATATACTGCAGAACCAACATTTGAAATGAGGTGTTACGGAGGTGTTACGGAGACGGCAGATGTAGAGTATTGCGGCGATTAGCTCTGTCTTTTTTCAATAACTCAACTCTATTAAGATAGCAGCGCCCCTAGCGGCCAGTGTATTAAAAAAATTTCGTCAGTAAGCGACCCTCCTCATCCGACGGAGTTTCCAGACCTGTATATAAGACCGTGGCATGGAGCCACGGAGGGCCAGGAGGGCCAGCGCCAGGAGGGCCAGCGCCAATGTAAAGGCGCTAAAAAAAAGGCACCAGGAGGGCCAGCGCCAATGCAAAGGCGCTAAAAAAAAGCGTACACAAAAATGTGTCGAAGTGATGGCGCGGGGATGTGGCGGCATCTACATATATATAGAAATATATTGTTCAACGAGGTGAAAGTGATCGGATGAGTTTCTAACCTCACGACAGACCGATCGTGACATCAAACGTCGAAATATCCGCCGATTCATAATTTCCTCATGACGGTTCGAAAAAAAAATTCAAAAGCGAGAAAAGGTCTCAAACTCAAACTCATATTGGCAGCGGCAGAGTCCATCTTGAAAAACATGTATTTTTTCACAAACAGCTTCACGGGAGAACAGTTTTCTCGTAAAGTATGTTAGACTCACCTTTGCCCCTCTTGTTTTTCACGCAGGGCTCGGCGCACTTGGGTCGAGGAGGGAAGGGGTAAAGAATTGCTGTACACGAGTCCTTTCTTTTTCTTGTTTGCACTAATTCGGCTGATACGCCTATATATATATATATATATATATATATATATATATATATATATATATATATATATATATCTATGTATTTCGTCGTTACGCGAACAATAGGCCGAAGGCTTGTTTTTAGTCTCGGAATATATCTATATATATATCTCTGAATACAAACGGAAAACAAAACGACGGTAATTTAGACTACTTGTGATCACACGATAGGTAACGATAATTCAGTTGAATTGAACACACGCGATAATTAATACTAGGTCTCCCGGTACTCTTGCGCGCACTCGCAAGGCACACACAACGTTTATTTGTCCGGCCACGCAGGCCTCACTCCACTGTGTCCACTTCTCTCTTTTCTTTTGGAGCCACACAGCTCTCGCCAGGACACACAGTCCCTTCGCCCTCCCCACACAGTCCACACAGTTCTCACGCTTGGCTTCACTACTCATCACGCAGCCCTCGCACGCAACCGCTCTCGTTCGACTCTCGTTCTCTACTTTTTTTTGCGACTCGAACCGGCGTCTCGAGCCTCGTTATTCTCCCAGTCGTCTTCCTCACACGCGATTCGCCGCGTGTTCGGTCACGCGATGCGCTAAGTCGTTGGCGCATATCCGCACGTGGCTCGTCTCCATTGGCCGCCTCTTCCTCGCGACTTCAGCGCCACTAGCGCGCGGCAATTTTCAATTGTTGCGAGCTGCTGGTGTAACAGCTCGGCCATCCTCGTCGAGGTCGTCGTCGAGCTCGGTGGCGTAATTCTCCAGCCATCTAGGTGGTCGTCGCCTCCTTGCAGGCACCCTGGTGGCGGCTCGCACCTGGTCCGGTTCACCTGACACGCCCGCCTCGGTGTCGCCCGTCGTCGATGGTTCCACGGCGTCTCGGCCGTCCTCGTTGGCGCTCTCGTCCCCCGACGAGTCGTCTCCGTCGCTTTCGTACGCCGGCTCCCACGGTTTGAGCTGCGACGCGTGGGCAGTAGACGCGTACCGCCTCCCGCCCTCTTGAGACAGTTCCACCACTTGGTACGTGCCGTGCTCCAGCACGGCGGTGATCTCCAACGGACCCCGGTATTTGGGTTGGAGCTTCGTCGACTCCCCCGTCGGCATCGGTGCAGTTCGCATGAAGACGATCTGTCCCAGTTGGTAGTCAGTGTTTCGCTGCCGACCCCGGTCGTACCGTTCCTTGTATTTCGCCTGGACTCTGCGGATACGCTCCCGCGCCTCGTTCTGTAACTCCACCGGGTCCTCGTATCGACGTTGCACCTCTTCCACGACCTCCCGGAGTCCCCCTTCTGATCTACGTGGTACAAACCCGTAAAGTAGTTCGAAGGCGCTTTTTCCCGTACTAGCACTTGGTAATTCGTTCAAATTTTGCTGGATTTTGGGGAGTGGGCCATCCCACGAGTTTTCCTCCCCGCCGTCCAGACTCGCCCGAATGGCAGGGACTATTACGGCGTTCACCCGCTCCACCTGCCCATTCGCCTGCGGGTATCGAGGAGAGTTAATGTGGTGTTTGATACCATGTTACCGACAAAAGGCCTCGAAGGCCCCAGACGTAAACCCCGTCCCTCGATCCGTGATGATACGGGCTGGCGCCCCGTACTGCTCCACAAATCGCCGTAGGTGTCTCAGCGTCCCCGATGTCCTCGTATCCCTCACCGGCCACAGCTGTACGAATTTTGTCAGGTTATCCACGAGAACCAAGAGGAACTTATTCCCCTTTTTGCTGGTCACGAACGGCCCCAGATGATCCAGGTGGACGATTTCGAACGGCCGACTTCCCGGCGGAATGGGATGTAATTCGCCCGCCTGTCGCCCGGGCTTCGCCTTTCCCAACCCACACGCCAGGCACCCCCTGACGTGCCGTCGAACATACCTTCGGGCGTACGGAAAATAGTGGTGCTCCCGAATTTTTGCCAGCGTTCGTTCAGTCCCCGGATGGTTATGCAGATCGTGACAGGCCACGACCACCGACTTTCGCATCGTCTTCGGGACCACGTAGAGTTGCCGACCGTCCTTGAGTTTATAGAGGATCCCGTCTACAAGTTGGTAACCTCCCACGCTGCCTCGCTCATCGGGCGTCCTCTCTCCCTCGCCCTTTTCCAAGACGCGGACCTTGTTCCGGACCCACTCGTCTCCACGTTGGTACATGGCGACTATCGCCTTGTCGTCCCCCATCCTCTGGACCGTAGCCACCTCGGGAACCCGAGGCGAATCGACCGGCGCCCTGCTTAACGAGTAAGGCCACTGTAACGGCCCAAAAAAAAAGGTTTTTTTTCACTAATTTTTTGCTCCCGAAATTGAAGGTATTTGAAAAAAAACTTTTAATGGTGTTATCGGGCATACATTAAACTTTATTATAAAATTTTTTTACAGTAAAAAAAAACAAAATGGCGGTTCCACAGCTATCTTCCCGGGACATGTTTTGCTTCCAGGGCTCCGCGGCACGCAGCACCACTGGTGCACTTTTGAATCTAGAACAAAAAAAAAAACCATTAATCTAGAGGGCTATAGCTAGAGAATGTCGATCGGATTTTAAAAAGTATCAATTTTTGTGGATTTGGCGTGCGTTTGAAAAAAAAATTGATTTTTGACGAAAAAAACGGCAAGTTTTTTGTTAATAAAAAATCAATAAATAAAGTTCTTGAAAATTCCGATCGACATTCTCAAGATAATGTAAATGTACACATCTGGTTAAAATTTCAAGTAAAAAAAATGAAAATTGTTCGAGTTATGCTGCGTGCCATTTTGAAAAACCATGCTTCGAGACAAACGCGTTTAAAGTTTTGCGAATAGTTTTTTATTGGAAAAAATTAAAAAAAGAAGTTAAAAAAAATTTTTAGCGTTAGTCTGCAATCCCAGCACCATACATTTGTCCTTCGATAGCCAAATTTTCGTCTTCTTCGTCTTTCCTGGTTGATTTTTGGAGCGCGCGCGCACCTTTGGCCGCGTCGCTCAGAGATGTCTCCGCGTGCGTGATGCGTTTGGCGTCGGCTTCGATGCAGAAATTATATAACTGTACACCAATTTCCACCTCCAACATCTTGAATATTTGCAAGACGTTGGTAAGGCCGCCATTGAATATGCAAACAGCGATATCCGTCGCAATATCTAGTACAGTTTTTCCGCTTGAGGATGATTTGGGGGCCAAACTCCAAACGGTAGCGTTGAAACTTTCGTTATTGTTTTGAGTATAGGCCCCCAAGCAACGCTCCAGCAACTCGTCCCGGCTCAATTCCATGTAGATGGGTTTGATGGCTTGATAAACCTCCTCACTCATTGGCTGATTGTGATGATACGCATCCAAGGCATTTTCTGCTTTCGCTTTCTTCCAACTGCACCAATTCTCCGAACATTTTTCGTGCTGACGCTTTTCATCCGTTGACATTTTGTGAAAAGGGGTTGCCCAGATCTCATTTTTCATATTTTTGATGGAATCGGAATTTCGACGGATTGCTAAGCCGTAATAAATGCTTAGTTCGTCAATCAATTTGGCAGTGAGTTTTCCTCTTCGCCCGAGACCTTTTATTCCTTTTTTTAAGTTTCTCAATCGAGTGCCCATTCTTTTTTGCACGTGATCTATGCACTCTTTTTTTTTAACATCAACATTTTCATAAGGCTTCGAATCCACGATGCCTTTGAAAGTTTTGGAATCGCCATCTCCGATATAATTGCGGTCGTTTCGGAGCAAGTTTTGACACGCTTGGCGGCGACCTTCATTTCCTTAGGACAACAAATTTTTTTTCGCACAGGACCTTTTTTTTCTTATTCTAGAGGGTTTAAACTATTTTTTAAGCCAATAAAAAAAAATCGATTTTTCAAAAAATTTACAGTGGCCTTACCCCTTAAGGCGTCCGCGTGCTGCATCTTTACCCCTGCTCTGTGAACAATCTCATACTCGTAATCGCTGAGCAGGTCGTTCCAGCGAATGACCTGTGGATTGAGGCTCCTCTGCGTGCTTAGATAGCAGAGTGCCTGACAGTCCGAGACAACCGTGAATGGAATATTCGCCAATAAGGGTCTCAACCTCGTCACGGCCCAAACGATTGCCAGCAGTTCGAGCTTGCTCGAATGATAACGACTCTCCGGTTCGGATGTTCTTCTGCTGATCGCGTAGACCAGACGCCATTTGTGATCGTCCCCGCGCTGCAGCAGCAGGCCTCCTAGCCCCACGGCGCTCGCGTCAGTATGAAGTTCCGTGGCGGCCCCCGGGTCGAAAGTTTTTAGTACCGGAGGTTGTGTCAGCCGCCGCTTCAATTCCTCGAACGCCTCTCTCTGCGGTTCTCCCCAATCGAAGGCGACTTCATTCCGAAGTAGTGACGTTAGTGGTGCTGCGATGTTGGCGAACCTAGGGACAAATTTTCGAAAAAAACCTACGAGTCCCAGGAAACGCCGCACTTCGTGGACATTGCGTGGCGCCGACATCTCTCCGATCGCGGCCACCTTCATCTGCCCAGGCTCGATTCCCCGGGGCGTCAACTCGTGCCCCAAATAGGTGACGCGCTCATGCAGAAATTTGCACTTTGAAAGTTTTACAGTGAGGCCTGCCCGCCTCAACGCCTCCAACACCTGCCGCAGCTTGTCCTTGAGGTCGACCCAACTTATTCCTGGAATTAACACGTCATCGAGGTAGTATAACGCCACTTTGTCCCGCAAGGGCCCCAATGCCCGATGCATGGCCTTGCTGAAATACGCGGGCCCATTCATAAGCCCAACAATCATTCGATTAAATTCTGCCGTTTCCTCGGCAGTGATGATAGCTGTTTTCTCCCGCGCACTCTCCGCGAGTGAAATTTGCAGGTAGCCCTGGGCCAAATCCAACACTACGAACAATTGGCTACGGCGAATTTGGGCAAGATGCTCGTCGATGTTGGGCAGGGGGAAATGCATCCTTTCCGTGATGGCGTTTAACTTCCTAAAATCTACGCACAGCCGCATCTCCCCCGACTTCTTTCTGACCAATAAAACCGGGCTCGCGAACTGGGACTGAGTCTCGCGCACTATTCCCGCCTCGCGCCAGTCGGCGAGAATAGTTCGCGTCTGCTCTCGTTCCTTCTCGGTCGCTCGGTACGACTTACATTGGACCACTCCTGCGTCCTTTTTTAGTCGAATCTCCATTTCGGTCGTGGTCGAGCAGCCCAGCTCGCTCGTCGTTAGCGCCACACAGTCTCGAAATTCGTTAAGCATTTTCAGTATTTCCGGGCGCACCGCCGGCGGTTGACCCGGCCCAACGTTGACATCGGCCTCGGTGATTGGTCTCCCCTTTTCCGTCTTCCGGACCACATTCATGGGCATAACCTCGCCCCTGAAGAGACGCTTCCCCGCTGGATACCTCGTCGGTCGCTCTCCCCAGTTAACCACGGGGATTGTTGCGCTGTTTCCCGATCCCACGACACCGATCTGTGAGATCGTCCTCGGTGGTATCTCGCACGGCCGGCTGGTCTCCAGACCTCCCCTCGGTTGTTCGCACGCCTCGACGAACGGCTCAGGATCCTTACAGAAAGTCAGTTCGTGTTGTTTCTTCAGGAACGTCACCCCTGGGTGTTCCGTGAATGTTCGTCCGACGAGCATATCGACTGCTTGAACATTGTCCGGGACCACCTGGACCTTGATATCCGCCACCACGACTCCATCTATTTCTATTTCAGCGACAACAATTCCGCAGCTCCGGACGACGTATTCTGGCGGGCCGAAGGGTTTTAACGCCGTCGACTGGTTGTCCACCCGGAACTCCTCTCGTCGCGCCCTCGACTGGCGGATGGTGCACTCTGAACTGCCCGTATCCACGAAAGCCATGATCGACCTCCCGTTAACCTTAGCGAGCTTCAGATATTTATTTGCCGTCTCGTCACGCTGGGTAGTCAGTGCGGATACCACTGGCTTTTCTGCTCGGGCCTTGCATTGGCTACGGATGTGCCCCGGCTGATTGCACTGGTAACACACCAGCGTTCTACGCTGCTCCGGGCACTCTCGTGCTAAGTGTCCCGTCTTTCGACACGAGTAACATGTGCGTTCGCTTCGCCATCGTCCCGCCCCAGTATCTCGTTCCGGCCCTTCACGCGTTGGCCGTTCAATCCGGCTACCTACCGCACCTGCGGCTTCCCCCCGCTTCACTGGCGGCTCCCGCCGTGCGGTACCCGACCCCTCGCTGCCCCTTTGCGTCGCCAAGGTCTTTTCGTAAAATATTAAATCGTGTAGTAGGCCGTCGGGGGAATACTGTGCCGACGGCATCACCAAATTAAACAGTTCCCGAGATGCCAAGCCAGCAATGATCTCGGCACGCTCCTCCCTGAACGTCAGATTTAGCGGCCCACATAACCGGACCTTTGCGTGAAAATATCGCGTCAACGTCTCACCTTTTAATTGTCGGCGTGCCTTCATTCTTGTCCACCGCGTCGCCTGGTCGTCCCCAACGGCGAATGTGGCAAGGAACGCCTCGCGGAATTCTCCCCACGTTGTGAGTTCTGGTCCCCGGGAACGCCACCAATCGCGGGCACCCTCCCTCAGTTGCATCCGCGCTGATGCCAGCAGGTATTCGTCAGGCCAGCGGTGTAGTAGACTCAGTTCTTCTAGATTGTTGATCCACTCACGTGCCCGAATGCCGTCCACCTCGCCGTAGAAATATTCAATGTACTTGGATAGTTCTGGCACCACGTGGAACCACGGTATTGCCGGCGGTCCCGATTTCGCAGTCGCCTCCGACAATGGCGATCTCTCGGGTCTCCCGCTAATGAGACCAGCGATCAGTTGTATCACTGCGTCCTGGGCTTCACTCGCGAGCGCTACTTTTAATGCGTCAACAATCGGTGTACTCGTATTTTCCTCCACGCGCGATGAGTGTTGCACCGGTGGCACTCGCGGTTCAGATGGCGCTGAACTGTCATGTGACGCGTCCCCACTAGCCCCCGCGGCATGGGATAGTGGTGGCGGTTGCGCCTGTTCCTTGGCAACCCGACGCACACTTTCTTCCTCGCTTGAGGACGCGCGCTGCCCGGATGCGGCCAAGCCGCCATCTTGGCTCGCTCGCCCCGCGGTCAAGTCCACTCCCGTTCGCCTACCGCGCCCCGCTACGAATGAGCGGTCCACGGGCATTTCACCGGCACGTTGCGCGAATCTATCGAACGCGGCTTCGTCCATTTGGTTTCGATTTGTTCTCTCCTTTTTTTTTTTTTTTTTTGCGCACCGAATACTCCGAACGATATCCCACTTCTGAGATCTGTTAGACTCACCTTTGCCCCTCTTGTTTTTCACGCAGGGCTCGGCGCACTTGGGTCGAGGAGGGAAGGGGTAAAGAATTGCTGTACACGAGTCCTTTCTTTTTCTTGTTTACACTAATTCGGCTGATACGCCTATATATATATATATATATCTATGTATTTCGTCGTTACGCGAACAAAAGGCCGAAGGCTTGTTTTTAGTTTCGGAATATATCTATATATATATCTCTGAATACAAACGGAAAACAAAACGACGGTAATTTAGACTACTTGTGATCACACGATAGGTAACGATAATTCAGTTGAATTGAACACACGCGATAATTAATACTAGGTCTCCCGGTACTCTTGCGCGCACTCGCAAGGCACACACAACGTTTATTTGTCCGGCCACGCAGGCCTCACTCTACTGTGTCCACTTCTCCCTTTTCTTTTGGAGCCACACAGCTCTCGCCAGGACACACAGTCCCTTCGCCCTCACCACACAGTCCACACAGTTCTCACGCTTGGCTTCACTACTCATCACGCAGCCCTCGCACGCAACCGCTCTCGTTCGACTCTCGTTCTCTACTTTTTTTTGCGACTCGAACCGGCGTCTCGAGCCTCGTTATTCTCCCAGTCGTCTTCCTCACACGCGATTCGCCGCGTGTTCGGTCACGCGATGCGCTAAGTCGTTGGCGCATATCCGCACGTGGCTCGTCTCCATTGGCCGCCTCTTCCTCGCGACTTCAGCGCCACTAGCGCGCGGCAATTTTCAATTGTTGCGAGCTGCTGGTGTAACAAGTATAAGACCTGAAACAAAAACCAAAAACATGCTAATCTATTGTAACGGTTCGCTAACCAAGGTAAGCACTCGTAACCCAGAAAGCCGAAAGAGGTAAACCTCGTGGGCGAAACCACCGGCTATTTGGCCGCCAGGGGAGGAGAGACTTCGCGAGATAGGCCGGGCAGGCTCGCATGCGTCGTGCTCGTAGGGCCGCTCCTCGGGACGCGTCACGTCGCGTTAGTAAGACCGCCCCGGCCGATCGGGTCCACCTCGAGTCTCGCGACGCGGTCCGCACCTCAACACCGAGATTACCGCGTATCACATCAGCCGTGCCTCGGTAGCAGTGAAACTTTCTTCTCCTATACCCTGGAATCCGGATGTCCGAGCCGAGAATAATATCCATTATTTCCCCCCAAATAAGCAACAATAATCAACCGACATTTCCAAACTTCTCCCGAGCGGTCACCCCACCATCCAGGCGACCCCCAACGAGAGGCTCCCCAGCCAGCATACCCAAAGGGCCACCAGGAAAGGGAACCTCTCCTAGCCCACCTGAGGCTATTTAAGGGGTCACCCGAGCGTCGGAGGGTCACTCTAAGCAAATTCTCCATCATAACGTAGAGTCACTGTACGACACCCGACAACTCGGGTCTCCTTAAGGAGAGTCTAGCTCCGCGAGCCACGGTTCCATTCTAAACTTATCTCAGCTTCGCAACTAGGTACTCCGATCCTCTTGGGAAGCCCCAGCATTACGCTGGAAGTCTAACCTCAAGGAGAGGAGCGATTGTGGTGATCGTCAGATAGGGAAAATTAAACCAAAAAACGTGAAAATCGACGGACCGCACGGCCCATCGATCACAACCGGTGATCGCGGTCCAAATATCGGCCTGTACGATATGCCGCAAGGGATTTGCAACTGACTAGAGTCTCTAGTTTTTCGTTTTCCTCGATCGACTCCGAGGAGGTTGACCGGCCAGAACGGCCGGTCCCGCCATAAAGCAACCGATGCCCATATCGCCCATACGCCCATATCGAGCTTACTCCGAAATTCGCTAGCCTCGAAGCAGACGCGAATAATTGCGGATAAATATATCGCGAGAGAAAGAAACTTGCTACGAGTACTTCGGTCGACGATCGGTGACCAAGGCAACGTAAACACGTATTGTGTCAATGCGACAAAAAACGCGGCTACCGAGGCACGAGCGAGGAAGACAATTTTTTGTCCTCGCGAGCGATACTCAAGAGATTCGCAAGCCTCGAAATACGACGCCAATAATCGCGAACAAATACTTCGTGAGTGGGAAATGTAATCCCCAAGCCTATCGGTCGTCGATCGGCGACCACGGCTGTTACCCGGGCATTGTCCCGAAAGTGACAACGGAAACGGGATAACCAAGGCACGATTGAGGAAGAGAATTTTTTCTCTCCTCGCGAGCGAGACAGATCAACTCGCTAGCTCCGACACCTACGCGTATCACGAATAAGTATTTCACTGACGAAAAAAACCTTGTCTTCTAAGTTTCGGTCGACGACCGAGGAGAATCTCCTGACCCGCAAAGATATCGCCTAGTCACGCGATGTATGAGGTGGAGAAGGGGAATCCTATTCAAGAGGGGAGTCGATGAATCCCCCCCCCTTCAAAACCGACCCCTCGCGAGGAATGGGGAACCCCTCGACCCCGTACACCCCCACCTTGCGAATGTGGGGAACGTGCCAAGGGGAAACGAAAGAGGGGCGCGCAGTAGTGACACTAGCCTAGGCAGGAGGGGAAGGGGTCCACCCTCGTGGAACCCCAACCTCCCTGCTCAGGAACAATCTGGAGCAGCAGCGCTTTCCTCACCTGAGGAATCGGAACTGTCACTTGCGGTCATAAAAGAAATAATGAGCAACTTACAAAAACGCGTCGATGACGATGCGAGAGCGCTAACAGCCGCCTTATCCATCAACGAAAACTTTGCAAAAAAATTGGAGACCTTAGAAGACGTGGTACTTACCCAAGTCAGCGGCTCCCAGCCCGCGCCTCTGCACGCGAACATGTGGTTTGGACCATGGGCAAACGAACTCCTATCCTCCACATGCTGCGGGCCACCTGCATTCGGATACGCCCCCCCCCCCCCCCCCCCCATACAAAGGAACCAACAACGGATTGATATTGAAATCACCTTGAGACGAACTCGATCTGCCTACGCCACGGTGCACCCGTGCACGCGAACGGAGAACTGGGTAACTGGACCGCCAGGGGAGTCATGAAAATAGAGGCCCTCACTTTCGCGTGGCGAGATAATGAATTCCCCTTGGAATTTCTAACCGATCTTCGAGCTTGCTATCGAGTTTCCGCCTCTCGATATGAGTTTAAACTAATACTGTCCCAGTGCTTCATAGACCTGCCGCTACAGTGGTGGAAGATCATGCGCGATGACATGAGATCCTGGGAACCATTCAAGCAAGAGTTCCTCCAACGGTTCTGGAGTGAGGAACGACAGAGCCTAGTCAAAAATAAATAAGAACACGGGTGGTACGACCACCAGAAAAAGGGATCTCGATTCGCATACGCGCTATCTGATGGGTCTGGCAAAAAGCCCCCTCACGGACCAACACATCATCCTGGAACTGACGAGGCACTTCTCGGAAGACGAGCGGACGATGATCCGCTCAAATTGCATCGACACTATTCCTCGACTCCTCGACCTATTGTCGTCTCTAGATGATGAGGGCCCGGGGAACCGCGAGCGGGAAAAACCGAACCATCAGTTTCGTTTCCAAACTCCCGGCCCCAGGCGCGAGCATGAGCGCCCGGAGTCCCGGACTGGGAACGAAAGAATCCGTTACAAGCCTCGTGAGAAGAGCCAGGAAGGGGGGGGGAAGTCCCATGATCACCGCTACGACAGGAAAACGGCGATCCGTTGCCTCGAAGGGACGGAGCCCAAGGCCGGTGAGAGCGCCAGAGGTAAAGACAAGGAAAAGTCAGGAAACGAGGAGTCGTCACCTCCACAATAAAGTAGATGGATGAGGTGACGCTCGGCCTCGAAAGGGATGTTCGGGCGGATTTGCTGGCGGACGAGCCTGAGGGTGTGGTCGGGCGGGAAAAATGCCCTACCGTAGCGGCTCTCATCTTCGGCGTACAATGTACAATGTGATTGCCATTGGAATCAATGCAGTATTGCAATCTCATCACGGATTGTGTAGAATGTGTAGATGTGGTAAGGATGATATTTATGACGATGTAGACCACGTACAATACTTCTTTGGCTTACGCCAGATTCGCTCGCAATTTGACGAGAACTCGCACAAGGGTCTCGATGAACGGCGGCAAGAAGACTAATTTCCGTTTCTTCGTTACTAATTCGCTTTTCTCGGTTACTTTCCCGACGGGTTAAAGATTCAGTTGTCCTCAGTTTAGTGTACAAAATTTGAAGTGTACGCGTGTAGCATGAGAACGTTCAGGAAATCTTTCAGCGTATAAGTCTCTAGCTCTCACTGCATTTTTCTGACATTCTCCGTAAATTCGAAGCATATCAGTTTGCTCTTCAAAACAATACATCATTTCCATTAGCTTGATTCATTAAGGGACAACACCACTGTGACGGCTTCAAAAAATCGATTTTTTGAAAACCATCTAGAAAAATCTAAAATACATTTAAGATTAAGATGCCGTTGGACCCAGGTCGAAAAAATAATTATTTTCGGAGATATTGAATATTTTGTGGAGCGGTGCAGCGCTCCGTGACGCTCGGGGTCCCGCGCAGCTGCGCGCCTCAGGGTCGGCAGGTATACCGGGTCTTTCCCAGGTCCTGCGGGTCTTTCCCAGGTATTCTTTTGTCCCCCTTCACAAAAACCGGCTATTGTTATAAATATAGTTTCGAAAAAAAGCCATAGGTGGCGATAATTGGAAAATTTTCAAGGCAGCTATAGGGATAGCGTCATAGCGTCAGTTTGCGAAAAGAAGCGACGCTACTCGTGTCTAAACGCTCCGAATCGTTTCGTTTATAAATATTGGACGCTCAGAATTATTCTTTGCACTTCGAAATGGTTAATCCGAAAGTATACGCGGGGAAAAAGGGAACAAAACGGAGCTATGTGACGAGGAGTCGAACGAAAATTTCGAATCGAAAACCTCCGAACCGTTATAGCTCCGAAAATAGTTCTGCAGAGTATGTGAGCACGTGGGCGAAAAAGTTAAAATCGTCGGACAATTTAGAGGTCGGTGTTACTAACGACTTCGGTTATCGTATAGTACACCTCGTCAATGCATTGAACATTATATCGACGTTAGTGAAGTGCAAAGTGTGTGATCGCGATATAAAGTTTACTGAAAAAAGTTTGCGCGGACTCGGATTCAAAATCGGGGTCGATTGCGGCCATTGTGAAAAGGTGCAAATCAATTCGTGTCCTATGATTGACAATGCATACGAAATAAATCGTCGGATCATATTCAGTATGCGTCTTCTTGGCGTTGGTTTGAATGGCCTGATGAAGTTTTGTGCATTTATGGACCTACCGCGCCCCATATTTCAGTCTTTCTACGATAGAATCTTAAATTCGATTTCGATTGCCACTAAAGCTGTGAGCACAGTGCGCAAAAAAAAGGCTGCACTTGAGGAGGAGACAATTTCGTTGGAAAATGGGGTGGAGGACGGAATTATCGTTTCAGGCGACGGATCGTGGCGTAAGCGCGGTTTCAGCTCGCTTTTCGACATAACATCGCTAATCGGCTGGTACACTAAAAAAGTGATCGACGTTATGGTGAAATTGAAATATTGCAAAGCTTTCGAGCATTGGGAAAAAAAAGAAAGCACCGCAGAGTACTGGGAATGGAAAAGTACCCACGACGATGAGTGCCAGGCGAACCATAGCGGCTCCTCCGGAAAAATGGAAGACGACTCAGCTGTCGAAATGTTTCAATGGTCTGAAGAGCTCTATGGCATAAAATATAAATATTATATTGGTGACGGCGATTCTAAAACGTTTCTGGGCATATCGAATAGCGATCCATACGACGGTTTCGAGATAAAACAAAAAGAGTGCATCGATCATGTCCAAAAACGTATGGGGACGCGCGTCCGCGAAATCGTGAAAAAACAAAAAGGATTGTCTGGCAGAGGATAGCTCACCGGAAAATTGATTGACGAGTTGAGCACATATTACGGCTTGGCTATTCGGAGGAACAGCGATGATGTTGAAAAAATGAGGAAGGCAATTTGGGCAACTATCAAACATAAAATATCCACAGATAGTGAGCCACAACATGACGATTGCCCAGAGGGAGCCGAGTCGTGGTGTTCGTGGCAGCGAGCGGTCGCCAGCGGTACTATTTCTGAATATCGCCATAAGCCGCCTCTTCCTGAGGAAGTATTGGAGGCAATTACGCTAGTCTTCGAAAATTTGAGCAGAGACGATTTGCTGCAGCGTTGTTTGGGCGGCTTCACGCAAAACAACAACGAAAGCTACAACAAATCAGTTTGGGCAATAGCCCCCAAGTGTCAGTCCGGGAGCAAAAAAATCGTCGATATTGCAGCTGATATCGCGGTATTATTATTCAATGATGGCCGGAGAAGCCTCATGAAAGTTTTGGAGACGTTGGGGATAACTATCGGCCCAAATTGTTTCAATTTTTGCGTTGAAACCGACGCAACGCGGATCGAGCTGGCGGAGCGCTCGCTCACAGACGCTGCAAAAGAGGCAAGAAGAGCCTCTACAAGTTCGAGAAAAGATGCTAGGGACAATGATTTGCTTCTTGAAGGCCAGCTATATGGTGCCGGCATCGCTGATTAAAGGTAAGAATTTTTTTTTCCAATTTATCGCATAAATTAACAAACCTAAAACTTTGAACGCGTTTTTCTCAAAACCACTTTTTTGAGTGCGGCACGCAGCAGAACTCGAGCAATTTTTATCCGATCAACTTCAAATGTGGACTGCATCAATAAAACTAGATTATCTAAGGAAGTACACAGGATTTTTTCGATATCTCGATAATAAAAAAAGTTATAGCCTATTTTCGACGAGAAATTTTGCTCGAAAATCGTCCTTTAATTTCAAAAGCGTGCCTATTTTTTTAAAATCAATATTTTTTCAAATCCCTGTGTACTTCTCTTCAAAATATCATATTATTAACGAAAACACTCGGTTTGTTTTCAGATCGACTTTGAAGAGAGTTCTGCTGCGTGCCGCGAACCACTGCAGAGGCAACAGTACCTGACGCGGGAGCTTCCCCAGCGTCACCATGGGGCGTGAAAAATATGAATTTTTTTTTATGTATCTTCAATAAACAACGAACAAAACAAAAAAAAATTTTCGAGTATCTCTTTTTTTTCCCACAAAAAAAAATTCTTGAAAAATGGCAAAAAAACAGGGGGTCACCGTGGTGTTCTGCCTTAATATAAGCATGTTCACCCTGGAATGGGTATATCTGTTCTGATATAACCAATTACGCTTCGAAACCGATCAATTTTGCATATTATATGCAGATTCGATATTGTAAGGTCTGACATCATATGTCTGAAATCGTCAAATCTAATCATGTATAGTCAAATATGGCCATTTTTCTTGCATGATTAGATAATAAGACCCCAGATTTTTCTTGCATGATTAGATAATATGACCCAGATATGATCAATCATATCTGGATCATATATAATCCAGATATAATCGGATGTGGTCTGATCTGATAATTTTTTCGCGGGATGATCATACATGCTCAGATATAAGCATACATGATCTGTCATGACAGTACATGATTAGACATTGCCAATTTTCTTGTCTGATACTATCTGATTCTACAGATATGATCCAGATACATTCAAATATGAACTTTTATTCCCGGGAGATCCAGATATGATCAATCATATCTGGATCATATATAATCCAGATACAATCAGATATGATCTGATCTGATAATTTTTTCGCGGGATGATCACACATGCTCAGATATAAGCATAAATGATCTGTCATGACAGTACATGATTAGACATTGCCAATTTTCTTGTCTGATCATATCTGATTCTACAAATATGATTCAGATACATTCAGATATATTCAGATATGAACTTTTTTTCCCGGGGAGGCTATAACTCGTAACGACAACTTTCGTTATCGTTACCTAGCGACAGCCAATGAGAGACTCCCTTTCTTCTGTAATCGTGCATGCGATTGGCTGTCGCTAGCTAACGACAGCGAAAAATGTCGCCAACGAGTTATGGCCTCTGCACACTACGCGCGATGAGCGACGAGCGATGAGCCATATCCAATGGGAGCTGAGGTATTCCGGAAAACCCTTGGGAGAGTGAAGCTCCCATTGAATATCGCTCATCGCTCGTCGCTCATCGCGCGCAGTGCGCAAGGGCCATTATAGTTCGTTACATTTGCATATGACGCCACAAGCGCTGACAATAGGAGCATTTTGTCGGTTTGGTTACATATTTCAATTTTATTGCCAATTTATATCGTAAATACTGACGTTTAGGAAAATAAAAAAAGATTTTCAGCATAATCTAAAATATTTAATCATTTGAGATGACTTCGGTAGGCCGAGGGTGTGACCTCGAAGGGTTAATGATACAACTTAGTGATGCAATTATACAATGTGACTGCGGAAGAATTTTCGCAGCTGCGACTTTTCAGAGAAAATGTAAAAATGTCTGAATCTACCAAGTTTTCGCGAATTTTTTAATTCCAGTCTATTATGGCCTCTACACACTGCGCGCGATGAGCGACGAGTGATGAGCGATATCCAATGGGAGCTCAGGTATTCCGAAAACCTCCTGGGAGAGTGAAGCTCCCATTAGATATCGCTCATCGCAGTGTGCAGAGGTCATTTGGGTGCGGCCTCATGCAGTCGCTCGTCGCTCGTTTACAGCGACAAATCTCGTCACGTGACATGTAGCGACAAATGAGCTACTTGTTTGAGTTGCGGGAAATTCAAAATAGGGTCACGTGATCCGATTTATCGCTGCAAACAATCGTCGAGCGACTGCATGAGACCGCACCCTTAAGCGCCACTGAAATTTACCAATGATCCAAGAAGGGCCCTCCTTATGCTCCCACAAAACACGGCCCTCCGTGCAAGGAATATCGTAATTGCGTGAAATAAGTTTGAAATTGCGTAATAAGCGTGAAAAGGCCCAAGGTCAAGATAAAACGCCGACGAATGAAATCGCAGAACAGCAGAGACAAAAGCGACAAGTACAAAATATGGTGTACCCAGGGGGGTGACACAGGCGAAGGAAAGTGGTTCGCGATCTGTATCTACCGCAACGTGGCGCTGGTAGTCTCGTGACCGGCTTCGCTGTATATCTGTATATGTATGTTGAATATTCAAAATACTCCAAATGAGGTTATGATCGAGCGAAAATAGTTCTATAAAAAATAACTTTTTTAGATCGGAAAAATGGGGATATGAAGCAAATGAAATGAACACAAGTATTTATCGGTGAAAAACTTTTTTTTTATTAATCCAGATGCACATTAAGTACAATTAAGTTTTGCAAAATTTTGATTTTTTTTTGCTCAACTGGTTTTCTTTTTTTTGTTCGGAGTTAGAACGTGTACAGTACTACTGCATTCTTTTTAAAATAAAATTTTGTATCAGTCGATACAAAATATCGTGCGCGTGTACTTTGCAGGGGAACGACAAAGTTTTATAACTATAAACATCATGCAATATTTCTTCGAACACATTGGAAGATTGGCAGTGCGTTTGGAAGCTTTTCTCTAAATATAAAACAAAATGGTACAAATGCTTATTTGGATGTACCAACCCACCTCGTTGTTGCCAATTTAGCAACGTTGCTTCGGGAAGAACAACTGCATCATCGTGGGAATTCAGCAAAGCTTCTTTGCATTCCAAGCACTTAACTGAGTTGAAAATCTGTTTGGTTAAATCCGCAGTCAAACAGTACATCACACAGTTAGTAACCTCAGGCATATTATAATCGTGCTCTGCTGTGACTCGCTCAAAATCCCAATCTTCGTCTTGAACAACTTGCTCCAATTTGCTTTTAATATAATTCACAAGATCTCTAGATGTGTCGGGATTGGTATATATCGTTTAAAGATCACCTAGCGTCACTAAAGGTTCTGTTGAATTGTTCGTTCTTATAGAACAATACCCTGTCTTCGGCGGTCTTAAAACGCTATATATAGACAGGATTTTGAAAATGTTCAAAAACGTCGGCGTTGAGGAATGATCGTCGCAACCACCTGCTTGCCGTATGGTACCAAAAAAATTCTGTTAAAACAATCCAAAATCAACCAGACATGCGTTACAAAAAGAAAAGATGGAAAGCCAAAGCCATAAATCCTGAAACAACTGATATTCCATTAAATAATTCGAAAAGCGGATCTGTTAAACGTTTAGAGTTCCACATTACCATCCCACGACACACATTCTATTAATTAAAAATGTTATTTATATCGAGAAACTTAACTTGTAATCGGCTATTTACACAAACCTCGAGAGGATCTTGGTTTACTCGACCTGTCAAAACATACGGAAAGTCACAATGTTTTGTTAAATACTCAACCAAATCCAGCGTTGAATGCAAAGTTACGCATAAACCCTCGGCTGTCTGTTTCATCAAAAACAGTTCTTTTGATAATCGCCCTTTTTGCGTGTGTTCTGCCCATGCATCTAGCTTCTTCAATGAGTCTTGAATTATCTACATAAATATGAATGTCAATTCGCATATAGCTCTAAAGTTCTTCATTGCAAACAAGCGATAGCATACAAACAACCATTGAATCGTATAGCCATACGAACTTACATATATGTTTAGAATATATTTTTTCGTACTTTTCCTTTTCATTGTGTTTTGAGTATATCAAAACTATAAGTGAATTCGGAGCGAAAAGCTTAAATATTTCTATAACATACCTTGAAGTCGTTATTTCCTGGTTGAACTCCATCAATCGGGTGTTTGCGATTCAAGGCATCAAACATGTCGTTCATCCATTGACAGAACGAAGCTGTGCTTTCGCTCTCACGCAAATCCGGCACGTACTTTGCAAAAAATCGTAGTGCGCCGGAAACTGAATTGCTGAACACCTAAACGAAAGCAATATCAATTAATCAATTTCTCGAAGTAAGCCAATTAACATCGAATTTCCTGAATTTGTAAGAAGCAAGAAGCTCACCTGAGTCGCTAATCGGACACGCATTTTCAGTGAGTTGTTGAGGTTTACATGATTCGAAGTTAATTTCGGACAAACCAGAGCTTGCCCAGGCCCTGCATGTTCGCGGTCTTTTTTATGTAAAATCTTGATGTGCTGCCAGTCGATAGCTGATTCTGAAGGATCCACCTATAAAAAGTTTTGATTATAATTAAATGAGTATATTTTCGCGTATGTCCAAGTCCGAATGTACAAAAACACATTAACCTGTAAAACGCCGTTATTATACAGACGGTTGCGAATCGTTTTTATCAGGTGTGGGGTATCGGAGAAGACGTATATATTCCGGCCTGGTGTCACAGGATGTTCGAAAAAGTTGCGAACCATTCCTTTCGCTCCACTTACACCAACTTCAGTCCAGAATTTTCTATTCGGACTCGCACCGTCGCTGACAACACCATGAATCTTCGCTCCGATTCGTTCTAGCAAAATTATCGCCCGTATGATGAGCTGCGCGAGAACTTTGCCTGTGACGGGTCCCCTCGACGCAAACACTGCAATGGGCTGAGCATGGCCACCGCTCAATGGTTGGAACATTAGAACCAATGCATGATTCGCTTTCTCGGAAAAGTTCGATGACGTGGATTCTTCGCTGCCAAAATCAATCAATCCTTTGTATGTTAGCTGTTTAGAGGCAACGCCAATGCTTTCACGGGTCGAAATTTCGTCGAACAAAAGGATCCCATGCCGCTGCGATTCTTCTTGTTTTTCGAGAGCTAGTTTCATGACGTGAAGAAACTCCGTATCGAAACCACACACAGTTTTAATGTTTGACAAATATCTGTAAAGAGAATGACAGTTAGTCTTGTTGAAAAAAAAAGTTGACAAATAACGTCTACGATTAAGAGCCATGACAGTGGCTCGACGACAAATTTTGAAATAAGCCGGACTATATACAAGAATGAGAAATAAATACTCATTGTACAATAAAATTGTAAAAACTATTTGAAATGATTACCTTAATAACATAACGCTTATTTCTTGTAAGATTTTGTGATTTTATAAACATTTTTTTCCAACTTTACAAATTTTCAACTATTAATTGAGATGAGATTTCAAGATTTTTAGATATGAAGTAATGTAATTCTAAAAATATGACGTACCTTCGAATAGTCCTCATGCTTGGAAGAGGTAAAATTTCATTGCAGCGCAGGAACTCGTAACCCGCTACGGACCTCATATGCATGCAAAGCAGCATCCATTCCTCAGAATAGTTTCGCCCCTTCGCATTCTTGTGCTTTGCAGCATCGATGATCTGTGTAAGGACATGTATTTGATTTTGCGGAATTTTCCCACTCTCAATGTGTTCTACGAGATCTTTGGAAGTACACTGCGATAATTTTCGACGAATGTTGAAAACTTCTTCCTTTAAATTTTTTATTTTTTCTCGGGCGACACGTTTGGCTTTCAGTGCTGCACGGTATTTTGACTGCAATCTCGCCAATTGTTTTTTATTGTCCGTCACCTTTTTTTTCTTTTTCCTCCGCTCTTTCGATTTACTCTGCACATATCTGCGAAAACTTGTTTCCAAAGTTTTTTTGCTCTGGTATAATGTTCGCAAATCTTTTTCGTCGGAATTAAAAGAAAACATTCAGTGTAACGCCAAACGCCTGATGCATCTTTTCTCACTGCCTTACAATCCAATTGTTCTAAGTCAGGTTTGAGCGGTGGCTCTAAACAACCACGGCACACGTCGAGTCGATGGATTTTTGTTAGTAAATTCTCCAGTTGTTCTGTATCCTTAAGAACAGAGGGTAAGTTGAGGCAAGTGGGATCAAGCCGTTGGCCTAAAACTCTGATTTGAACGGATAAGTTTTCTTCAATCGTCACATCTTTTAGTATTGAAGTTTGAAAGATGTCCTCTATCTTCACAGTGTGATGAATGAAGAAAAAGATCAATTGTTTGCCTCCACAGCCAGTCACGTGTCTCGACCATCCGGTTGGAAGATTGAAATTTGCAGCGAGAATATCATTGAACCCGAAAGTGGAGCAGTTTATTGTTTGTGGACTTCCTTGTTTGTCCACAATTATTAGGCCAGGTCCACTGATAAACGAGCTACTTTCTTTGGTGGTTGGTATACCCATAACTAGATTGTCCTGAGATGGCAGATTCTCCAACTCCACATGATCTGATGGGGCGGGGTAGAAATCCCGAACTTTGAATGACCAGAAGGCTCAAAATTCCGAATTTATTAGCTAGTACTCAATACTCCTGGAAATGTATAATTACGAAACTTTATTAACAGACTTATCATATAACAGAAAGTAATGGTACATTTATGGAACGAGATGACAGTGATCATGGGACCGACTGATAAAGCGTCGACATATAAAGCAGCGCATAAAACAAGTATCAACTTCCCATAATCAGAGAGTGCACAGTTCCGAAAAATTGTAGTGTTAGAAATTCGAGTTCCCGAATGGCCAAGGTTTGTACAGGGAAAAGTTCCGAAAATAAAAGTATCGATAAGAATCATCGATAGCTCAACATCCTTACATTACATGTTTACGATAAATCGTGAAGTATGATCAGAACTCCGAAAACATTCCACCGCGAACGATCACACCTCCAAAAGAATACTACCCCGACAGATCAAAACTCCGAACGTATTTTACCAGAAAGGCCGAAACTCCGAAAATCTGTACACCGTCAGCCATCTAAACGCGTGAGGCACAACTGCTATCTGCTGTATGCGTGACTTTTCGGAATTTTGACCGTTCTGAACGATCTTTTTCGGAATCTTACACTATCTAAACTTTAGTTTTCGCAAACTGGATGCTCGAAGCTATGATTTCCGGAGTCTAAAACTTTCGTGACCCCGACAAATCTCTTATTCGCGTTTATTATATTTAAACTTTCTGATATAGCTCGTTCTCTATAATAAAAAAATCGAGATTTTGTGGCATGCCGAATATTGCATATTCGGACTTTTGTATGTCGTATTACTGGTCGTTCAAATAAAGCGTTGATCTTCTGCATTCTATTCGTAAAAATTATTTCGTATAAGAAATCATATTTCTATGCTTTTTCTATCGCTACTCTTACCGTTCTTCATCATTTACAGTCAACTGTGTGGACTTTCTCCGGCTTGATCTTTATGAAACTTGTAGTTTGGGAATATGAAAATTCAGAATTATGAGCCTTCTGGTCATTCAAAGTTCGGGATTTCTACCCCGCCCCCACTGTACGTATCTGCTGTAAACGAAATGTCACATACGTCAAAAATATCAGCTGGTTGGGGCGTTCGGAATTCTCAAGCTCGAGGCGAGCAGCACACAGCCAGCGCTGGCAGTGGTGGTTGACGGAACCAATATGTGGCGACAAAACGCGTTTTCAGTCATCGTATGGAAATCCTAACCAGTGTCACCCCCCTGGGTGTACCCAAGTGCAGGAGGAATCTTTGATGGAGGAACTCGCCTCTTGCGGCGTCACGAAGAAATTGTATCAGGGTCGCAACGTTGAGAAATACGACCAAGGAGAATAGAGTAAAGGAGTCCCTATCCTAGCCTATATGTACGAAGTTCTTTCAAGCGGTCGCAGAGGTGTAGTACTTAGTTCCGCCGCAGGCATCGCTAGTGTTCTTGAGGACCAATAATATACAGTAATACAAAACTGCATAAGGTCCGAGCTCCGCCTCAACGACCAATCACAAGCTGGGGTGATTGTGCTTCTCTCTCGTACTCACTTGGAATAGTTATGGTGCGTTCTCTCCCGCACACCCGAACGATAATACACGCAAGTGGGGATTCCTTCCATTATAATATATAATAATATTGTGTACATATATATAATAAATAAAATATAAATAATATTAATAAAGCACATATTAATGAAACTTCTTGTGTTGTTTTATTCACATGGGCTTATTATATAATAAGCACATCAGATATAATAATTATATAATAAGTACAACCCGAGTTATTTTATTGTGAAAAGTTATGATTTGCCTGTTATGTTTAAAAATATAGCTAATTAGAATGAAACTCGAATAAAGCGATAAACCAAACGTAATGTATCTCGTAATGTATTTATTATTCGGATGCGCATTACTCTGTTTTCTGTACAATAATAATAATAATAATAATAATAATAAATAATAATAAATAATAATAACATGTGACATGCAAGAAACCGGGCGAATGCGGGAATGTTGGCTCTACATGGTGGGATTGTCTTTTCAACACGTGCTTATTATATGTATACCCAAACAATTTCGTGATCTGCTAGTTACGTTTAAAAATGAAGCTAAATATGAATTAAATTAAGCAATGAACCAACCGAACAAGCCGTCAATCCTAATTGAACCCCAAGCACGGCAATCACTTAAATATGAGAAGATTATATTTATTGCCAAATGATTGTGTGGCGAGGTTAGTAGAATGCTAGATTGCTGTATTGAAGGTCCTGAGTTCGATCCTCGGTAATTAATTTTTTTTTCTTTTGCATTCGTATAGGTATCTAGTTGTACGAGCGAATTGAAGCAGTTTCAACCAGTCAAAGAACTGGTCCAATCCCGAACGAACTCGAACAAAAATAACATGGAAGAATATATTTCTTAATTTACTGCCATCAATAGTTGAAATTTGTTTTATAATTCCTACCTAGAGTGTTTACTTTTTCCCTTTATCTCATTGACTCGCGAGGAGTCATCTCTTTTATTATACACATAGTTCGATTACATCGAGAGGGAAGCTTTTTATTTATTAACATCAGTACATTCCGATCACTTTCAATACGTCAATACTGTTTATCGGAAGGCTTCGGAAGTTGATGTTACGTCCTGAGGGGACGTGGGCATATATATATGTGTGGTATCCCTCTTTCTTGCCTACGCCTAGCGCAATAGCACGGGATGAGGGTTAAAAAGGGGACGTGCTGGTGGAAAGGGTAATTTTAAGGAATTTAGTGGATGATCCAATCGTTGAAAATAATGGTTGTGACACTTGTGTTCGATTGACTCGTAATTTATTAGAATCAGCCGTATGGGTTGATTCTATTATTTTAAAGATACAAATTGAAGACAAAAGGGTGAAATGTGTTCGCTTAGATTGATGCGTCTCGGCGTTGACCCAGTCGCTTGGGTGTCGGGTACGGTCGTAAAACTAAGGGCCCTTCGTCGGTGGCCCGAGCGCTCGCAGATGGTGTGAGTGAGTGGGTGACGGATACAGCAAATGTTCGGTGACACAGATTCTAGTATTCGTGGATTTCGCGGTTCGAGAATGGAAAATACAATGAAATATTGCGCGTAATACAAATGTTAAAATTCTTAAGATTATCGCGTAACTGTTAGAGAACCTTTGAAGTACAAGATTTGTATAAACTCGAGTTGCAAGACAACGTACGCTTTACAAGAAAGAAAATGAATATTCAACGCGATGGACATCGGTTAAGGAACTCTAGATATGAGCTCGCTGGATTCTGACTGGAGTCTCGGATTGAGACTCGATAAAAAGAAGTTTGTGTGATCGTGGTTGCCGGAAGACTGACTTCTACCACCATCCCCTGGACCTTCTTGCTCCAGATTCCGTTTTTGGTAGAGTATGGAAAAAGGGGGACTTTGGCTTTTTAATGTTCCTTCACCCAATCGAGGACGTGTTGTGGGAGTAATATTAATCGTCCATTAGCCAATCAGAGTGGGGGACATAGAAGTCTTTCTTCTGCCCGTTTTCCGTGGGAAAGCACGCAGGGTTGAATTTGTTTATCTGAAGTCTGGGGCCGCGGTGCCAAGTCACCATGCGATAACGTAGCGACTAGCCGCGTCGCGGGCTTTGCACGTGCATTCGAATTTCGTTGCGCTCTCGATTTTATGGCCGTTTCGAGTGGAGTTTTCCGGAGCCCTTGGTCTGTCTTTGGTTCTCATACGAGTAAGAATCGAAACAACGCTAGGGTCTATCTTCAAGCCATCTAGATCGCAGTCATGATTTTTTTGTTTTACGACTTTTCGGAGAAATCGGCCCTAGAACCGTGTAGTTTCAAATTTTGACGACCAAGTTCATTGGCTGGGTTATGTGAGACATTCTTCGTGCATGGTCACAGTGTGTTGGCCTGTCTTGCAATCTTGAACTCTCTGTTTCAATAATTTTTTGTATAAGGGGAAAGTTCAGCGAGTGCATCGTAGGATGTGACAGTGAATACAAACGTATTTACAGTTATTATTATTTTAAAAAATTATTAAAGCGTCATATCTTGAGAAGCTCTTGCTCACACACGCATACAAAAAGTGTAATTACAATAAATAAATAATAATTCTGTTACCTTGGGAATGGAAAAAAGAGTAATCCGGCGCATTCTCAAGCCTTATTGTCGCTTCCATCGGTTTTTGCCACGTCGGCTATGGCATCCTGGCACCGCACACACCTTTCCCATTCTTCTGAAAGAAAAATAGAAATATTAAAATACTAAATGTCGTGACGCTGTAACTGGCAGACAGACCTAGCAGACGCGCGCCGCCCGAACCCAGTACATTTTAAGCGTGGCTGTGCGCGGTCGGGTCGTAGCGCAGTAAGGCAGCGTAGGGCCTACCCCCACCACGTACCCGCGCGTGAAAGAGCCGAATCTATCTGACTAGCCACAATACTGATTTTTTTGGTCCTTAACGATAGCCGTCACCGGGTTGAATCATAAGTCGATCGTTTCGTGTATTCGTATACAGTGCGCACGTAAATCGTCAAGTCGCTGTTGTCATGCGTGTTGACAGCAGACGACTTTAAACAAAAATTTCGTTCACGTACGGCGTACTCAAATCGCGGATTAATATTTATTTTTGTTAATCAACAAAAGCCGTCACCGGGATGAAACATAGGGGGATCGATTCGACCAATTATATAGAATAAGCACGTAAATATAAAAAGTCGCTACTGTCATGCGTGTTGGCAGCAGACGGCTTTTCTTGAAATGTTCCGTGCGAGAACGCAGGCACGATTCGCGAAAAACAATTTTTTAATTAAACAACAAAAGTCGTCACCGGGATAAATCACATGTCAATCGATTCGTCTTATTATAAAGAATAAGCAGCTAAATAAAAAAAAGTAGCTGCTGTCATGGAGGTTGACAGCAGACGACCTTTTGTGAATTTTATCGTGCGGCCAGCACAGCCCAAATCGCGTATAACTATTTATTTTTGTTAATCAACAAAAGCCGTCACCGGGATGAAACATAGGGGCATCAATTCGGCTAATTATATAGAACAAGCACGTAAATAGAAAAAGTCGCTACTGTTATGCGTGTTGGCAGCAGACGGCCTTTTTTGAAATGTTTCGTGCGAGGACGGAGGCGCGATGCGCGAAAAACAATTTTTTAATTAATCAACAAAAGTCGTCACCGGGATAAATCACAGGTCAATCGATTCGTCTTATTATAAAGAATAAGCAGCAGTAGTAGGGCTGGGGCGGTTCTGCTTCAAGGGGAAGTAGTGTGTCAAGAATGGGGAAGCCAGGTGGCGCCACTGTCGAGGGGAGGTCGCCGGGCTCATGTGACGTCACAGAGGAGACCTCTATGGAGGGAGTAGCCATGTCGTCCGCGGAGCGACTGGCGGGAGGGGGAAGTCGGCGTCGATGAGTGTTTTGCGCGCGCGCGTGTGTGTATGTGTGTGTGTGTGTGTGTGTGTGTGTGTGTGTGTGTGTGTGTGTGTGTGTGTGTGTGTGTGTGTGTGTGTGTGTGTGTGTGTGTGTGTGTGTGTGTGTGTGTGTGTGTGTGTGTGTGTGTGTGTGTGTGTGTGTGTGTGTGTGTGTGTGTGTGTGTGTGTGTGTGTGTGTGTGTGTGTGTGTGTGTGTGTGTGTGTGTGTGTGTGTGTGTGTGTGTGTGTGTGTGTGTGTGTGTGTGTGTGTGTGTGTGTGTGTGTGTGTGTGTGTGTGTGTGTGTGTGTGTGTGTGTGTGTGTGTGTGTGTGTGTGTGTGTGTGTGTGTGTGTGTGTGTGTGTGTGTGTGTGTGTGTGTGTGTGTGTGTGTGTGTGTGTGTGTGTGTGTGTGTGTGTGTGTGTGTGTGTGTGTGTGTGTGTGTGTGTGTGTGTGTGTGTGTGTGTGTGTGTGTGTGTGTGTGTGTGTGTGTGTGTGTGTGTGTGTGTGTGTGTGTGTGTGTGTGTGTGTGTGTGTGTGTGTGTGTGTGTGTGTGTGTGTGTGTGTGTGTGTGTGTGTGTGTGTGTGTGTGTGTGTGTGTGTGTGTGTGTGTGTGTGTGTGTGTGTGTGTGTGTGTGTGTGTGTGTGTGTGTGTGTGTGTGTGTGTGTGTGTGTGTGTGTGTGTGTGTGTGTGTGTGTGTGTGTGTGTGTGTGTGTGTGTGTGTGTGTGTGTGTGTGTGTGTGTGTGTGTGTGTGTGTGTGTGTGTGTGTGTGTGTGTGTGTGTGTGTGTGTGTGTGTGTGTGTGTGTGTGTGTGTGTGTGTGTGTGTGTGTGTGTGTGTGTGTGTGTGTGTGTGTGTGTGTGTGTGTGTGTGTGTGTGTGTGTGTGTGTGTGTGTGTGTGTGTGTGTGTGTGTGTGTGTGTGTGTGTGTGTGTGTGTGTGTGTGTGTGTGTGTGTGTGTGTGTGTGTGTGTGTGTGTGTGTGTGTGTGTGTGTGTGTGTGTGTGTGTGTGTGTGTGTGTGTGTGTGTGTGTGTGTGTGTGTGTGTGTGTGTGTGTGTGTGTGTGTGTGTGTGTGTGTGTGTGTGTGTGTGTGTGTGTGTGTGTGTGTGTGTGTGTGTGTGTGTGTGTGTGTGTGTGTGTGTGTGTGTGTGTGTGTGTGTGTGTGTGTGTGTGTGTGTGTGTGTGTGTGTGTGTGTGTGTGTGTGTGTGTGTGTGTGTGTGTGTGTGTGTGTGTGTGTGTGTGTGTGTGTGTGTGTGTGTGTGTGTGTGTGTGTGTGTGTGTGTGTGTGTGTGTGTGTGTGTGTGTGTGTGTGTGTGTGTGTGTGTGTGTGTGTGTGTGTGTGTGTGTGTGTGTGTGTGTGTGTGTGTGTGTGTGTGTGTGTGTGTGTGTGTGTGTGTGTGTGTGTGTGTGTGTGTGTGTGTGTGTGTGTGTGTGTGTGTGTGTGTGTGTGTGTGTGTGTGTGTGTGTGTGTGTGTGTGTGTGTGTGTGTGTGTGTGTGTGTGTGTGTGTGTGTGTGTGTGTGTGTGTGTGTGTGTGTGTGTGTGTGTGTGTGTGTGTGTGTGTGTGTGTGTGTGTGTGTGTGTGTGTGTGTGTGTGTGTGTGTGTGTGTGTGTGTGTGTGTGTGTGTGTGTGTGTGTGTGTGTGTGTGTGTGTGTGTGTGTGTGTGTGTGTGTGTGTGTGTGTGTGTGTGTGTGTGTGTGTGTGTGTGTGTGTGTGTGTGTGTGTGTGTGTGTGTGTGTGTGTGTGTGTGTGTGTGTGTGTGTGTGTGTGTGTGTGTGTTTGTGTGGGTGCGTGCGTGCGTGTCCGTGCGTATGCGCGCGTGTGCGTGCGTGTGCGTGCGTATGCGTGCATGGGCGTGCGTGTGCGCACGCGCGTGTGTGTGTGTGTGGCGACCTTTCAAAGCCTCCTAATTTATGATATGCAGCTGGTTCCATTCCGAAAGACAATGTCAATTGCATCCGCCCCGTCTCAAAGCTCGCCGACACTCGAAACAGGTCCTGACAGGTTTCTTGGAAATGCGTGCATGCCTGCGTGCGTGTGTGACAACCATATATGGGTCGGAAAATTTTCGGTAATATGAAAACGCTAGAGGCCACTGGGTCGTCTTTATTTATGACATGCAGCTGCCCTACTTCTATCTCGAAGATAATGTCAAGATGTTAGCATCCACCCCATCTCAAAGCTCGCCGACACTCCAAACAGGTCCTGACAGGTTCCTCGGGAAAACTGCAAACTTTAGGGATCTATCGTCAAGGGCCGTTGGCGCCGATGGACCACTTGAGCTGCACTCTTCGAAAAAGAAGTCTCATCGAATTCTCGGTTTCATTCCGAGATATAACGTTAAGATGTTCTCATGTGCGAGTATGTACGCAGTACCTCCAGCCAAGCACCCCCTGGACTTGACTAAAAATGAACTCGAACAGGTTCCAAAGGTTTTGCTCCAAAAATATTGGGGTAAATATGTGGGCTTATTGTGGGATCGTTTGCCGGAACATCATCAGAACGAGAGTGAAGTAATGTCTTATCTTCCATGCATGGAGCATCATAATACGCCGCAGATGAAAGATCACATGGATGTCCCCCCACCACAGCGTCGGGAGTGTACTAAATGCTGTGAAAATTCTCCACGTACGGGGTTCTTCGAATGTGTTTGCACCTGTTTTTCGGGAGCGTTATATGATGTCGGAGGGGGCGGGGATTCTCCACAGTTCTTCGAACGTGTTCGAACCTGTTTTTCACGATTGGAAAAGAGGGGAGAACTTTGTGTATATTTGAGTGGAGGGGGCGGCCTACGGGGGAGCGTATAATTTTGTGCATCAAGCTCAGACTCCACCATTCCGCCGCACCATCGGCATCTCTCGGAAAGAAACTTTGAAAATGCGGGGCAAATGGATCTCTCGAGTATCAACAAAGTCAGCCGGATGGTGGAATTCCTTCCAACCAAGAAGCTGTCAGAACTCACCGCTCACTCGGATCATCGAATCTCCGACATGAGGGCCGTACAAACCAGGTTTGGGAAAGGTTACATCGCCGACTCTGCGGATGAGTTCTCCGTCTTCTTACCAGCACGACTTGTGAAGGCCTTTGACCATGATCCGACAATGTTCGATAGTATGCTGCAAGTGGCACGCGATGGTCAACTCTGCATGCAGTATATTGGTGGAAAATACAACAGTGTCGGGTTCCGTCGTCTCTGAACATGGTGGACGGGGAAAAAAATTCATTGGAACACCATTGTCGAACGGCTGTCCGCATCATCGAGAGCATGCTGTAACTGGTGTGCAAATGGCTACATGCAGTTGTGGAAAATACAACAGCGTCAAGTTCCATTGTCTCTGAGCATGGTGGAAAAGAGCAAATTCGTTGGAGCAGCATCGTTCAGTAGAACAATCGTCGGCATCACAGTCGTCTCGCCATCGTTTTCAACGTTTTATGTGTTGACTGTGTAAAAATGTATTTAAAAAAACTGTTTTATCGAAATGTAGATGAAGGAGAAATTCAATGTCGCTTCGTCGGAGAATAGATAAAGAATACAAATGGTATATAATTCCATCGAAATGTTTCTTATTCATTGAAAAAATAAATCCCTCGCTCACGCTTCGTATACACTCAACCTGCTTTTCAGTGATTTTACATTTGCATGGGCGCAGTTGTGTTTCGTGTTGAAGGAATGATGGGGGCATTTGGATTTCGTCATTTTCGGCAGCTCCTGCAGCGATGAACAGTCCAGAGTCTCCAAGTCGATGACCTTTGTTGCGGCATCCGTGAATCTTCATAGCCATGCGCATTTCTCGAGTCCCTTCGCATAGTTGGCGGGAGCTCCTAGCAAGATTCGTCGAATTGTCTTTCTAGCTTTCTCCTATGGTATGCCTCTGTGATCCCATCGTATTCTATGGAAATTGCGTTTCAACCACTTGTTTGTCATTTTGTACTTGGCCGGTAGAGAGTCCCATGCAAATGATGCGTCCAAGGCGAGCGCCAACGGTTCAGCATCCTTGTCGAGGAGTCTGACGATGGACATCTCCTTTAGGACAAATTTGTTGACGGGTCTCTTGAAGCCCTGTACATCGACGATAAGCTCCATGTTGACTGATGGCGGGTGCGAATCATCGGCATGATTTTATACCAATTTTTTAACCTCCCCACTGATTGGATTGTACTCGACAGTACGATCATGAAGGATCATGCAGTATGCCGAAGTTTGTGGTGAAATATTGTTTTTCAATTCAAATTCAAGACGCACGTCAACAGGGCCGGACTTGAGCGAATCGTTTTGCTTTGAACAGTCAATGATAACGAGGAGAGCTTTTTCTGAAAATTCCACCCTGATCAGCCATGGTTCAGCCTCTTTGTTGTAATAGGTCTGCTGAAAGTTTGCATACATCCCATAGAGTAAAGCATATTGATTTTGTTCATTGTTCAAATTCAAATTTCCATATGGATAACATTGCGAGTTGAGGTTTAGTTTGACATGGCTCATGTTACAATGATCAAAGTGGCTCGCATTTTGTGGTTTCTTATTGTTCCGTACCGTCTGCAGCGCGAGTATGCCATATCGTGGCTTCTCCAGCTGATTCGAGGTTTTCACAGACTACACGTGCTTAGAGGTCGCAGGCAGCAATGGACATTCATACAGTTCCTATGTTCGGAAATTCATGGGGATTGGGGCGTATTTGGTGAGGAACTTTAACGGTTGAACTTTTCGCTGATCCGAGACTGTTACATACGGTACGAGCCGTTCTATTTTATGCAATACGACTATGGAGTCTTCGCTCTTGGGATCCATAGGAGTATCCACGGCTACACAACACAACGAAATATTCAGGGATCGCACAAGCTGCCATCCGAGCTGGAGAGACAAAAATATGTCATTTTTGCGGCACAGACTGGTGAAAAGAATTATATGGCAAAGGACATTTCATTATTCGTCGACTGCGAACTCACGAGAGTTAAACTTTATCTCAAGTCGGAATTCTGTCCTCACGATGGATCGAATTTGGACTTCGACTAAAAAAAAAAAGTTTCGCCATATTGTTCAATATGTACTCTCGATTTTAATGTAGCGGCCCTCTCACGGTTGATGATTGATCGCAATGAGAATGAGCCTGTAAACAAATGCTACTGTAGATGCGTGAATAGAGTTCGATTGCAAGGAAGAATGCAGTTGGAAGGAAGATTGTGAAGGGCAGTACTTCGTGATGTCAGCATAATCCGATATCGGTTTGTACAACTGAATATAATATTTTTTTTTTCGAATGTGAAACTCATTTTTTTGTGTATGGAATTTGATTGAAAATAAATTAATATAATCGCACAATGAGGGTCGAAGACATTCAGCAGTGTATGTTCGACAGATGTTCGAGAGCCGTTTGTTGGCAGTTTGCGAGGCGTTCAAAAACATTCATAAGCCGTTTGAAGACATGCATGAGGGGTTCAAAGAGTTTAAAGAGACTTTCTACGACGTTCATATGAAGTTTGACGATGTTCGTGAGACGTTCAAGAGACTTTTGAAAACGTTCATAGGACGTTTGAAGGCATTGGCGAGAGGTTCGAAGACTTTCAGACTTTCGAAGACATTCAAGAGATCTTTGACGATATTCATAATACATTTGAAGACATCGATGAGGGGTTCGAAGACGGTTAAGAGACTTTCAAAGACATTCACGAGGGGCTTTAAGGAAGCTTTCCAGTGTGACAGCCCGAAAAATCGCTGTTTTTCGCGATTTTTTTTTTAAAGAAAAAATAATCTAATCGGTCTGGTTTTTTTTTTGTATATTAATTGGGTATTGAAGAATACAAAACAATTTTTTAAAGATCGATTTATTTATTAAATAATATCTATAAAAATGATGAAACAATTGTTGCAGAAAATGCACTTGGATGTGGTGACCACGTTGGGGGTCACAATTTTGATCTGAAACAAAAAACACAAAAAGATTATTGATCGGTATATAATTGGCTTTCGTGCTATGGAGGCTTTTTTTTTTAGTTTTTTTTACAAAAAAATAGGAAGATGTCGAAAAAAAAAAAAGCTTCCATAGCACGATAAACAATGACGTTAAGAATATTGTGTAAAAAATTCAACTCGATAGCTTTAAAACTCTGCCCTCCAAGTTGGACACCGTTTTGAAAAATGCTGTTTCGAGAAAAACGCGTTCAAAGTTTCGCTGTAGCTGTAGCGCTCCGTTGCCTTCTTCCAAGAAATGCTGTACAGTACCCGAAATAATCTGAATTTCGGCATGAAAATTTCAGGGAATATTCGGAAGAGTGTATACTATTCGATAAAGCAAAAAAAAATCGATTTTTTGAAAATTTCACACTGGAAAGCTCCCTTAAGCCATGCAAGAAACTTTTGAATACGTTCAAGAGACTTTCGACGACATGCGTAATACGTTTGAAGACATTCATGAGGGATTCGAAGACGTTCAGAGACTTTCGAAGACGTTCAAGAGATCTTTGACGATATTCATAATACGTTTGAAGACATCGATGAGGGGTTCGAAGACGTTTAAGAGACTTTCAAAGACATCCACGAGGGGCTTCAAGACATGCAAGAAACTTTTGTATAGATTCAAGAGACTTTCTACGACGTGCATGAGACGTTTCAAGATGTTCGTGGGACGTTTAAGAGTCTTTCGAAAACGTTCACGAGACTTTCGACGACATTCACAATACGTTCGAAAACATTCATGAGAGATTCGAAAACGCTTAAGAGAGACTTTCAAAGACATACACAAGGGTTCGAAGAGTTTCAGGAGACTTTCTACGACGTCCATGAGACATTTGAAGATGTTCGTGAGACGTTCAAGAGACTTTCGAAAACGATCATATGACGTTTGAAGACATTCATGAGGGATTCGAAGACGTTCAGAGACTTTCGAAGACGTTCAAGAGATCTTTGAAGATATTCATAATACGTTTGAAGACATCGATGAGGGGTTCGGAGACGTTTAAGAGACTTTCAAAGACATTCACGAGGGGCTTCAAGACATGCAAGAAACTTTTGAGTACGTTCAAGAGACTTTCGCCGACGTTCATGAGACGTTTGAAGAGGTTTGTGAGACGTTTAAGAGTCTTTCGAAGACGTTCACGAGACTTTCGACGACATACATAAAACGTTTGAAGACATTCATGAGAGATTCGAAAACGCTTAAGGGACTTTTAAAGATATTCACGATGGGTTTGTCGACATTCAAGACACTTTCGAACACGTTCAAGAGTCTCTCAACGACATTCATAATACGTTTGACGACGTTCATGAAGGGCTTGAAGACTCGTAAGAGAGACTTTCAGAGACATTCGCGAGGGGTTCGAAGAGTTTCAAAGGACTTTCTACGACCTCCATGAGACGTTTCAAGATGTTCGTGAGACGTTAAAGAGACTTTCGAAAACGGTTACAAGACGTTTGAAGGCATTCACAAGAGGTTCGCTGACGTTTAAGAGACTTTCAAAGACATTCGCAAGGGGTTTGAAGACGTCCAAGAAACTTTCGAATACGTTCAAGAGATTTTCGACGACATTCATAATACGTTTGAAGAAATTCATGAGGGATAAGAAAACGCTTAAGAGACTTCCAAAGATATTCATGAGGGGTTTGTCGACATCCAAGACACTTTCGAACACGTTCGAGAGACTTTCAACGACATGCATAATACGTTTGACGACATTCAATGAGGGGCTTGAAGATTCTTAAGAGAGCCTTTCAAAGACATTCACGGGGGGTTCGAAGAGTTTCAAGAGACTTTCTACGACGTTCATGAGACATTTGAAGATGTTCGTGAGACGTTCAAGAGACTTTCGAAAACGTTCACGAGACTTTCGACGACATTTATAATTAGTTCGAAGATATTCACGCGGGATTCTAAGACGCTTTAGAGGCTTTCAAAGATATCCACGAGGGGTTTGTTGACGTCCTAGTAACTTTCGAACACGTTCAGGAGACTTTCAACGGCATTCATAATACGTTTGACGACATTCATGAGGGGTTCGAAGACGCTTAAGAGAGACTTTCAAGGACATTCACGAGGGGTTTGTCGACATCCGAAACACTTTCGAACACATTCACGAGACTTTCGACAACATTCATAAAACGTTTGAAGATATTCGTGAGGAGTTCGAAGACGCTTAAGAGACTTTCAAGGATATGCACAAGAGGTTTGAGGACGCTCAAGAGGCCTTCGAGATTATAATGCGATCTTCGACGGCATCCATAAACCGAAGATTTTCATGACATTTGAGTTCGGCTGGAATTGTTTGTGATTGTTTGGGTGAAATTCCCAAACGAACCCAAACAATTCCAACCCCCCGTGAATGTCTTTGAAAGTCTCTCTTAAGAATCTTCAAGCCCCTCATTGATTGTCGTCAAACGTATTATGAATGTCGTTGAAAGTCTCTTGAACTGTTCGAAAGTGTCTTGGATGTCGACAAACCCCTCATGAATATCTTTGGAAGTCTCTTAAGCGTTTTCGTATCCCTCATGAATGTCTTCAAGCGTATTCTGAATATCGTCGAAAATCACTTGAACCTATTCGAAAGTTTCTTGGACGTCTTCAAACCCCTTGCGAATGTCCTTGAAAGTCTCTTAAACGTCAGCGAACCTCTTGTGAATGCCTTCAAACGCCTCATGACCGTTTTCGAAAGTCTTTTTAACGTCTCACGAACATCTTGAAACGTCGTAGAAAGTCTTTTGAAACTCATCGAACCTCTCGCGAATGTCTTTGAAAATCTCTCTTACGAGTCTTCAAGCCCTTCATGAACGTCGTCAAACGTATTATGAATGTCGTTGAGAGACTCTTGAACGTATTCGAAAGTGTCTTTAAAAGTCCCTTAAGCGTTTTCGAATCTCTCATGAATGTCTTCAAACGTATTATGTATGTCGTCGAAAGTCTCGTGAACGTCTTCGAAAGAATCTTAAACGTCTCACAAACCTCTTCAAACGTCTGATGAACGTCGGCGAAAGTCTCTTGAACGTACTCAAATGTTTCTTGCATGTCTTGAAGCCCCTCGTGAATATCTTTGAAAGTCTCTTAAACGTCTCCGAACCCGTCATCGATGTCTTCAAACGTATTATGAATATCGTCTAAGATCTCTTGAATGTCTTCGAAAGTCTGAATGTCTTCGAACTTCTCGCCAATGCCTTCAAATGTCCTATGAACGTTTTCAAAAGTCTCTTGAACGTGTCACGAACATCTTCAAACTTCTCATGAACGTCGTAAAAAGTCTCTTGAAACTCTTTGAACCCCTCATGCATGTCTTCAAACGGCTTATGAATGTTTTTGAACGCCTCGCAAACTTCCAACAAACGGCTCCCGAACATCTGTCGAACAAACACGGCTAAATGGCTTCGACCATCATTGTGCGATTATATTAATTTATTTTCAATCAAATTCGATACGAAAAAAAATGAGTTTCACATTCGAAAAAAAATATTATATTCAGTTGTACAAACCGATATCGGATTATGCTGACATCATGAAGTACTGCACTTCGCAATCTTCCGCCCGACTGCAATCTTCCTTGCATTCGAACTCTATTCACGCATCTACAGTAGCATTTGTTTACAGGCTCATTCTGATTACGATCAATCATCAACCGTGAGAGGGCCGCTACATTAAAATTTGGCGATGGTTAGCAAAGAACGATCACTATTACAGTCGTGATGATATTTACGAAATCTAGAGTACATATTGAACAATATGGCGAAACTTTTTTTTTTTAGTCGAAGTCCAAATTCGATCCATCGTGAGGATAGAATTCCGAATTGAGATAAAGTTTAACTCTGGTGACTTCGCAGTCGACGAATAATGAAATTTCCTTTGCCATATAATTCTTTTCACCAGTCTGTGCCGCAAAAATGACATATTTTTGTTTCTCCAGCTGGGATGGCAGCTTGTGCGATCCATGAATATTTCGTTGTGGTGTGTAGCCGTGGATACTCCTATGGATCCCAACAGCGAAGATTCCAAACTCGTATTGCATAAAATAGAACGGCTCGTACGGTATGTAACAGTCTCGGATCAGCGAAAAGTTCAACCGTTAAAGTTCCTCGTCAAATACGCCCCAATCTCCATGAGATTCCGAACATAGGAACTGTATGAATGTCCATTGCTGCCTGCGACCTCTAAGCACGTGTAGTCTGTGAAAACCTCGAATCAGCTGGAGAAGCCATGATATGTCATACGCACGCTGCAGACGGGACGGAAGAATAAGAAACAACAAAATGCGAGCAGTGTCGGATCAGCGAAAAGTTCAACCGTTAAAGTTCCTCGCCAAATACGCCCCAATCTCCATGAGTTTCCGAACATAGGAACTGTATGAATGTCCATTGCTGCCTGCGACCTCTAAGCACGTGTAGTCTGTGAAAACCTCGAATCAGCTGGAGAAGCCACGATATGTCATACTCGCGCTGCAGACGGGTCGGAAAAAAAAGAAACAATAAAATGCGAGCCACTTTGATCATTGTAACATGAGCGATGTCAAACTAAACCTCAACTCGCAATGTTATCCATATGGAAACTTGAATTTGAACATTGAACAAAATCAATATGCTCTACTCTATGAGATGTATGCAAACTTTCAGCAGACCTATTACAACAAAGAGGCTGAACTTTTTGAATTTTTTAGAAAAAGCCCTCCTCGTTGTCATTGACTGTTCAAAGCAAGATGACTCGCTAAAGTCCGGCCCTGTTGACGTGCGTCTTAAATTTGAATTGAAAAACAATATTTCACCACAAACTTCGGCATACTGCATGATCCTTCATGATCGTACTGTCGAGTACAATCCAATCAGTGGGGAGGTTAAAAAATTGGTATATAATCATGCCGATGATTCGCACCCGCCATCAGTCAACATGGAGCTTATCGTCGATGTACAGGGCTTCAAGAGACCCGTCAACAAATTTGTCCTAAAGGAGATGTCCATCGTCAGACTCCTCGACAAGGATGCTGAACCGTTGGCGCTCGCCTTGGACGCATCATTTGCATGGGACTCTCTACCGGCAAAGTACAAAATGACAAACAAGTGGTTGGAACGCAATTTCCATGGAATACGACGGGATCACAGCGGCATACCATAGGAGACAGCTAGAAAGATAATTCGACGAATCTTGCAAGGAGCTCCCGCCAACTATGCGAAGGGACTCGAGAAATGCGCATGGCTATGAAGATTCACGGATGCCGCAACAAAGATCATCGACTTGGAGACTCTGGACTGTTCATCGCTGCAGGAGCTACCGAAAATGACGAAATGCAAATGCCCCCATCATTCCTTCAACACGAAATACAACTGCGCGCATGCAAATGTAAAATCACTGAAAAGCTGGTTGAGTGTATACGAAGCGTGAGCGAGGGATTTATTTTTTCAATGAATAAAAAACATTTCGATGGAAATATATACCATTTGTATTCTTCATTTATTCTCCGACGAAACGACATTGAATTTCTCCTTCATCTACATTCCGATAAAACAGTTTTTTTAAATACATTTTTACACAGTCATCACATGAATCGTTGAAAACGATGGCGAGACGACTGTGATGCCGACGATTGTTCTACTCAACGATGCTGCTCCAACGAATTTGCTCTTTTCCACCATGCTCAGAGACAGATTAATGTCATTGGATTTAACGTGCAGTACTTATTCATAGACCCTTAACTACACGGCCCCCATGAGCGAGGAGTCGGGATACTGCCCGACCAGCGCGCCGAGCATAAAAACTGGCCTTCCAGTTCTGCATTCGGAAGCGAGGTCGTCTGTGCGACTACTGGTAGAGCCGTGTGACTTTCAAACACTCTATCAACTCTGCAGGTTGCTGCCCGAGTTAAACAACGTAACTCACACGCCGGGCGCCCGTAGGAACCCTGACCAGCATGCGGCCAACCACTGCCACCGCGAATCCAGCCACATCGGCTAGTCCCGCCCCGCAGGGCGGTGGGCCACTAGCCCCCGCGGTACCATTCAGGATCCTTGGTCAGATCTTCGTGCCTGCGACTACACATCACTTCCAATTGACGAGCCCTCCTCTCGTCGATATTAGTAGGTCAGCCCTTCGGGTCCGGCGGTGTCGCTAGTCACCGAGGTGTCCGGGCTCGTCCCTTAAGGGGATTGGCCTACGCGTGGCACCTCCCTGCCACACATGCTCAGAGACAATGGAACTTGACGCTGTTGTATTTTCCACCACTGCATGTAGCCATTTGCACACCAGTTACAGCATGCTCTCGATGATGCGGACAGCCGTTCGACAATGGTGTTTCAATGAATTTTTTTCCCCGTCCACCATGTTCAGAGACGACGGAACCCGACACTGTTGTATTTTCCACCAATATACTGCATGCAGAGTTGACCATCGCGTGCCACTTGCAGCATACTCTCGAACATTGTCGGATCATGGTGAAAGGCCTTCACAAGTCGTGCTGGTAAGAAAACGGAGAACTCATCCGCAATGTCGGCGATGTAACCTTTCCCAAACTTGGTTTGTACGGCCCTCATGTCAGAGATTCGATGATCCGAGTGAGTGGTGAGTTCTGACAGCTTCTTGGTTGGAAGGAATTCCACCATCCGGCTGACTTTGTTGATACTCGAGAGATCCATTTGCCCCGCACTTTCAAAGTTTCTTTCCGAGAGATGTCGATGGTGCGGCGGAATGGTGGAGTCTGAGCTTGGTCCACAAAATTATACGCTCCCCCGTAAGCCCCCCCCCCCCACTCAAACATACACAAACTTCTCCCCTCTTTTCCAATCGTGAAAAACAGGTTCGAACACGTTCGAAGAACTGTGGAGAATCCCCGCCCCCTTCCGACATTATTTCACGCTCCCGAAAAACAGGTTCAAACACATTCGAAGAACCCCGGACGTGGAGAATTTTCACAGAATTTATTACACTCCCGACGCTGTGGTGGGGGGCTAGCGATGTGATCTTTCATCTGCGACGTATTGTAATGCTCCATGCATGGAAGATATGACATCACTTCACTGTCGTTCTGATGATGTTCCGGCAAACGATCCCACAATAAGCCCGCATATTTACCCCAATATTTTAGGAGAAAAACCTTTGGAACCTGTTCGAGCTCTTTTTTAGTCAAGTCCAGGGGGTGCTTCGCTGGATGTACTGCGTACATACTCGCACATGCGAACATCTTGACGTTATATCTGGGAATGAAACCGAGACTTCGATGAGACTTCTTTTTTCAAGAGTGCAGTTCAAGTAGTCCATCGGCGCCAACGGCCCTTGACGATAGACCCCTAAAGTTTGCAGTTTTCCCGAGGAACCTGTCAGGACCTGTTTGGAGTGTCGGCGAGCTTTGAGATGGGGTGGATGCTAACATCTTGACATTATCTTCGAGATAGAAGCAGGGCAGCTGGATGTCATAAATAAAGACCACTCATGTGGCGCCTAGCGTTTTCATATTACTGAAAATGTTCCGACCCATATATGGTTGTCACACACGCACACACGCATGCACGCTTTTCCAAGAATCCTGTCAGGACCTGTTTCGAGTGTCGGCGATCTTTGAGACGAGGCGGATGCAATTGAAATTGTCTTTCGGAATGGAACCAGCTGCATGTCATAAATTAGGGGGCTTTGAAAGGCCGCCACACACACACACACACACGCGCGCGCGCGCGCACGCATGCACATGCACGCACACGCACACACGCACGCGCACACGCATGCACACAAACACACACAAACACACACACACATCCACACACACACACACACACACACACACACTCACACACACACACACACACACACACACACACACACACACCCACACGCGTGCGCGCGCAAAACACTCATCGATGCCGACTTCGCCCTCGCGCCACTCGCTCGGTGGACCACATGGCTACTCCCTCCATAGAGGTCCCCTCTGTGACGTCACACGCGCCCGGCGACGTCCCCTCGACAGTGGCGCCACGCTGGCTTCCCTATTCTTGACACACCACCTCCCCTTGAAGTAAAACCGCCCCAGCCCTACTACTAGCAGCTAAATAAGAAAGTAGCTGCTGTCATGCAGCTTGACAGCAGACGAACTTTTGTGAATTTTATCATGCGGCCAGCACGGCCCAAATCGCGGATAACTATTTATTTTTGTTAATCAACAAGGACCGTCACAGGGATGAAACATAGGGGGATCGATTCGGCTAATTATATAGCACAAGCACGTAAATAGAAAAAGTCTCCACTGTCATGCGTGTTGGCAGCAGACGGCCTGTTTTGAAATGTGTCGTGCGAGGACAGAGGCGCGATTCGCGAAAAACAATTTTTTAATTAAACAACAAAAGTCGTCACCGGGATAAATCACAGGTCAATCGAATCGTCTTATTATACAGAGTAAGCAGCTGAGTCGAAAAAGTAGCTGCTGCCATGCAGATCGACAGCAGATGACCTTTTGTGAATTTTATCGTGCGTCTAGCACGGCCCGAATCGCGGAAAACTATTTATTTTTGTTAATTAAAAAAAGCCGTCACCAGGACAAAACATAGGGGGATCAAATCAGCTAATTATATAGAATAAGCACATTAATAGAAAAAGTCGCTACTGCCATGCGTGTTGGCAGCAGTCGACCCTTTTTGAAATTTCTCGTTCGAGTAAGAAGGCGCGATTTGCGAAATAACAATTTTCCAATTGATATAAAAACGTCGTTACCGCGATAAATTATAGGTCGAGCGATTTGTCTTATTATAAAGAATAAGCAGCTAAATCGAAAAAGTAGCTGCAGTCATGCAGGTTAGCAGCAGCCGACCTCTTGTGAATTTTATCCTGCGGTCAGCACAGCCTGATTCCCAGATAATTGTTTATTTCTGTTAATTAACACAATTCGTTACCGGGATAAAACGTAGAGGCATCTACTCGGCCAATTATATAGAATGAATAGGTGAATCGAACAAGTCGCTGAAAGGGTCGCTCTTGTATTGCCTGTTGGCAGCAGCCGACCCTATCAATTTTATCGTGCCGGTAACGCGACCCGATTCGCGATTAATTAAGATCGATATATTTGTTTTGCGGAAACACAATTGATCAATGCAATGTTACTCACTCATTAACGTTGTAAGCAATCCATTAATCCAACAGTTACGAAAGTTGCTCACTTCTGTTTTTTACTGCACAACAATATGCCATGTTAAGCAAATGTATTTTATCAGATAAGTTATTGTATCCTCAACTTTCAACACGACAAGAAACAGCATGTTTTCAACGAAGCATTCGAACATGATAGACGGGACTGCCCTCAATCACAACGGGTAACCAGTCGCAGCTATGACTGGTGCAACTGCTTCGGTACTATTAACAGAAACCTTTGTTGCTCTTATGACGCTACCCCTACCCCTACAATAGAACATTTTCTACGTCGTGCACATTATCTTTATACCGGAAAGAACCCGATCGTTCATTTTTCTCCTAGACGGATTATAATCGGAGAAAACGTCACATTATTTTGGGAGAAACAGAAGGATTCCGATTTTGATTTTTTTTAATCCAACCGGCCTATTGGTTTTCAGTGGCTTAGATTAAAAAAGGTGGTGGGTGTTTCGACGTTCGCTCCGACTATAATCCGCCTATAAGGTTTAGCCTGGACCGTAAGGTCCATCGATATGAGTGTGCATGTTTCACTGTGAGTATTAATCATTAATACATTTATGGCTGGTGGACCATAAATGTGAAGGACGTAGAATCCATGCGCCAGGTTCGAAAACGTGAAAATCGAGATAATTTGCACCGTTACATTCTTGTACGTGCGTACTTACTGCTTATTTGTCTATAGCCATAGCTGGAAAATAATGTAGGCAATGTTCATTCGCAATGGTGGGGGAAATAAGGGCACGAAGGGTTTCTGTTAAGGGGTTATCCCCACTTGCGATTTTGAAAAAATCGATTTTTTTATTGCATTTTTTTGAAGTATAAGTATCTGAGAATATGTCCTGAAAATTTCAAGTCAATTCGAACAAAATTGACTGAGATATGAGCGTTGAAAGAGAAGAATCCGTGAATTGAAGAACGGACATTGAAAATTTAAACGCGTTTTTCTCAAAATGGCATTTCTGAAGTTGGTGACCAAGATTACTCGAACACTAATGAACCGATCTTCTTGAAATTTTGCAGGCTTATTTAATACATAAAAATGTAGTCTTTATCGTTCGATTCTTTTTTTCGAAAAAAAATGGCCGTTTTATAGCCAAAAAACAGCCGTTTTTTTCGTTAAAATCGAACCATTCACTTTGACTGTCCGCCATTTTGGGAAAAATGAATATTTTTTTAAATCCTTCGATTAAAGACTAGTTTATACTCATATTTGACTAAATCCATCCGCATTTTTTTTTCAGATGATCCACTTCGCCGCAATGTTGGTCACCACAAACCGTGTATATAAAAACATTATTTCATTGACGGCCATTTGCCACTAAACAATGTAATATTTTTCGATAAAAAAATTACTGAAAGTTCTTCAAGATGTGTTCTTTAAGATGGTATATTGATCGATTAAAAAAGTTTTGTAGTTTTCTTTTAAAAAATTCATGAAAAAAGCCTTTTTTGCGCTACAAGTGGGGGTAACGCGTTAATGGTGAAGAAATGGTCGCACCAGTCATAGCTGCCGACTTGCTGCGCGTTATTATTGAAAATAGCCTTGTCTGCGGTGTTCGAACGCTCCGTTGGAACCATGCCGTGTTTTTTCGTGTTTTTATTAATTTTCTAGAACGTTTCATATTGTGATAGAGTGAAATGCATTAGTGATCTACTGTCGAAACTTTTGCATCAATGGATTACCTACGGCGCTGATAAGTGAGCATCATTCTGGCGAACAATACTTTTTCTTAAATCAAGTAATTTAGTGTTAAGTTGCATAATTTCCATAATTGGGGGCAGCGCAAATTCTCAATGATGTAATGCACTAACAACATTTTCTCTCGACGAAAATGAGCGTTTAAGATAAGTATTTTTTAAACGAATTCTCAGTCACAAAAAAAATTATGAAGTATTATGATACTACAACCCTGGCCCAGAAGGTGCAGACGCATGATAAGAAAATAAACATAAATTAATTAACAACAAAAATCTATCCGCATACGGGGCCTCTCTATTCACACGAAATATCCCATAGAAGGTCGTCCATTGCCGCTCCGCACGGCATTAGCCACTTATATTATTTCCGGGCGTATTCTTTACCAATAGACGAATCCATCAATCTGCTATTTATCGTGGTGTCGACTTCTCTTAATTAATTAATAAATTGTTATTCGCAAAGCAAACCTCTCTACTCGCATGAAAAATCTCGTAAAAGGTCGTCAGCTGCCAACAAGCATGACAGTAGCGACGATGTCTATTGACGTGCTTGTTCTATATAATTGGTCGAATCGATCCCCCTATGTTTCATCCCGGTGACGGCTATTGTTGATTAACAAAAATAAATAGTTATCCGCGATTCGGGCCGTGCTGGCCCACAGTAGGAGAAAAGCCAAAAACCTGGCCAAAACCCCAAAAAATAAATTTTCGAAATAGGGTCAGTTGAGTAGTCATTCAGGTAGAGGACTAGTAACTGCATTCTATTATGGAAGGGAAAGCCCTTTAAGTGTATACCTGCGCCGCAGCGTCAGTTGGCAGTTAGTGTTCGTGAAGAGTGTACGTGTCACGCGCTGAACAGACGAAAATAACGCTGACTTCAAAAACCCATAACTTTAAAGTGGCGGGTTTAATTTCAATTCTGCAACATGGATACGACTTCTGGAGGTATGTAGAACATGTTTTTACATCGGTTGAATCTAAAGTTTATGTATAAATGATTGAAATGTAGTATAGCCTTCGGCATAAATAAAATTGATTAATTTTGAAAACTTATATTTTCAACGGTCCGAAAAGTTATATATTTTGTCACATTTTGCAAAGCTCCTAGTCTCGGCCTTTAGTTTAATGTATAAGCTTTCGAAATTTACAAGAGTTACCTGCGGAAAACGTGCGTCTTGTCCGTTATGATTTTTTTCGCATCGTGCGGTAGCCGAGCGTGCACGCGGCACTATTGAGCAGCCTCTGCGCCTCTACCTGAGAATGGGTGAAGTAGCATCATAACGGACAAGACGGCTGTTATACGCTTGAAATAAATTATTTTAATATATATGTATGTGTATATATATATATATATAAATTTTCTGTGATTTAATTTTGATATATACGTATGCATATATATATATACATATTAAAATCAACCACATAAAAATTTCTTAAATATGAATGAAATGTTATAACATTCAAATAAAATATTTGAATATATATATATTATATAGTAAGCAAAGCTTTCTTTTAACCAAATCCATGTCAATATTTTCTGTCTAATTTTCTTAAAATTATTTCAATTATTGCGGTTATTTATTTGGTAAAATAATGTACATTGTTCAAGTTTTTGTATTAATTGAAAATTTTATCTTTTCCTTTAACACCAATTTTCTACAATTTTATGTCTTTATTACAGGATCCGGTTACAAAGAATTGGTGCTGACAAGGAAAGATGTATTTCTGATAATCAGCGAGCATTTATCCGATAAATTCGCTTCCTTGATCGAATTTATGGTAGAAAAAATTTCCAAGGACACCGGACGTACAGTTGTAGTGCCTGAGGACTCGAAACAGACTTTTTCGATACCCTTCAATCAAATGAGAACGAGGTGGCAACAAGCTCACAGAAAATCCTGTGTATTTTTCAAGAATAACGGTGAATGGCTTAGCAAGCAGGTATGTTTTGCCGCACCTACAGACACTGTAGTAACAAGCCCGGGTAATACGGGCGGCCACCCGTCCCTTGAGTTTACAATGTCTAGTGAAAGATCTAAACGAAGGAAGACCCAAGATATTCGTACATCGTTCAACTCGGTCGAGTTAGCATACGCTACTCAGATGAGCCTTCGCTCTTCAGGACAATCCGACGCCGCAAAAGTTATTAAGGACGTAACAATGACGAGTCCTTTAAGAGCTTCCAAGTATCGTAAAGCTTACTCAGCAACGGATGAAATTACTTTATCCGAAGAGGCTGCACTTCCCGCTATGATTGAATATAAATTCTCCAAGAGTACTTACCAGGGAATGAGAAGATTAGGGAAGGAAAATAACTGTAAGCTATATCCGTCTTACGAAAAAGTGATGAAAGCAAAAAAGCGTTGTTATCCACCACGTGATGCAATCAGGATTACAGAGAGTAGTGCAGAAGTCCAACTACAGGCACTATTAGATCATACAGTTGAACGTATTTTACTCGTCCAAAATGTACTCATTCAAAGATTGACTCCAGATAATGTTCGTAAAATGGACTTGATTTGCAAGTGGGGTTGCGATGGAAGTTCTGGGCAAAGTGAATATAAGCAGACGTTCAGTGATGACAGCAAATCTGATGCGCATGTATTCTTTACTTCAGTCGTGCCATTACAACTCGTGTGTTATAATCAACAATCGAAGGAAGAAATAGTTGTTTGGAAGAACCCCAGACCCTCGTCTCCACGATTTTGTAGACCGCTTAGACTACTGTTTCTACGCGAAGACACAGAGTCAACACTTAATGAAGTCCAAATTGTTGAAGAACAAATAAAGTCACTTCGTCCATTCGAAAGTGTAATAGATGGAAAAGAAATCTCCGTAATGTACAAGTTGTTGTTCACCATGATAGATGGTAAAGTTTGCAACGCTGTATCATTGACGAAATCTGCTCAACGGTGCTATTTGTGTGGAGCAACCAGCAAAGATTTTAATGCCATCGACACTGTATTGCAAAGGGAAATCAATGAAACAAATTTTAAGTTCGGATTGTCGACGCTGCATGCGTGGATACGGTGCTTCGAGTATTGCTTACACGTGTCTTACAAACTCGGCATTAAAAAATGGCAAGCTCGAAGTGCCGAAGAAAAAAAAATTACCCAGGAACGCAAGAGGGCCATTCAAGAAGGATTCAAGAAGCAATTGGGTCTAAATATCGATCGCCCAAAGCCTGGATACGGCAGCAGCAATGATGGCAACACAGCTCGGCGATTCTTTGAAAATTCGACGGTTTCCGCTGCGATAACGGGGGTCAACGAAGAAGTTATTAAACGCTTGTACGTAATCCTACAAGTTATATCGTGTGGCCACGAGATAAACTGTGAAAGATTTGAACAGTATGCTATTGAAACGGCAAGAAAGACCGTTGCATTATACCCTTGGTACTCCATGCCTACTTCGGTGCACAAACTATTAATTCATGGTCCAGTGATAATAACTCATGCTCTATTACCAATCGGCCAATTATCCGAAGATGCTCAGGAAGCTCGAAACAAAGACATCAAACGATATCGAGAAGATTTTGCGCGAAAAAGTTCCAGGGTTAAAACTATGGAAGATGTTTTTCATCGGCTCTTAGTTACTTCTGATCCGTACATTTCAAGTGTCAGAAGACTACCACAGAAGAAGCTGAAGAGTTTGTCGCCGGAAGCTGTAGCGATGTTGATCGCTCCTAAAGTGACTGCTGCAGCAGACGAATTTTGCGCCGAGATTGAAGCCGTGCCGGGAGTTGTAATAGATACAAACTCGGATAATGATTCTGACTCCGACTCCGACTCCGATTACGATTTTGATTAAGAATAAAATTTTCTATTTTTGAAACGTTCCGTATGTATTTTGGAAATAAAAATAATAATTGCGTAGAATACACTGTTCACGTTTATTTTATTATGATGATTTTTTAAAATATATTAATTTATCTATTTAGCAGGATACTCGGCCATTTTGTTTATAACAATTTGCTGTAAGCTCTTTGTTGCAAGTTATAAACAATAGATATCGGATTGGTAATCAGCGACCTTGAAAACCCGTATATACCAATTTTTGTCAACATCTGGTAACTTTTTAACGTTCATGTCGGCCATATTGGATCGGCCATTTTTTTTACGATAATTTGGCTTGCGGATTCGTAATCAGCGACCTTGAAAACCCGTAAATACCAATTTTTGTCGACATCTGGCAACTTTTTAACATTCATGTCAGCCATATTGGATCGGCCATTTTGTTTACGATAATTTGGCTTTCAGATTCGTAATCAGCGACCGTGAAAACCCCTGTAAGCCAATTTTCATTCCCGTCAAAGGTCATTTGAGGTTTTGGCCAGGTTTTTGGGCTTTTCTCCTACTGTGTGGCCGCACGATAAAATTCACAAAAGGTCGTCTGCTGTCAACCTGCATGACAGCAGCTACTTTTTTTGTTTAGCTGCTTATTCTTTTTAATAAGACGTATCGATTGACCTGTGATTTATCCCGGTGACGACTTCTGTTGATTAATTAAAAAATTGTTTTTCGCGAATCGCACCTCTGTCCGCGCACGAAAAATTTCGAAAAGGCCGTCTGCTGCCAACACGCATGACAGTAGCGACTTTTTCTATTTACGTGCTTGTTGTATATAATTAGTCGAATCGACCCCCCCCCCCCCCCCTATGTTTCATCCCGGTGACGGCTTTTGTTGATTAACAAAAATAATCATTATCTGCGATTCGGGCCGTGCTGGCCGCACAATAAAATTCACAAAAGGTCGTCTGCTGTCAACCTGCGAGACGGCAGCTACTTTTTTTATTTAGCTGCTTATTCTTTATATTAAGATGAATCGATTGACATGTGATTTATCCCGGTGACGACTTTTGTTGATTGATTAAAAAATTGTTTTTCGCGAATGGCGGGTCCGTTCTCGCACGAAAAATTTCAAAAAAGGCCGTCTGCTGCCAACACGCCTGGCAGTAGCGACTTTTTCCATCTACGTGCTTGTTCTATATAGTTGGTCGAATCGATCCCCCCTTGTTTCATCCCGGTGACGGCTTTTGTTGATTAACAAAAATAAATATTAATCCGCGATTCGAGTACGCCGTACGCGAACGAAATTTTTATTTAAAGTCATATGCCCTCAACACGCATGACAACAACGACTTGACGATTTACGTGCGTACTCTATATGAATACACGAAACGATCGACTTATGATTCAACCCGGTGACGGCTATTGTTAAGGAACAAAAAAAACATTATTTTCGCTAGACAGATAGATTCGGCTCGTTCACGCGCGGGTAAGCGATGAGGATAGGCCTTACGCTGCCTCACTGCGCTACGACCCGACCGCGTACAGTCACGCTTAAAATGTACTGGGTTCGGGCGGCGCGCGTCTGCTAGGTCTGTCTGCCAGCATCAGCGTCATCCGTCAACGTCTACAGTTATTGAAAATGTTAAACGATTTTCGAGATTGTATTGCTAATGATAGTTTCGAAATAGAAAAAACGAACCTACTAGAGGTGGATATACAGGTTGAGGCAGGTAGCGCGCCTATGAATATAAAACCTTACGGAACAAACAATCAGGAACGAAGCGAAATCAAGACGATTGTCTCGGAATGGAAGGAAGCGGGCATTGTGAAGGAAACGTCGTCCCCGTATGCGAGCCCGGTACTGTTGGTAACTAAGAAAACTGGGGGAAAGCGCCTCGTTGTCGACTATCGGAAGTTAAACTCGGTAACTGAACGTATTCATTTCCCTCTGCCAAATTTACATGAGTACCTCGAAGTGCTGAATGGAGCGAAGATTTACGCAACGCTCGATCTCGCTCATGGTTACCTGCAGCTGCCGCTGACGGAAGGCGTTTAGTGAGCATAGAAAAAATTTTTTTTTTTCATTTTAAAAACAATATTTTATTTATTATTATAAAAATGCCGCTGAAGATGACCCTCTCGAAAAATCGGCCCCGGACGGCGTAGGTGATTTCGAGACTTCTACTCATCTGAAACACAAAATTCAAGAAGAATCTTAATCAGAAAGAGTGCAGTTATGGTCGGAACTAGAACAAATCGAAAAAATTAAAAATTGACAAAATGGCGCGCTTTTGAAAAAAAAGTTCGTAAAATCGGATCTTTTTTCACTAGTTTCTTAGGAAATTATTTAAATAAAATTATGATTCTAGTTCCGACGATAGCCATACACGTTGTGAACAACATATCCAAATTTCAAGTGATTCGGTTGAATAGTTTTTTTGTTTCCACCACCGCCGTGCCGAAAAAAGTCGTTTCGAGATAAATGAGTTTAAAGTTTGAGGTACAGATATTTTAAAAAATTGAGCTTATTTGGAATACTTACAGTTAATCCGCGATTCCGGCACCATATAGGGTCCCTTCGGAACGTTCGTATTCCTCGATTTGCTCACTCCTTTCATTTTTTCGAGCTGTACGAGCCTCTTTGGAGTTGTCGGTGCTGCTACGGTTGGCGCTCGATACTCGCCGCCCGTCTCGGTCTCGCGCGAGTTGCTCCGCTTGTGGCCCGATTGTGATGCCCATGGTCTCCATTATTTTTAATAACGATGCGAATCCTTCGTTGAATATGCAAGCGGAAATATACGTGGCAATATCGATGATTTTTCTGCCGGCAAACAGATGTTTCGGCGCAAGGTGCCACACACAAGCGTTGAAACTTTCGTTATTGTTCTGCGTGTTACTGCCATCTACATCTACCAATACATCTTTCCAATAAATTCTCTGCTGTCAATTCTTCATAAATAGGTTTCAATATTTCTTGTGCTTCATTGTCCAGAGCAGGTGGATGCTCGTAGATGTCTAAAGTACCTGCTTGTTGTCAGCGAAGCGGGAGCAGAGCCTGGTCCCGTTAAAGTCCAAGCCATCGCGAAATTTCCAGTACCAAGAAATGTTCACGAGATTCGGAGATTTATTGGAATGACGAGTTTCTTTCGTAGATTTGTTCCGAAATTCGCTACTATTGTTGTGCCGTTAACGGAGCTAACGCGCAAGAATGTAGAATTCCGGTGGGGGGAAGTCGAAGATCGAGTATTCAATGAAGTCAAGGAGAACTTAGTACCCAGATAGAACAAGAAGGTATAATATACATATATTACATGTATATATGTATATGATATGTATACGTCTATGATATACCTGTATTAGATATATACTGAATGTATATTGTAGGTCTATTTAATTGATAATAGTGAAAGAATTTCATATCCGTATAATTTGCGCACATTATACAATAAGCATTTGACATCGAATTATATACATTTATTATATGTATGCGAAACATATACTTCACGATAAAGATGAATCCAACAGCATTGCTGTCAATATGACGTATTTATATACGTATATTGTACGAGTTTTTTTCTACATACCTCGGTGGAATTTTGTACATCTCATATACATATAATATTTGTTAATTATCTTACGATTGCGATTCTTAGATCTGAAACTATTCAATGAACGTATAATATACAAATATGAAACATCGAAGGTTCAATGAGTTTTCTATTGATATGAATTTGTATACTATACGTATAAAACGTGTGAATGCAACAATTGCTATACTGATGGATTGAAACAGATATGGGATGCGCGTGTAATATAGGTATATCTGCAATATAATGATATGATTAAATCTTTGTGAAATTCCGTGCATTTCATATACGTATACTAGATTTATGTCATCAAACTGATCCATTAAACCATATATTTAGAGGTATTATACTCGAGTATAATATACGGCGATTCAACTATATCGATTGTCACCAATCTTTGATCGATATAAGTTCATCTAATGTACGTATAAAATACCAGGTATATGTTGACAAGTAACAATGTGGAGCAATATAGTCATTATTGCAATAGTTGATGATAGGAGCACTTATATCAATAACTGCATTTGCGCCCTTTTGATACGCGTATTATACAAACGTATGTCAATCGAATACTGGTAAATACCAATAAGATTGTATGTACGTATATTATACTTACACTCAATATTCCTACATTTAGTTTAATAAATTAATTTGAAGATCAATAAAGATTTAACGTTTATAAGATGTACAGAATTCCACGAAGATTTGATCATATTGCTGATATATATATATATATATATCATGCCAAATGTTGCTGATTTTTTTCACATTTTTATTGTTAATGACCGAGAGCTGTATTTTATGATTTTTCGTATTCATCGCACCAATTTATAAGTACACGACGATTTATACGTATTGTAACCGTATATGCGTATTGCCATACGTGTGTGGAATACATTTGTTATGGATTTATTATTCGCATACATATAAGCCATTTATAATATATCAAATATACGTTAATACGATGTTGCCGTCGACGTCTTTAAGATGTATTTAGTACGTATACTGAAGAGCTTCATGTTTGGCTAGTATCCGTATGATATGTATATATTCTACGTATGTTGAACAATACATTTGACGTCTTTTCGACGTCTTGGATACATCAAGTATACCGTTTAATAGACGTAGAATATATATACATTATACGAATATTAGCTGGACATTTAGCTCTTCAGTATACGTACTAAAAACGTCTTACAAACGTATATGGCGACGTCGTTTTTATGTTTAATATACGTCAATGTTCTATCTGGGTAGCGGAACCGGTGATGGGTATCTATAATCCGAAAACGAGTAGGACAGAATTGCATACTGACGCTAGTGCCGAGGGACTGGGGGCTATTCTGTTTCAGCGAAACGAGCGCAACGAGATGCACCCCATCTTCGCAATTAGTAGAAGGACGTCTACGGCAGAGAGAAGCTATCATTCGTCTAAACTTGAACTAATGGCGATAGTATAGGCAATCGAGAGATTGCGAGTATTTTTTATCTCGCTAAAATTTACAATCGTCACGGACTGTCAAGCCCTAGTCTATTTGAATGCGCACAAAACTACTAATCCGCAAGTTGTACGATGGACGGCTTCTCTCGCCGAATACGATTACCAGATAAAACACCGAAAAGGTGCGGCAATGGCTCATGTAGACGCGCTATCTAGAGCCCCGGTAGACGAACCGGTAGACGAGGAACTGCTTGAGCAGTCTCAAGTGTTAAAAATTGTATTGTATTGATATTCTGTCTAAACCACGTGCGATATGTAAAAAAGGCAGAGTTGGATTCAGTACGGGATTATAGGCTTTGCGACGGGATATTGTATCGAACGATCGAACGTGACGGGGCGGAAGTGGATCTGTATCTTGTACCCGCAACAATGCGAAAAGCGATAGCGATCAAGTTTCACGATCTCGGGAGTCATTTCGGAATAAACAAGACGCTTGCGAGAGTGAAGTCCTATTATTACTTTACAAAAATGAGGGAGTATCTCAAGAGACACATAGCGCAATGCCTAGAATGTATTTTCAGTAAAAAAGGGAGTGGGCCTCAAGCGAGGCAATTGCACCCAATTCCTCCCGGGAAAAGACCTTTTTCGGTAATCCACATCGACCACGTGGGTCCCTTTATCACATCGTCGAAGGGGAGTAAATATATACTGGGAACTATCGACACACTAACAAAATATGTAATATTCGAACCCGTACGGAATACAAGTGCGTTGCTCACCGTTACGAAGCTCGAGCAATTTGTAAACCGATTCGGCGCGTCGGTAAAGATCATTAGCGTTCGTGGGACGAGTTTTACGGCCAGGTCTTTTGAAGAATTCTGCGATTGACACGGTATTCACCATACCCTGAATTCTAACCGACATCCGCAGGCGAATGGCCTCATAGAGCGTATGAACCGTACGCTACTTCCAGCCTTGATCATTCCTCCAGAGCAAGGCGCGCGAACCGACTGGGATGAAGAAGTAAAAATGATAGAGCGAGACGTAAACTCGACGGTGAGTAAATCAACAGGAAAAACGCCGTTTGAGAGTATATTTGGGTATCAACCTCGTTTTGAGGAAGGGAGAGTACGAAGGCTCACCGAGAGTTGCGAAGTTTACCGAAATCTGTCGGACGTTAGAAAAGAAATCTGTGAAAACATTGTAAGCGAACAGGCGAAAAACAAGGAGTACTATGATAAACGTCGTCGAACAAATATAAAGTTCGCGGTAGGGTATAATGTATACCTCAAGGTGGATCACGTGGCGACGGGGGAGAGTACCAAGCTCGAACCACGATACAAAGGACCGTTTGTAGTGTCTAGAATCTTGACAAGTGACACTAATATTATCACAAGGTTGGCTGGTGGGAGGGGAACTCATAAACCCCTAACAGCGCACGTCTCACAGTTAAAACTATGGCGTGGTCGCGATCGGCACTCTTCCCTGGAAGATGATGATTCGAGTGACGACTCAGACGACCCGGACGAAACGATACTAGTTGAACCCAAAGGTAAAAATAAGTGCGAAGGGACGATGAATGTCGAAAAATGTAAATCGAAGGTGCCAGAGACGTACGATGGCGTGAATAACGGTTTGTCAGGGAGCAATTGTGAGGCTGTGGAAAGTGAGTCCCCAAAAAGAAAGGAACGCGAACGACGAAAGCCCAATTATTTGCGCGATTACGTGATGGAATGAGAGACCAAAATCATAAGGAATAAAAGGGAGCGTTTTGTGATCGGTGTCGTGTAACGACGACTAATATTAAGTTCCAAAAACTCAATGTGAGCTCTTATCAATTATAATTTATATTTTATAATGACGCATCGATAACGAGACCGAAGCAAAGATGTGTGATTTTAGAGGGTCCTAAAAAATATTCAGGATGGTCGAACTGTAAGCGTGTAAAATGGGAGAGACGGCAACGTCGCTTTTCGGGCGAGGGAACGCTGATAAGGGAGCGGTGGATGGTCGTCGTGGGTGAGACGCGAGAGCGCGACGTTGGTGCCTCGGTAGATAGCGTATAGAACGACGCAGAGTTGAACACATACATATTTCATAGAATAAACTTTAGTGTAACCGTTGGAGATGTGCCTACTGTGTTCCTTCCCTCCAATCCCGAAATCGCCATCGCCCAACAATAGAAGGAAAGGGATCTTCTTACAAGTCAGTAGCTCGCTACCTGCGTCGCGCGTTACTTTCGATATTCATATTTTAAGTATACGAGGATTTTTTTTAACGGTCTTCATTTACCTAGAGGATCGAAAAAATAGCCAAATTCCGCTTTTTTCTGGGAAACGGTTGGTGAAAAAGTAACGCATTTTTTTTTTTTACACGAACGTACATATATTGAGAGCTTAGAGCAAAAATCACAAAAAAATACAGCAAAACAACAAAAACATGGTTGCCGGCAATAATGGAACTTGTTTCGCGACGTTTGGCGGTGGTGCTGCAGTTGGCGTTGCAGTCCTCCAGCGGCGAGGCCCGAAATGGCGGGATCTACCAGACTCAAAAGTAATTTGAAACGAAAACAAATTAAAAAGGTTTCTCATATATATCCAACTGGCCATGGGTTCACTATGCACTTTCCGAAATTACCACAAATACGGAAAAATAACAGCTTCTTTGAAGAAAACTTCATTTTTCTCTTAAAAACAGCTTGCTGAACCATTGTTATTAACAAATGGTTCATCCAATTAAAAAATGCGATCGCGAACCGAAAATGACCGTTTGAACGCTAATTGTGCAAATTCAAGTCACTAGTGTGAAAATGACTCAAGATATCAATGTCACCGTGTCAAGATATGTAGCTTCGAGATAATCGCGTTCAAATTCGACGGATCCGGTAAACCCGACATAGACTGTTCCACTAAAACAGGTATAACTTCGTCAACATTTAAAATTTCCGGTTTCGGTTGGCCTTAAAATATTCTTGAAAGTTCACACTATCACAGCATGCAAAGAAATCGATTTTTTTTAAGTTTCGAGGGAGGGATACCCCCTTAAAGTGCATTGCTACCACTCGCCCGGCCGACTGTTTGAAGCTGTAGCTTATTTTAGGAATATTTCAATGAAATTTTCAGGGAATATAGCTACGAGGTGATACTATCGAATACATTGCAACTTTTTGCAATTCTTTGACCTGCCTAGGTAGATGTAGCACGTTAACGATTCTGCATAAGCTTTACACGACAAAAACGAATATTATCCTGTTACTATTATCAAATAATTAAAAAAGAAACACGAAGTTTTCCGTATTTCTTTATATATCAAGACTATTTGATTCAAACAAACTAAGTTATTCCCAAATAGTCGCATCAATAACGAATTACTTCTGTTGTCAGGCTCATCCCATGCAGGGAGGGTTCTCGACATAATCGGTAAGAAGCAGGCAATCGAGTTTTACGAAAAGTCGCGGAAGATCGAGGAAGGTGGCGGTATGCTGATAATGAACGGATCGCGAAGGAGAACGGCCGGTGGAATTTATCTCTGGCTCGTTAAGAACGACGAGCACATACCGCAAGAGAAGATAAGAGAAATATTCTCCGCGAACAAGAAACAAATCAAGCAACGCAAGAAAGCGGACGCGTCCAATCGTCGACAGAAGACACAGAAGTTGATGAGGAGCCTGGAGAGTGAGAATATTCATCTTTACGTAAAATCTTTGACCATCCCCTTCACTTTTACCCCACACTTGTCATTGGCTTATTTTCAGTGTCCCCCCCCCCCCCCTGTTGACCACCCTCGTTTCCTAATGCCCCATCGAACCTCATGACGATATCAAACCCAAACCCAAATCTTGAAGATACCTAAATCGTACTCTTATCATTTCAGACGGTTCGGAAAAGGATTCGCCCGCTCTGTTGACGCGGGCCGAATTATCGACGAGGCAAATTGCCGAAGAGGCAAGATTGCGACGGGGCGAGGGTATGGACCGAAATTTGCCCGATTCCGAGCACACCGTATCGAATCCACCGCCCAGTCCCGTCACCGACGATCCCGAAAATTCCGAGCATCATCATCAGCCACCTCCGCATCATCAGACGCAACCGCAGCCGCGCAATTGCGCGAGTCCAACCGCGGGACAGCGTCGCGTTGCGCAAAGTTACAACGATGACTTTCTCGACATTGGCCTGGACGTTGACAGCATGGAGGTCTTTTGAATCGGATCTCCACATACTCCGTCCTTATCCCCACTCCCTTCGCATCCTGCCGTACCTTTTCACCACGGTTCAATGTGTACAGACGCAAGATGATTATATAATGTGGAGGTAAACGACAAAACAAATGAAGATTACGCGCCATTCGAATTTCGTCTGGGTTCGTCGGTCGAATGAGACAAAAAGAAACCGAGAAAATGCCGTCTCTTCTGTATCGTTGTGTTTTATTTATTTCCAGATACGAAACGGATCCTTTGAATTTTCTATACAATGTACATACTCGATGGAAATCCCGTTGCTCCGTTTATTCTCTCTTTTAAGGCGTCGCCGTTACTTTCAATGAGTTCACCATGTTTTTTTTTGGAATCTCGTTCACAACGCGTTCGCGTTGATTCCTTTCAATGTTCTTGGTTGGTCGTTGAGAAATAACAGTTAATTCGAAATGGCGTGGGGTAAAAAAGACACGATCGCTCGGTCCATTAGCGTAGAACTAACGCACGATCGACTTTGGGTACGCTTCCAATAAACTGGGTTATCATTTGGCGTAGTCACTATTGCTGATTTTGGAAACAACGAGTAACACCACTGCCACTGACTATTACTGCTCCGCAAGAGTGATAATAATTGATTGAAACAAAGACGAAAGAAATGAGATTAAGAAGAACGAAGGGGAGGCGTTGGGGCAATGAGAAAGGAAAAATGTGTGAAAACGAAAAGGTTTGGTCGTCAGCGCTAACGCGTCATCATCAACGTTACTGATAGTCGTTAGTAGTATAGCTAGGCCGGTTCTAATTCACTTTGGGGGGAGGGAGAGGTGGGAGAGGGGGGAGGGAGAGAGGGGGGAGAGGGGGGAGGGAGAGAGGGGGAGAGGGGGGGGAGAGAGAGAGAGGGTGTGTGTGTGTGTGTGTGTGTGTGTGTGTGTGTGTGTGTGTGTGTGTGTGTGTGTGTGTGTGTGTGTGTGTGTGTGTGTGTGTGTGTGTGTGTGTGTGTGTGTGTGTGTGTGTGTGTGTGTGTGTGTGTGTGTGCGTGCGTGCGTGCGTGCGTGCGTGCGTGCGTGCGTGCGTGTGTGCGTGTGTGTGTGTGTGTGTGTGTGTGTGTGTGTGTGTGTGTGTGTGTGTGTGTGTGTGTGTGTGTGTGTGTGTGCGGGGTTCTTCGAACGTGTTTGAACCTGTTCCTACACATGCCTACGATTGGATAAGTGGGGAGAAGTTTTTAAAATCTGAGTGGAGGGGATACACGAGGGAGCTTACGATTTCGTGGACCAAGCTCAGACTACACTATTCCACCGCACCATCAACATCTCTCCACAAAAGAACTTTGAAAGTGCGGGGCAAATGGATCTCTCAAATAACAACAAAGTCAGCCTGATGGCGGAATTCCTCCCAACGAAGAAGCTGTCAGAACTCCACGTCCACTCGGATCATCAAATCACGGACATGAGAGCTGTACAGACCAAGTTTGGAAAACGCTACATCGTGGACGTTGCAAATGAGTTTGCCGTCTTCTTGCCAGCGCGGCAGGTAAAGGCCTTCGATCAAGATGTGAAAGTGTTCGAGAGTATGCTGCAACTGGCACGCAATGGTCAACTCCACATGAAGTACATTGGTGGAAAATACAACAGCGTCGAGTTCCATCGAGTCTGAGTATGGTGGAAAAGAACGCTCGTGAAGGCTCGGCGGAAACAACAAGTTCAACAGCAGCCAGCATCATCACCGTCGTAGAGTGCAAGGACTGTTTACATCACAGTCATCACGGCAGAGTTTTCAACGCTTAGTGCTATCTAAAAATGTACAAAAAAAAACTTTATCATCGAATATAATGTAAAAAAAAAAAAAAATGTCAAACTCTATTCACCGTAGATATAGGAAATAAATGGAGAGAACGATATTTGTTCAAAATGTTTTTATTCATTTTAAAAAAATCCCTCGCTCACGCTTCGTATACACTCAACCAGCTTTTCAACGACTTTACATTGGCTTCGGCGCAATTGTATTTTGTATTGAAGGAATGATGGGGACATTTGGATTTCGTGATTTTCGGCAGCTTCTGCAGCGATGGACAGTCCAGAGTCTCCAAGTCGATGACTTTTGTTGCGGCATCCGTGAATCTTGATAGCCATGCGCATTTCTCGAATCCCTTCGCATAGATGGTGGGAGCTCCTTGCAAGATTCGTCGAATTGTCTTTCTAGCTGCCTCGTATGGTATGCCGCTGTGATCCCATCCTATTCCATGGAAATTGCGTTCCAGCCACTTGTTGGTCATTTTGTACTTGGCCGGTAGAGAGTCCCAGGCAAATGGTGCGTCGAAGGCGAGCGTCAGTGGTTCAGCATCCTTGTCGAGGAGTCTGACGATGGACATCTCCTTTAGGACAAATTTGTTGATGGGACTCTTGAAGCCCTGTACATCGACGATAAGCTCCATGTTGACTGATGCGGGTGCGAATCATCAGCATGATTTTATACCAATTTTTTAACCCCTCCACCGATTGGATTGTACTCGACAATGCGATCATGAAGGATCATGCAGTATGCCGAAGTTTGTGGCGGAATATTGTTTTTCAATTCAAATTCAAGACGCACGTCAACAGGGCCGGACTTGAGAGAATCGTTTTGCTTTGAACAGTCAATGACAACGAGGGGGGCTTTTTCTAAAAATTCCACCCTGCTCAGCCATGGTTCAGCCTCTTTGTTGTAATAGGTCTGCTGAAAGTTTGCATACATCTCGTAGAGTAGAGCATATTGATTTTGTTCAATGTTCAAATTCAAATTTCCATATGGATAACATTGCGAGTTGAGGTATAGTTTGACATCACTCATGTTACAATGATCAAAGTGGCTCGCATTGTGTTGTTTCGTATTTTTCCGTCCCGTCTGAAGCGCGAGTATGACATATCGTGGCTTCTCCAGTTGATTTGAAGTTTTCACAGACCACACGTGCTTGGAGGTCGCAGGCAGCAACGGATATTCATACAGTTCCCATGTTCGGAAACTCATGGAGATTGGTGCGTCTTTGGCGAGAAACTTTAACAGTTGAATTTTTCGTTGATCCGAGACCGTTACATACGGTACGAGCCATTCTATTTTATGCAATACGAGTTTGTAGTCTTCGGCGGCCGTTTGTACAATGGCATTGTCGTCGGTCTTTGATCTCGTGAGAATCTACTCATGCTTGGCATTTACGACAATTTTACGATAATCTTCGGCAAAGCCGAGGAGCATGCTGAGCGGTAGACAGACATCAAAGTTTCCCGACACATCTACAATCTGCTTGGTCTCTTCGACATCGAGCCATCCAGTGTTCTCGAGCATAGAACTTTTGGCCGGTGAGAGAGACGAATATCCCTTAATTACACTCGTAATGCCGACATTCTTATTACGATCGATTTCTATGGCATTCAATTTATATCGCACTTCCTCAAACAAATGACAAATGGCATTGTTGACGAGACTTGTAGCAGTGGTTGGCGCTCCGTCACGCTTCGATAATTTCCCACATATGTGTAAGGAACTCTTGCTTGGCAGGATGGAGAGGTCTTGATGTTGGATTGCAATACGAATTTCATCGCTGTTATTGAAGGTTGAAGATGCATATGGCTGATGCGCGTGAATCTCGCAATGGATGATGGACTCATCAAAGACCACTGGCGCCTGAATGTTTACGATTTCTTCTTCCATCTCACGCAACAGATGCACAGAGCACAGACTAAATAATATTTTACACGCTTTCGCCACGCACTTTGAGACCCAAATTCCTCAAGAGTAGCACGTTTTGAGGTGTTAGCACTTTGGGCGCTGGCCGACGACTTATCGATTTTATCCATGGTCGTTTATTGTTATTGGACGATCTGTTGAAAACAATACCCATCACGACTTTATATGCAGGGGTATGGTGATTACTTCACCGCGGAAATTTACAAAATCACCGTCCTGATCCACTATGCGAAGCTGTATCGCATCAATCGTTCGGCTCGTGATTGGCAGATAAATTACGTGGGAGGGAACTTCAATGATCTTATAGCCCGGTGGCACGGATGGAAAGAATTCGTGAATTGTGTGCACTTTTTGTCCGTTAATATAGGCACCGGCGGTAATGTTGCACTCAACGCGTAGGGCGTTCACTTTGAGAATGGCCACTGGAAGATCGGATTCGTGTCTTTTATTGGCTTCCAATTTGCGTGCGGTGATGCCTAGTAGATGTCCAATAGAATTTTTCGGTTCAAAATTTACCTCACAATCACACTCGATCTCACTGCGTAGCGTATTATTGTTGGGTTTAATGCTGATTTTGATGTTTTTACGTGAGAGCTCTGCTTGTACAAACGCCTCAATATCCTCTAGTTCATAACTACCCGTAGGTATCGTCAACACCTCATCTCCCACGTAAAGTTTATCGTGGTCAACGTCAATATTGGGAATAGAGTTGAACGTTAACAATTCCACGAGACCGAGGGTATAATTTTTGTGTGGCGAGAGTTCGATGGGGGGAAAGTATTGCGCCTCGAGTATGGATGATGAGCCGGATATGGTCAACGTTAAGCTATCATCCATGGTGCTGGTAAATTGACAACTGAATTCTCCACGTCATTTCACCCCTATATATATAGTGTATATTTGTCTTTGTGATGCAATTGTCGAGAAAGAAACTTCAGGCACAAATGTCCACATTCAATCGTATCATATTTTTGAAATCTAGTATAATTATAATTAACGCTACCAACACGAAAATATCTCATGAGTTCGGATGGTGGTGGAAGATTACCGAAACTATCAAAGTACACGACTTTCCATCCGGTCTTTTTGTAAGCGACCCAGTGTGTTCCAGGACCGACGTTTTCGTCCAAATTCACAACCGCTGCTTCACATTTGAGGGGTCCACTCGCCGGCAATGTATCGCGCATGTAAACTCCACGAAAGTGCGGAATTTTTAGGATTTTCGCATATTTGAGTAGGTCGCGGTCGGTGAGGGGTCGGCGTGGTAGCGTAACTTCTAGTTTTTTGCCTTAATATGAAGGCCCAATCCCTGCTTATATGGTTTCAGATGTAGACCCCGTCCTAATGCAATCGCTTCAATTGTCCGATTATGACGCCTACTTTCATCCAATTCACGTTTAGCTGCTTGAGCAGCATTTACCGCTTTAGCTATACTAGCCGCACCACCTGACAAAGCACCCGCAGCGCTTAGACCCGCAAAAATGGGCACGAGGAACGGCAATAAACCACCAATTTTTTGGGGTATAGGTAGAACCCGAGGTGTGCGTACTTTGCCACCTTGCATCTTTACAGCTGCACGAGCTCCCTTTAGAGCTGATTTAATAAACTTCTGCGGATCATTACTTTGAATCATTGTCTTCTTTGCAGCACCAATTATCTTTTTCAAACAAACACCACGCCCGCGAGCCTTTATCCTCATACCAAATTTTCTCTTTGTCTTCATAATATTAGCCACACCCCAAGCACTGGCTTTTTCGCCGATACTAGCGTCTCGCGCGGTAACACGTTGCCAAGCCTCTTCAGTCAACACTTTATCCGCCAAATGTCTCACTTCAAAATTATCCGGATTTTTCGAATACGCAATATCGTGTTGTTTGCATGCCGTATCCAATGGATTAATGCCGGGATCACCACGAGCGAGGCGCTTGGCCAACTTTGTGCCTGGTCCACAATACTGATACCCCGGCAGATGTAGCTCAACGGGGAGTTTGTTGATTAGGCGATTGACCAAACCCTTACCACTCTTGCGATGCACGATCATGTCTAAAGACAATATGCGACTGACGGATAATCCCTATAAGAATGCTATTTATATGATTTCGCCGTTAGTCGTGTGTGAGATGACGTCCAGGAAGCAAACTATTGGAGACGGACTTCCCGTGATAAATTTCGACGAGTTTGTCGCAGACGGTGGGAGGAAAGAAAAACGTCATGGGAATTTATTGCCGGATAGCATACGTGCACTGTTCTGCGGTCCATCGAATTGCGGGAAAACCAATGCCCTGCTCACTCTCATCATCCATCCGAATGGCTTGAGATTTGAGAACATTTACTTGTATTCCAAATCGCTGCGGCAGCCAAAGTATAAGTTGCTCGAACGATTACTCGAACCTGTGAGTGGAGTAGCGTATCATCCATTCGAGGCGCATGAACAGGTGATAGCGCCAAGTGATGCGCGATCCAACTCTATATTCATCTTTGATGATATAGCATGCGAAAAGCAGGATAATGTTAGAGCCTTCTTTTCCATGGGAAGACACGAGATTGTCGACAGTTTTTATCTTTATCAGACGTACACTCGTATCCCCAAACATCTCGTGAGGGATAATGCAAATTTCGTGGTGCTTTTCAAGCAGGATGATATTAATCTCAAACACGTGTACAACGATCACGTTAATACGGATATGACTTATACATGCTTCAAAAACATGTGCATGAAATGCTGGAATTCCAACAAGTATGCATTTATCACGATTGACAAGGATAGCGATATTAATGCGGGTCGATACAGACAAGGTTTTGATTATTCTCTAAGCATTGATAAATGACTCATCACCGGTGGTTGAAGAGACAGTAATATGCACGTCGTGGCGGTGACAACATGAAGAGCGAACAATTATTGCGTGAAAAGGATGTCTTGCGCGAACTTGCCAAGGCGAGCGATGCAATCAGACGAAAGCATCGAATGATGAAATCTGGCAAAGAGAGTGATGCGCAGAGAATGCGCGATGTCTTTAAGCCTATAGTCAGACCATTGGAGAAATTGGTGTCGTACAAAAACGGTGAGCCGGCGAAGGAGGAAATCAAGGATGAAAAAGCCGACGATAAAGAAGGAGATGCGATAAATAGTGTGAAACATGAATTGAAGAACGAGACACACGATTCCTTCAAGAGTGAAACACAAGATTCTTTCAAATTGATATATGCGGATGATGATGATGACTCGCAAAATGTCGATGAGCTGATCAGTGAATATCTCCTGCTGTTACGAACAAATAGAAAAGCGAGCCTGGATATATCATATGGTGTGCGGAATCTCTCAAACAACCAAATAATGATTGGCGATTCTCCGATAAATTTCGACTCTCAACATATTCGTGTGGGAGATGTGAATTATGCGAAAACTGTTGGATTAACTGAGCTGCTGTTTAAAAAAGTGCCCAATATCGAAGCACTCACACCAGACGATTTGAAAAACTATGAAAAAATTGTCATTGCGACGAATGCGCACAAAAAATTTTACAAGCCTAGTGAGGCCATCCGACGTAACACCAGCCACAAATTCAACACATATATCGCAAATATAGTCGATCATCATGTGGGACAAGGTATGCCAAAGTATAAGCTAGCTAGAAAAAACACCCAATTGGACTAGATTTAGTGGGACAATCCAAACGAGCTAGTAGATCGTCTTCGCTTACTTCTCGCATCACAAGCAGCCGGAAATTCAGCCCATGCGAATGAAATTATATCGATTATCGAGGAATTGCGTGAAGCTGAAATCATTTATTAACTCCTCGACATCGGGGAATTTACGCATTATCAACATGAGTGTCGATGTGTTTGGACGCCAATTGCGTAAGAGTGTACTCGTCAGTAAGCCAGGTCCTCCAGGCCGACCTGGGATTGGGTTTAGAACTACCGCAGACGGTCATTATGATGTGGGGCAGAAACGATTGTGTAACATTGCTAATCCAGAGGGGGAAGACGACGCCATCACTCTAAGTGCTTTACACAAAAGATCCCGAACTATCATTAAGAACATTCGCAAAGAAATGAATGAGAGTAGTCAGTTGCTGGTTAATGGACTTGAAGCTACGATAAGAGACATTGCAAAGACTCTCGAGGCCGATGTCACAACTCTACAAGACTTGGCGATCCGCAATTCAAACGTCATTGCTGAATTGGACGCACGACTGAGTGGACTGGAAAATGAACGAGAAAAGGGGCGCTCTCGTGCTGGAGCTACATAAGCCTGCTCGACGAAACTATCCGCGTCGACATGTGGACATCCGTGGCTTGGACGAGACCTGGCAAGCTGATCTCGTCGATATGTCATCATACGCGCGACAAAACTCTAAACGCAAATTTCTCCTCACCGTCATCGATACCTTCTCAAAATTCGCCTGGGCCGTGCCAATGCTGAGTAAGAGCGGTACGGATGCAGCCACCGCAATGAAGTCGATACTCCTTAAGGGACGCATACCGCAGAACTTACACGTTGATCGGGGAAAAGAATTTTACAATTGTGATTTTAAGGCCCTCATGAGAAAGTACAATATCCACATGTATTCAACATATAGCAACTTGAAGGCATCCATTTGCGAGCGTTTCAATCGTACATTGAAGAATAAGATGTGGATGCAATTTAGTCTTCGCGGTAGCTATAAGTGGATCGATATTCTTGATAATCTAGTAGCCGAATGTAATGATTCCGTACACCGCACCATTAAGATGAAACCGAGAAATGTCAACGCGGAGAATGAGAAGGAAATATTGCGGCAAGTTTTCGATAAGACTCAGCCGCCAATAAAAACACCACGGAAATTCACCATTGGCGATAAAGTGAGAATCAGCAAATTTAAGAGTGTTTTCGAAAAGGGTTACACGCCAAATTGGACAGCGGAAATATTTACGGTATCTCGTGTGAAGAAAACGCATCCGGTGACGTACCACTTGAAGGATCATAAAGATGAACCGATCGCCGGTGGTTTCTATGAACAAAAGCTTCTCCGTGTCAAGTACCCTGATATCTATCTGATAGAAAAAATTTTAAAGAAGCGCGGTCATCGAATGTTTGTAAAATGGCTGGGTTTCGACAATGCCCACAATAGTTGGATAAGTAAATCTGATTTGTAGTCGTCAATAAAAGAGGCCAAAAACATTTAGACTTTTATGACTCTCTTTCTACCCATCAACGTGGTGCGCCACAACAGGCGTTTTCTCTCCCTCCAATCCCTTCTTCCCTCCCGCCCTCGAAGAGTGTATGTGGGAAATAATTGATACACATGGGATTACAAAAGCCGTTTCCTTTACTTACAAAAGTCAATTTTTACAAAATATTTACAGCAAACAAGTTTTACATCGAGTTAATATTTACAAAAACACACTCACACACAATTTTCACAAGTTTTATACATCAAGCATTTACAAAAATGTACACACAATTTTACATCGCGTTTATATACATGATAGTTTTTTTACATCGGTATGCTGTAATGCCCCCATGGTAGGGTCTCAGAGGTCCCAGGTATGATATACCGCTTATCATCATAAGGACTCAGAGCGATTTTCGTCTCACGAATGGTGTAGACCTTGTGCAACTTTGATCGAATGCACGTTTGACTACGGCTCATTTCAACGTCTTCCTTCAAGCATCGGGCATAATCGTTGAATGTGATTGTCCTAGCCACAACGCTACTCTTGACACCTTTAACTTTTTTCGTCTCTTTCTTACCCTCAACACGTGTCGCATACATTTTCGATCGAAGTCCAATGAACTCGGTCATAATTGCACCATTGCATTCGTATTTCATGAGACCGGGTACCTTCTTGTTGACAAGCGGCATATCATACCTATTGTCCACCGGATAGTCGCTCGTATCGAATTTTACAATGTCGTGCTTCATGTCCATGTACATATCCTCGCTCTCAATGTCATATATGAGACTATCTGTATCGGTATACATGATTTTACACTTATCCCGATACAGAGGTACCATATACTCGTGATGAAATCCATACGAGCATGTTTTGGATATGTCGAGTATGCACATTCCCACATATATCGGCTTGTTGAATTTCACCTCGAGATTGCGCAATTCCACGGCAATGAGGTTTTCCGAAAAAACACTTCGGCTGTGGAAGTTTGGCTTCGAAATCATTGCCTCTGCGCCATACCTGCCCTCCCATTTCGTCAAAAGCTTTACATCCACATGATTGCGCACATTCTCCATCGTTTTGCCAAACACCGCATTGTTCATTAATTTGAATAAATTCTTTTCAAAATCATTTTTGGCTAGCGTTCGAAATTGCGTATTTAACTCAATATATGAACGTAGCCATGGGGATTGTGTGAATTGTAGGACTCTATGGATTTTCGTGAGGCAAAGTCCGTGGCGTAAGCACTGCTGTAAATTTCGATAGTGAATGATGTAGCGTTTTTTATCGCAGACGGTTGCTAACAGCTTTTCCCCCTGCTTACCCGGCGGTTTTTCATGTATTGGACAAAACGGCAGGTCTTTGTGCGCATCGTGTAAAGATTGCGGATATTCCAAGTCGACTTCAAGGATGTAGCCTGTTGGTGAATCTAGCGCGATGGAAGATGGATCAAACTTGGACACGTCGTTGACCCATCGAAAATCTGCGTATGGCAAAGGTTGACACATTGCCCACCCATACAGATTGTTGACGTCAAAATACATCAAGTATGATGATGCTTTCGATGGATCAAACGACTCCATATACTTGTTATTAGCGTGTGCATATCGGTTCGAGCATTGACTCAGACCACCGCGTATACCCCGCTCAACGAATAAAACCATGTCGATGTCAGTTAGTAATTCAAACTTGACATTCGAGTGTTTTAGCATTGCATCCCAGGTATACCCGGGCAGTGTATAGTAATACGCGGGATCTAGGCCATAGCTCTCAATGCACGTATTTCGAAAGTTTTCGAAAATATCGGCTAATAACAAGACATCTGTCTTCAAGTATAAATCGCTATAGTCACCGAGCGTTCGAATGGAGAACCGCTCCCAAATTTTCTGCGCATGTGCATACTCGCTCTCGGATACTGTGGCATCTGTCAGGGAACTGTAAAATGCGTCATGTGGTGGAAGGCAAGTGTCATCTAGCTTGGTCACGTCGTCAATATACTCATAAGGGAAGACCCCTTTTCGCGTCAGCAAATTGAAAGTGTCCATCGAGAGAGTTGGGAATTGTGTGCGTAAAATTTTGAGTTTGTCCTCGCTCAAAAATGAGGCTAGTTTGTCGAGACTCGTGTTGAGGAATTTGTATGAGTCAATGAAGCGCAATTGGATCTTGTGTTTTGAATCATCTGTAATTTCAACATGCTTCGTGAAGGAGATGTATTTCTCCTTTGTGATTGGAAGCACATCGGTTTTTCCTTCGAACGCTGTGGCTACTTCCTTGATGACAAAATGTGCATCGTAACCCGACAAATTGTGAAAAACTATGGGAATGAAGAATGACTGCTTATAATTGAGGTTGCAGTTTGAATGGGCAGGGCCTCTATAGCGTCCAGTCAGATGGCAATGATCTCGAACGCGCACATCTTCTTGCGCAAATGGTTTCTTACATATATGACATTGAGTCGCTGCTCGAAAATTAGCCCACTCGCTCGGTGTCAGATAAATCATTGGGACATTGTCGCAGAAAATTTCTTTTATCCGCAATGCTAGATTTTTTAGTTCTTCGACAAACCACGATACGCAATCAGCACTGCGACGCGAGTGATATGAAGATAATGACTCATCATATGCACAGCACACGTAATATCCAATACTAAACACTTCATGGTGTTGAAACAAGTCTTTCGCTAGGTTCTCCCCGTCGGTCTTTCCCAACACACACTCCAAATCGGCATACACGATGAATGGATGTCGCTCTTTCCGGCTAAAGTTGCTGAACTGGAGCCACTTATTGGTGTCGTTTGGTAGTCGAATTGCACAGTCGTTTATCGCCCCACAATCGACCTCGTGTGATTGCAATTTTTCCTCGGAACCAAAGTAATGCAGACATCTGCAAAACAAACAAGATTTTTTTCCCCAATTTTCTCCTTCAGTAGATATATAATCGCGTTTTAATAATACTAAATGTACACACCGATCGCATGTATATTTTTTATGCTCCTTTTTGCTCAGTTGCGCCATCACGAGTCTCGACAGGTTCTTGATCCATACGAAATGCCCCACATTGTCGTCCTCAGTGTCTTGCATGTACATCAAATTGATGTGCTTCTCCTTCTTCTCTTGAGTCACGCGTATTGGAACAATGTCCTTTTTCGTGGTGTTGGTATACACGTTGATGGACATATTGTTTTGGAGCTCGAATTTTTTTATTTGATGTATTGTCACCGGGAATTCGATATCCTTCAGATTCAGTACTGTCGAATAATGAGGGTAAGAAGATGTGCGGTGGCTGTTTTGTTCAACTTGGTGTAGAGCAGCAGTAACTGCCCATGCGAAACATGCATTATCACGCGATTTGACGTTAACCACAGCCCTCTTCATCATTATTTCGCGCGGCAATGATATGGAGCACCCAGCACGCATCGGATTATACTTATTCACATTTATTGTGAGGTTAAGTATTTTCTGCAGAGCCCAGCCACTATCACGTTCTTGAAATTCGTCGAGTAAGGTTAAAGTAGGTTCCGTAACACGTTGTTCATACCACTCGCTCAAATCGCTTGTGCTAAATAGTTCACAGTTTCGCGTGCTGACACTTTTATTGGCTTGTTTGTCACCACTCACGAATTCACCATTGAACACTGTATTGACTTTAATGCTGTTGTGCTTGTTGATAATATTTCGCACATGTTAAAGCACTAGGGCGCGAGCATCGTTAAGAATGTGTTTCGGCTCGATGTGGCTGTGTTTGATGACGGAACCAGTCAATATCCGACTCTTAAAGGATGTGTCAATCTCGCGCCAGATTAACCCGTGATCACCATGTCCTGCGCCCGTGTGTACAAAACGACTCCGCACAGAATTCCTGAATCCTTCGAGACGCGCTATTTGGGCGATTAGTGATTGTTGATGTCCAATTAATAATCGCGGGCGTTTAATCCGACTCTGCGTTTCCAGCCCTTCGATGAGCTCGACACATCGCTGTTCCCACGCAGCAAATTCTTCGAACGAGCGTAAAAGCACGGCTTGGTCACGCAAGATTTGCTCCATGCTGACGAGTACGAAAAAAAAACTTCCACGATGTTAACAGACTGACTGCTTCATGGAAAGTGCGGTCAGTTTTGAGCGGAGTGGATCATTAAAAAGGCTCTTCGGGAAAAAAGTTCGGCCCTCTCTCGGGGAAAATACCGGAGTTTCCCGATGACGCGAAGATTGCTCGAGGAACATGAGACGAAAACAGGGAGTCTCGGGTCGAAAGATTCCAAGAGTGCAGCTCAAGTGGTCCATCGGCGCCAACGGCACTTGGCAATAGATCCCTAAAGTTTATAGTTTTTCCAAGAAATCCGGACTTGTCGAGACCTGTCTACAGTGTTGGCGAGACTCGTGACAGGAATGAACACGCATGCAAACATCTTGGCATTATCTTTTGGAATTGTGACCTCAACTTTTCAAGAGCTGCGCTCAAGTGGTCCATCCGCGGTCCCTTTGATCCCTAAAGATTACAGTTTTCCCGAGGAACCTGTCAGGACGTGTTTCGAGTGTCGGCGAACTTTGTGAGACGGGGCGGATGCAATTGCCATTGTCTTCGAGATAGAAGCAGGGCAGCTGCATGTCATAAATAAAGACCACCCATGTGGCGCCTAGTGTTTTCATATTACAGAAAATTTCCCGACCCGGTTGTCGCATACGTACGCACGCATGCACGCTTTTCCGAGAAACCTGTCAGGACCTGTTTCGAGTGTCGGCGAGCTTTGAGACGGGGCGGAAACATCTTGACATTGTCTTTTGGAGTGGCACCAGCTGCATGTCATAAATTAGGGGGTTTTGAAAGGCCGCCACGCACGCACGCACGCACGCACGCACGCACGCACGCACGCACGCACGCACGCACGCACGCACGCACACACACACACACACACACACACACATCCCCTCCCTCCCTTTTCTCCCTCCCCCCTCTCTCTCCCCCACTCTCCCTCCCCCACTCTCCCTCCCCCCTCTCGCCCGCCCCTCTCTCCCACCCCCTCACTCCCTCCCCCCTCTCTCCCTCCCCCCTTTCTCCCTCCCCCACTCTCTCTCCCCCTCTCCCCCCTCCCCTCTCTCCCTCCCCCCAAAGTGAATTAGAACCGGCCTAGCTATACTACTTCGTTAACATGTTGAATAAAATAATGTTTTGTAAGGTATCAAATAAGCACGATTTTTGTCTTTCCTTCGCTTTTTGGCTTTTTCATTAATTTCTTTAGTTTTTCCAGAGCGAATACTTTTTCAGCCGGAGCCGCTCCTTTTCGCGGCGTATAATGATTACAAGCGGTCGGTCTTGCGATCGCTGAGGCGCGGCAATGTGCGAGCCCTACGACGCACGGACGCCACGGATTTTGGAACTCTCTGGGTGCTAGGCACGGCGAAATTTTCCGGATCTATGCTCGCCGGAGTCCTGCCTTCCATCGCCGTCTCGCAGCCAGAGTCGGACATCGCCACCGCCGATGTACGAGACGCGTTCGTGAACGTCGGGTCCGGATGATAGCTGCGCCATTGATACACGAATCACCGTTATCTATTTGGGCTTTAAATCCCGTCAAGAGCTTCGAGACAAACATGCCAATGAACTTTTGCATATTGTGCATGTTTTTTTCTCGAATTTTCTCCAACCTTAACGCTTTTGACGAATAGTATTGAGTATAAAAAGAATGTTAATTTTGAGCCCTCTGACTCACGCTTAAGTGGCAGTGCACGATAAATTTTTCCACCATTTGATTTACATGAAAAATTCGCTGTTCACGTCCAATCTTGAATAACTCGACGATCACGAATGGATTTTGTTTTTTTTCTATCTTAAGGGGGAGGTTAGGCGCAGAGAGAAAACTTGCTGATTTTCGTAATTTTTTTTTTTAGAAGAAAGCTATCTTCACCAGTTTTAAGATTCAGGATATGTCAAGAGACGCGGGAGCGTCTCAACGCCAAGTAATTAAAAAAATGCGTATTACCGTCACACCGACGAACGTGAGCACCACTGTCTCACCGACGAACACGCCGCAACTCTTTATACAGTAAGATGGGCTTTAGCAGATAACTCTTCAAGTTGGAAACTTGAGAAATACCTTTGGCTGTTAAATGGTATTGTTTTTTTTTCATCAATGTTGAAAATGACGGAGGCATGGCATTGTCTTCTAAGCTGCATTTTCAAAATTGGAGTGACGTAATTGACGTTACGAGTGAGTAAAAACGTTTTTTAACTTACCGCGGTTTTGCGACGTGGGGACGTTGCCCCCGTCCCGCCCGACCTGCCGCAGTCGTGAAGCTCAACTGCAACCGACCGCGCGGCTCGCGTGGTAAAAAACAAAATTTCACGGGTTAGGAAAAAAAATCCAGGTATGTACATCGTATTTTATCTACGCGTGAGTAAAATGGACCAATACTAAAATATGACTATTGTTTCATGCCTATTGCATTTACTTTTAGTCGTTTTTCCTTAAATGTATTCCAATAATTTTTTGGTTCGGTTTGCTGAACAAATCAAATGGGGCAAAAGGGCAAAGCGAGCACATGCCATAATATGTAAAAATATGTTTACTGAATGTTAAAAATGTTCAAATATGTAAAAGATGTTACGAATGTTATAAATGTTAAAACACGTTGAAAAAAATAAAAATGTACTTACTGAATGTTAAGACGAAACATAAAGAAAAACAAAAGTTTACTGAATGTTAAGAAGAAACCACCAAAATCCAATGCCAAAAAATAAAGTTCATTGACTGTTAAGAAAATAAGATAAAGTTTTTGTTCGTTTAAGATAATAATGATGATTTGTGTGCAATAAAATTTGTGGACACATTCATAGTTTTTTCCCCCATGATTCCCTATTTTATTCTTATTTAAGCTTAATCTCAGGGAAACAAATAGGGTGCTGGCCTTCCCCTCTGCATGCCCGCTTTAGGCCAACCCCCTGGGCAAAGCGGGCATTCGTTAAACTTTTTATATTGGTTTCATTCTTCGTATTTTGATGATTTACTGGAAATATGTGAATATACTTGTAAAGTACGATAAATTTAGCACCCGATACCGAAAAAAAAAGTTTGAATATGACATTTTATAACGGCTTTTTTCTTAATTTCCCTCGGAGTGCCCGCTTTGGGCCCCCTTCCCCTAAGTGTGTCAAAGAAGGGTTAAAAAAAAGATGAAAATCAGCAATTTTTTCCTCGCCTAAAGATATCTGTCTCCTTAATAGCGCATTAAAATTCACATTTTGTTCGGCGGTTTTTTTGCAGCATTGAAAAGTATGCAGTCCATTGGCACGAGTTCTCTGGCGTTGCGTTGTTGCAAGTTCTTAATTGTCAAGTCTCACGGATATTTGGGAAGCGGTTGCGACGTCCATTGCGAAGTGGGCCTTGTCGTCGAGGAACAGGCGGTGCTCATCAGCTCGGATCTTTTCGTGTCAGCTGGAATATTAACGTGTGCCGCGCCTGCGCCGCGACGCACCGACGATCCGGTCAGGACGTTCCGGGCACCGTGTCCCCGCGGCTGCTGCGGCGTTTCACAAGTGACCTTCAGTTCCGCGTTTGCACGAAGGCCGTGGTGACGCTCGGCCGCTGATCGGTCCACCTGCATACGCATGGAGGCGCCTGATACGTTGATCGCCTCCCGTAATTTCATGTTCCGAAGAGTTCCCTTCTCGATTTCCTTCATCAGTTCCGCGCAGGCCCTCTTTCCATGTTCGTATTTTTGGGCCTGAAATTGTTCAGCTTAGTCGTCAATGCGTGTTTAAATAAAGGAATGATTGTTTGGGTTTGTCCATGGGGTTATATACAGGCGTTGAAACGACGGTAGTGGGGGAAGGTTCGCTTAGCGGACAGTTTTTGCTTCAATTTTCGGCCGTATGGTGCGCATAGGAAAGAGGGTGTCGGCTGCGAAGAAGACAGCAATGTCGCATGTCTCCGTCTTGCATACAGCGAATGCACTTTAAACCGTTATGTCGCGGTATACGGATCATTTTTTTAGTAATGTATTTGCATGGTTAAGTGTGTATTTGCATGCTAAAATGAACACATTGATACATACATGCTTAGAAGAATAACCAAGCCTATAGGCCTCCGAAGTAACTTTCGTGGTGGCGCCCCGTAACGGCTGCCGGTGGCAAAACTTGGATTGGCGCATGGCGGTTAAGTCAAACCGGCACAAACACGAAAGAGCTAGGCTTGAGCAAGCATCATCGATTGGAGATCTTACATTGTAAATGGAATGTGCTTGTAAATAAAATAAAATAGTGTGATGGAAGTAATAACGATTACTTGCGGATTTCAATGTATCCTCATGACTTCCTTTCGCCCTAAAAACATATCTAAAGGTATGTGACGATGCACTTCCCAACGTCGATTCGGAAAACCATAAAAATGAAGTCCTGGATTCCTCGCTTCCGTGTGGGGACAACCCTCAACACAACATTTGCGATTAGCGCCTTCAACCGATCGAGTACCCATCACGTTTATTAATTTATAATGCTTGTTTACGCTGTTTTTACAACGTAAACATCACACGCGGTACTATCATTCACGCAAACACCTGACTTAAATGGCGACCGGCATTATGCACTAGCAGACGAAAACCAATCCAAGTTGTGCCAAAACCCGCCGCAAGGTTGCGCCACAAGAGTTACTTCGGAGGCCTATATTAAGGAGATACGATCATTACTACGAAACGAACTTTCGGATTTGAATTTTTTACATGATTTTGACGAATACTTTATGCGCCTATTGCCAAAATTTTACCTATTTTGACCATTTGGTTTTTTCGATTAGATATAATAGATATTGTAAAAAATAAGAAAATCAATCTTCACCGTGTAGTTAAAGCACTACATTACAAGAAGGTTTCAATTTCTAGTTGAAAATGGTCAGAACGACGAAATAGCACACGGAGAAAAATACGGCCTCAAATTATAACACTCATTGCCAGAATTCTAATATTCAGTGCTAGAAAATATAGCAGTTTACTGCCAGTTCGGAAATTCTAAGACTTGTTGTTATAGAAGGGTCAAAATGATTCTCACACCGTATAGTAAAAATGATGCGTGCATATTACATTTGAAACTATTCTCGTATAGGCGCGAGTCCTATACGCTGTATAGTAACAATAATGCGTGCTTTGTAAAATACCAACCTTTATTACACGCTATATTTTCATACGGATTTTACTATACGTATAGCATGAATCTTCGTGTATGTATAGATTTTACTATACACATAGCATTAATCTTCAGCGTATAGCGAAAAATATTACAAAATTGATGAGGAAAATGTGACTCTTTATACCGTACTTTTTGTAGAATGCTGGAAATTAATTGTTCCAATCACGTGGGAAAAATATTTTTTGAATACTACGAAAAATCACAATATGCCGAAAAAAATGTATAATTTGTATCAGTTTACGTGCCATATCGTAGGTTAAAATTTAAATTTCTTCATTATTGCTATACCATAATTGCAATTTTTATCTTCCATTCAATACTTTTTTATATTTAATGATATTTTTTTTTAGAAGCATAGTATTAATTCTTAACTCCAAGGCCCCTGTTTTCTCCGTGCTCCCACAGACTTAGCAACGTCGCGAGTAACTGCTGATACGTTTGGCGAACATAACCCAGCTTTGTTTTGAAATTCATTTGAATAGAAACCGCCACAAAATATACAAACAACAATTTATGGAGTTTTATCATTTATCACGTATCAATAATATGTATAATTGTATTCTGCTTATCGTATTAATTCCGCTGAGGTAATTCAAGCCTATTTTAATAGGTTTCCGGCTGATTTTTTTCATCTTCTTAGTCCGTTTTTATGGTGGATATGTTAATATTATTATTGTTGCGAAGATTACTAGCGAGTCGTTGACAATCCAATTTTTCAGGTTTTATTTGTTCAGGGGCAATAAATTGATCATTTACCACAACATTTGGCTCACTATAATCGATAATACGAATAATCAACATAAGTAAACATCAATCAGAGCAGCTGTGGGTAAAATAAATTTAGACTCTTTTTTGACCCCATGGAAGTGATCGTACCTCGCAAAACTCAAGCCACTGTGATCAGAATGATTGATATTTTGTTCATTTCATTGCGATGGTAGTTCAGCTGGATTGATACGTTGCGGAAGCGGACCCCGAAAGTTCTTGATTGTCACTGAATTGAATTACGAATAACAGTTATTCAGGCATATACAAATTTTTTTTATACGCGTAGCGATTTTCAACTGTCACACGCACGTACGCCTATACCTCCTATACGACGAAACATTTTATGATCGGGTTAGATTAGTCTCATGACACCCCACGATCACAGTGGCACACGGTGGCGACGATAAGAAAAAAAGCTTGGACACTAAGCGGCCCAATCGCTACCTACCAAATACGACCATCGTTTCAAGACCTACATGTGAGCCCGTGGGTTTGCCACGCGTACCAGTTCCTCAGAACCGCGCATACATATGATCAGCTGTTCCTCGGAAAATTGGAACATCTTTTGTGCCTGTTGAGCAAAATCCGTCGCCGACGAAAAATAATTCATCACCGTCTCGAGCTTCGGCGGCCACGCGAGTTCCAACGAACGAAAATCGGCCGTTCCGCATTCTTGGCATTTCGTAGGATCTGAAAAATCAATGTACAGGGAGAGCAGCGTCTAACTTTTCTTTCGCTCATGTAGATACGCAAGTAGCGCCACGTATAGGTACATTGCGACATTTCGATCGAGACGAAAATGGCGCGGCTCGGCCGAAATCACGGGAAGGGATGTTGGAGACATTAAAAACAAAATCAGTTTATTCAGGCTTCTTTATCGCATTGTCTCAAGCACATAAAAATGGCACATAAAGGGTTGCCTTTTCCTAACGTAAACTCGCGTGTCATTTGTTTCGGAAATTATGATGGACATTTCTTTTTATTGTTAGAGAAACTCAGAAGGGTTCGGATTTACCTCCAAGATGACGACTTCGATTTTGATTTTTTTTGTCCACAAGATTATTTGGCTTTTGAGAAGTGCTGCAGTTTTCGAAAATGCGTTGTAACTCGTGGACCATAGGGAATAAAACAAAATAATTTTGGGGGGAGGCAGTGGCGCATTCGGATCTTTTCTGGGCGGTGGCGCATGGTGAGGGGGAATGTGATTATTCTGGTACTCCTTGGCTTTTTGTATAGTCGATTTGGACCGTCTGGGGGGTTTATGTGCCCCCCCCCTTGACGCCCCCTCGGGTGGAGGAGGGGTGAAATAAATTTTAATTTATTTTGGCGATTTCCGGTTGACAAACCGCAACAAATGTGTTTATACGTCTGGACTCATTAGTCTATTTATACTCAACTCATGAATTCTTACATTTCGAAAGACAGCGATCGCAGAATACGTGGCCGCACTGAGTCATGACGAAGTTCCGCGTTCTTTTCTTCATGGGAATGTAACACTTGTTGCATCGAAGCCAGTCCATGTTCTTTCGCTTCGTTTTCTTCAGTTCGTCAATTCTCCGATTTTTAAGCGAAAATTAATTTCCGCTATCTCGATTTTGTTTATTATTCGAAAGATAATCGCAGGTTTATCGATTAGTACGGTCTCGTTCCGCGAGTCAACTTCGGTACGCAGGAACAAAGCCACTTTTCAGGTTTCAGCGTCCTCCAAGATGACCCGGAAGCTACGCGATGTAGATCGAGCGCTGCTGTAAGTGCGATGAAAGAAACAACATGGCGCTGCGAAAAGAAGACGAGGGCCGCGGGCCGAATAGGGTATTCGACTATATTAAAAATATGGTTAATTCTCTTGTTATCCTAAAAGAATAGAGTTTAAAAAGCATTTTCTATAATTTCATGGAAAGTATATACAATATTTTCGTTTATTTCCATTTTTAAATTAGATAGATTTGAACGTTTGGTCACGTGAACGAAAACGCTCCAGGGTTGGTTGAATCTCTAGTGATGTCACACACCAGTAAATAGATTATTATTACGTTTCCCGTGACGAGTAATGAGCGATTTTTTAGTTTATTTCAGTGTATTTTCGTGCCTTTTCTGTTAATTCGTAGTTATTTGTAGTGATAGCATATTATCAACTTTTCAATGAGAATGGAGAGGAAGGTTTGCTGTGCGACAACTCAGCAGCGTTATGCCTCTGCACACTGCGCGCGATAAGCGACGAGCGATGAGCGATATCCAATGGGAGCTCAGGTATTCCGGAAAACCCCTAGGAAAGTGAAGCTCCCATTGGATATCGTTCATCGCTCGTCGCTCATCACGCACAGTGTGCAGAGGCCATTACAGAATAGGCCTACTGTAGGCCTTTCTGCAACTCGGTAGCGACAGTTTGCGCTATCGTTAGCTAGCGACAGCCAATCGCATGCATGATTACAGAAGAAAGGGAGCCTCTCATTGGCTGTCGCTAGCTAACGATAACGAAAATTGTCGTTAAGAGTTACAAAATAGCCCTACTGGGAGAGAACGCTTCTGTCGTAATGGCCTCTGCACACGGCGCGTGGATTGCGATGAGCGATGAGCGATATCCAATGGAAGCTTCACTCTCACAGGGGGTTTCCGGAATACCTGAGTTCCCATTGGATATCGCTCATCGCTCGTCGCTCATCGCGCGCAGTGTGCAGAGGCTACAAGCGGATTCCACAAAACGGAACCGAAGCTTCGCGCGTCAAATGACGCACTAACAACTGAATTTTCTGGGATACAAAGCCTCAAATTTTATCAATAATTAAATAATTTGATCCCATATCCAAGCACCAGCCGATCTCAAATTTAACGTATCTCGCATAATCATTCAGAACGTTAAGTCACGTCTAAATATTTGACATTGACGAAATAACCGAGAGTCACAATCGCTGACACTTTGAACACATTACTTCCGGGACGCACGACCTTCTCCCCTTCGCTCCACACTGCCAATCAAATGCGAGTACGTTTGGTCGAGGCCCGGCCAACGATCGTTTGGATTCGGCCATTTCTTGGTCGACGTGCGATCGTGCCACGACTTATCACGCTCATAATTTTTAGCGCGCAAGGAAATTCCGAATCGATCCGCCTGCGTTTTTGAACGACGACATCAATCGAGGTAATATATTGCCAGCGTTGACTCTTTCCTTAATATTCATGCCAATATTTTTTTCCGGCGTGTTGCCACATAAATTTCGGAAACATTTTTCCAATCAGGCAATCGCCTCGGCGTCGGATGACAATTTTAATTTTATCACGCGGCATACAAGACATCGATTTTTCGAATTAACCCGCAATCCGTGAAGGTATTTACGGCACTGTGAACCTGGGTCGTTTTCGTGTTTTCACACTACCAAACCGTACTTCTCAAGGGAAAATAGGGTTTTTAAAATCTTATTTTTATTATTTTTTTTCATTAAATATTAAGCAACCTGTGAAGAAATTGATTTTGGGCAAGATGAAATCTACTCAGGTTCATGGAGTAAGCGTTAAGTGATAAGAAAAAGCGAGGAAGGTGGCCGTGGATACCACTCTCCCTTTGGTCCGTGTAGCAGAATTTGTTTCCTGTTCTATGGATATACGGTGCAATTGTTGCAGGAAAAATGTTGTCTTGACTGAATTATCAGACAATCGGAAACAAAAATCCATGGTCTTCAGACTGCTGCATTGGAAGACGATAAGCCGATATTATGTATCTCTACAATCTGACTCTTCAACGTGCCACCGGCATAACTCATGCTGTTCACGGAAACTTTTCTGGGAGCAAGATGCAAGAGATTCTTGTTTCAAGAGGCAAATCCCTGGAGCTTCTGAGGCCAGATCCTAATACCGGCAAGGTCCACACTCTCCTCACCGTTGAGACTTTTGGGATAATAAGATCATTGATGGCGTTCAGGCTGACTGGTGGCACCAAAGATTACATTGTTGTTGGCTCGGATTCAGGACGCATCGTAATACTCGAGTATATATGCACTAAGAATGCATTCGAGAAGGTTCACCAGGAAACGTTCGGCAAAAGCGGATGTAGACGCATAGTTCCCGGACAGTATCTCGCCATAGATCCCAAAGGGCGTGCCGTTATGATAGGTAATTTGGATGTAAGTTAGGATACAAGGGGCGAAACGGCGCTTTCAAAAATTCTGAGAAACGATTGTGCATCGCAATTATTTACATCAGTAACCGCCGCTGCTATCCTTTCCTTCTTGATGTGTAAAAATATGAGGCGATAGATGCCGCATGATGATTTATCTGTCCGTGTTTCACCTGAAACCTGATTATAACAATTCAGATACTGAGGCGCATCGAAATATATCTTTATACACGATCTATTGTGCAAGCATCGGACAACGATTGCAGCAAACTTTGCCTTCTTTTTACAGGTGCTATAGAGAAGCAGAAATTAGTGTACATTCTGAACAGAGATCCAGAGGCCAGATTGACCATCTCTTCACCCCTAGAAGCGCACAAGAGCAATACGCTGGTCTATCACACCGTTGGTGTGGATGTTGGCTTTGAGAACCCAATGTTCGCCTGTTTGGAAATTGACTACGAGGTGAGAAAATGGCGTGTCGCGGACGCCCAATCCGATTGATCGATGAGATTGAACGAACGAGATGACTTGTACTTAGGAAGCAGACAGCGATCCGTCGGGTGATGCGGCAGTCAAGACGCAACAGACCCTCACACTTTACGAACTGGATCTTGGTCTCAATCACGTTGTTAGAAAGTACAGCGAGCCTCTCGAGGAACACGCAAATTTCCTCGTTTCTGTGCCAGGCGGTAACGACGGCCCCAGTGGCGTTCTCATATGCTCCGAAAATTACCTCACCTACAAGAACCTCGGTGATCAACACGACATACGTTGCCCTATACCGCGAAGACGCAACGACCTTGATGATCCGGAGCGTGGAATGATATTCGTTTGCTCAGCGACTCACAAAACGAAGAGCATGTTCTTTTTTCTCGCTCAAACCGAGCAAGGAGACATATTCAAGATTACGCTCGAGACGGACGAGGACATGGTTACCGAAATCAAATTAAAATACTTCGATACCGTGCCTGTTGCCACGAGCATGTGCGTTCTCAAAACGGGATTTCTCTTTGTCGCTTCGGAATTTGGAAATCAGTGAGTAACGTGGTTTTCGATTTTTTTGTCATTATTTATCCGTCACAGCGGATGTAAGCCCACGTCTATTCTTGTAACCATTTTACTTAAAAATCTCGAATTATTCATAAAAAATGGCATTTATTTATTACATTCAAGGAAAATGTTTGCAGTGACTGTAAAATAATTTTTGGAAAAACAAGAAACACAACACGTTACGTGTCAAATATCGATAAATATCAATGTTTCTAAAATACTCTAGTTTCCTAAACAACAAATTGGTTCGCAGAGGAATTTTAATTCAATATCACTTCAAATTACTTCGGTGCATGCTCCGACACCTACACGATAGTATTTATCCTTCCATAACGTGCGTTTAATTTTTTGGATTCTTGTTATTTGTTTTGCAGTTATCTTTATCAAATTGCACATCTTGGAGACGACGACGATGAGCCAGAATTTAGTTCGGCTATGCCTCTCGAGGAAGGAGACACGTTTTTCTTTGCCCCAAGACCACTCAGAAATCTCGTTCTCGTTGATGAGATGGATAGTTTATCACCCATTCTTGCCTGTCAGGTAAACATTTTTTTTTAACGCAAATAATCGCTACAGACCAATAGCAATAAAAACTCCCGGGAAATGATTCTCTTTTAACGAATATTACTTTGTTTCAACGAAACTATGGTATTACATTGAAGAATGCATCGACAAGTATGGAATTGATTGATGAAATTTGTCTTTTCCTTGTGAAACGATGCCAGATCAATAATTCTTCGTCGCCTTCGATGTGTTTTTGCCCATCGAAGTGAACTCGAAAAATGACACGCCACTCCTAATTCAAACGTCGTATTCCAACATCTCTTTAGTTGTCCTATTCCAACATCTTTCGTGCATTTAATCAATATTGATGCGAATTGGAATCTTACTTGCAAAGGTTGCCGATCTGGCGAATGAGGATACGCCCCAGTTGTACATCGCTTGTGGCAGAGGACCGAGATCGACGCTGAGGGTGTTGCGGCACGGTCTCGAAGTTTCCGAAATGGCCGTTAGCGAGCTTCCGGGTAATCCGAACGCCGTTTGGACTGTCAAGCGAAGAATCGACGGTTAGTTTACGAAATGTTGAACGTAAAGAAGCACTTCCGCGTGAATTCCGTTTGCCAAGCACACGGTAGTATCTTTAGGCTATCGTGGAAACCTATAATTTATCGCAGGACTACGAATGTGCGCGGTGGCGGCGTCGGCAGCGAGTGACCAGCGAATATCTTAACTTCTCCTACCATCCCAAATTCGTCGATCTCGTAGAGAAAAAGAAAAAAAAAATACGAGAACAAATTCGACGAACAAAAACGTAGAAAAAGCAAGATAATAATGAACCTGGTGGCTTGATACACTCTTATCAAACACCAGTTCTCTCTTTCAGGCTGCCTGTGCGCTAAGGGTTGACCTACCAGAATCCCGAAAGACCAAGAGGTAAGACGGAGATAAAAAAAAAATCAAAACCAAAAACAAACAATTTAAACTCAATTCAATTATAGAGGTTCAAGCACGGAATGTCGGCCCAAGCCGGTCTTTGGGCCCCTCCCAACGTGTAAGAAACCACGGAAGCTTCGTAATATTCGAGATAATCACTTCAATCTAGCGTTTCAGCTTCGAGAACAAAAACAAATCGACCTCCAAAAACGCAATTTAACGAAAAACAACATTCGGTAATCTAGAGAAGACTTGTGATTTCGGTTACAGAGGAATATGATGCGTACATCATTGTGTCCTTCGTCAATGCAACTCTTGTGCTTAGCATTGGAGAGACCGTTGAGGAAGTTACTGACTCCGGTTTCCTCGGTACCACGCCGACTCTGAGCTGTTCCGCCCTAGGTGAAGACGCCCTCGTCCAGGTAATGTTTTCTTTACAATCATTCTCGTTCAATCGTTGCTCACGGCTCGCCTTTAATGTCTCAAACTGTACTCAGCTTTTATATGCTTCGTAATTAACGCGTTACCCCCACTTGTAGCGCAAAAAAGGCCTTTTTCGTGAATTTTTTTAAAGAAAACTACAAACTTTTTTAATCGATCAATATACCATCTTAAAGAACACATCTTGAAGAACTTTCAGTAATTTTTTTATTGAAAAATATTACATTGTTTAGTGGCAAATGGCCGTCAATGAAATAATGTTTTTATATACACGGTTTGCGGTGACCAACATTGCGGCGAAGTGGATCATATGAAAAAAAAATGCGGATGGATTTAGTCAAATATAAGTATAAACTAGTCTTTAATCGAAGGATTTTAAAAAATATTCATTTTTCACAAAATGGCGGACAGCCAAAGTTAATGGTTCGATTTTAACGAAAAAAACGGCCGTTTTTTTTGGCTTTAAAACGGCCAATTTTTTTCGAGAAAAAAAAATCGAACGATTAAAGACTACATTTTTATGTATTAAATAAGCCTGCAAAATTTTAAGAAGATCGGTTCATTAGTGTTCGAGTAATCTTGGTCACCGACTTCAGAAATGCCATTTTGAGAAAAACGCGTTTAAAGTTTCAATTTCAGTTCTTCAACTCACGGATTTTTCTCTTTCAACGCTCATATCTCAGTCAATTTTGTTCGGATCGACTTGAAATTTTCAGGACATTTTCTCAGATATTTATACTTCAAAAAAATGCAATAAAAAAAATCGATTTTTTCAAAATCGCAAGTGGGGGTAACCCCTTAACGTGCGCACGCGCGCGCGTGTGTGTGTGCACTGTACGTATATATAATTTTTTATATTTTTCCATGCCATTTTTTAAGAATAAACTTTGTGTTCACTTATTCTTTGGAACTGCCGTTTGCACTATGGTATCTCCGGCACCTGGTCAACCACGTGGCGGTCGCAATAAAAGTGCTAGATAAAAGTTCAGGCTATCGCATCGTTGGAGCGTCATTCAAAACCGTCTCGTGACGCTCCTGGTATTAAAACCTCGACATTGGTACTACACGACGAGAGCCTGTGGAAATAACTTAGCGTAAAAATACTATCTCTACCCAATGTATCTTTGACCGTGATTTTTCTGTCGGGGCTTTTTTAACATGCACAAAATCCATTTTTCAGAATTATGTTATAGTCGTTTTTACTTGTATTCGAATGTAGTATATGTTTGTATTTGATGGTTCAATTTTAGGTTTGATTAAGTTGATTAACTAAAATTGGAACATGCGTGAATACTCTGCGGAGCAGTGTTCACTTTCTTGAAAAATAAAATGTTTTTTTTTCTCTCATCGGTGCAGGTTTATCCCGATGGAATTCGTCACATACGCGCCGACAAGCGTGTCAACGAGTGGAAAGCACCGGGAAAAAAGACTATTGTGAAGTGCGCTGTCAATCAACGACAGGTCGTTATTGCGCTCACCGGTGGCGAACTCGTTTATTTCGAAATGGATCCGGTGAGTATTTGTCTCCCCCAATGGTCTATTCCGAAGAGTAAACAACTTTAAATCCAAATAAAACGAATCTAAATGTCTGCTCACTAGAAATAATTTTTAAAAATGTACATTTCTATCACTCATATATTATGCAATTATAAATCAGTATTTGTGTGCGTTTGAAGCGTTGCTTGGTGCCAATGGTTTCTGTCGTGCATTGTTGTTCTCATGGTGATGGCTCACAAATGTGTGATCTCCGTGACGTAAACGATGCAGACATTGAATGTATTTGCTCGTGACTACTGTACGTCGGTGTGTCAATGAAAGTCAAGTGTTGACCGACGCACCTCGGGAGCAAACATTTGCCGTAATTCGGACGATCGCTCTTGAGTTTGCGAAATGAATATTTTTGGAGTGGGCGGTATGAATTGGGTTCGATTGATTTTAGACTGGACAATTGAACGAGTACACAGAACGGAAGAAAATGCCTTCGGAGGTAATGTGCATGGCTCTGGGAAACGTCGCAGTCGGTGAACAACGTTCGTGGTTCTTGGCGGTTGGTCTACAGGACAATACAGTGAGAATAATATCCCTCGATCCTTCCGATTGTCTCGCACCGAGGAGTATGCAAGCATTGCCGGCCGCGGCTGAGAGTCTTTGCATCGTTGAGATGGGAAGCAAAGACGTCGATGCCTCGGATGAAATGGCCCCGCAACAATCGAGCCTTTATCTCAACATAGGTAGCGAGAGGAATATTTACCGGGGCGCTGGCCTCCGTGGAATCCACCATGACTCGTTCGTTAACTAGACTATTTACCATGTTGCAGGCCTGCAAAACGGCGTTCTCCTGAGAACTGTACTCGATCCGATATCGGGCGACCTTGCCGACACGAGGACTCGTTATCTCGGCTCGAGACCCGTAAAACTCTTTAGAATAATAATGCAAGGCAATCAGGCCGTTCTCGCGATGTCGAGTCGCTCGTGGCTCAGTTATTACTACCAAAATCGTTTTCATCTTACACCGTTGTCTTATGAGAGTCTTGAGTTCGCTTCGGGCTTCAGTTCGGAGCAATGTCCCGAGGGTATAGTCGCTATATCAACCAATACCCTTAGAATTTTGGCACTCGAAAAATTGGGCGCCGTTTTCAATCAAGTCAGCTTCCCTCTCGAGTATACACCGAGAAAATTCGCCATACACACGGATTCGGCGCATCTACTCCTCATAGAGACCGAACACAATGCTTACACGGAGGAAACTAAACAGCAGAGACGTCTCCAAATGGCTGAAGAGATGCAAGAGGCCGCGGGTAGCGAAGAGGCCGCCGTCGCCCGGGAATTGGCCGAAGCGTTCTTATCCGAGGAGCCTAACGAAGCGGTCTTTGGTGCACCAAGGGCCGGACCTGGCCTCTGGGCATCCATGATACGAATCATCGCACCTACCACCGGTCACACGTTTGAGCTTCATCGATTGGAGCAAAATTACGCAGCTTTGTGGTAATTTGCTTCGTCTCTGTTTCATTTTGTTTTCGGGATGCGCCAGGTGACAAATTTCCATTGCCCATACCCAAATTCAAATTCCATTTGTTGCATATACGATCTTGAATTTGTTAAATGTAAGTAGGATGAACGTTCTTTTTGTTGACTCCTTTTTTCAGTTTGGCGTTGGTTAGATTCTCGAATCAAGGAGATCAGCAGTTTCTTATCGTCGGCGTGGCCAAGGAATATCAACTGAATCCAAGAATTAGCAACGGTGGTTTTCTCTACACATACAAGTACGAACATATTCTGCATATTTCGCGCGCCAAAAGTAAAGCGATTTCATCGTCAATTGCTTTTATCTCTTTAATTTGACATATCGCCTGATTATTGAGATATTTTCAATGAGGAGTTTGATACCAATGATGACATTCACAATGTCTGCTAAATGATGAGAATCCTGCAGTACTGAGGTTTTTTTCAACGAATATCCATTCATGCGAAAATTTGCATCATAGAGAATTCAGACGACGGTGCCTTCATTCTCTTCCGTGCTTCCGCCGTTTCCAGAGTAAACAACGACTGTACGAGCATGGAATTGTTACACAAAACCGTGCTGGACGAGGTGCCTCTGGCCATATGTTCGTATCAGGGTCGTGTACTTGTCGGCGTTGGTAGAATGCTCAGACTTTACGACATGGGCAAAAAGAAACTGCTGCGAAAGTGCGAGAACAAGCACATACCAAACGCCGTTGTGGCCATCAATGCAGTTGGTCAACGTATATACGTCAGCGACGTTCAGGAATCCGTCTACGCTGTACGATATAAACGCCAGGAGAATCAACTAATTGTATTCGCCGATGACACGCATCCGAGATGGATCACAACTACTTGCGTACTGGATTACGATACCGTTGCTACGGCTGATAAATTTGGCAATATTGCAGTCGTAAGTTTTCTTTTCATTTGTATTTCGTACCATATATTGGAAACTCGAATAACGTTCCATTCGCCCGTACAGTAGAGTTCCTTTTTCTTCAAACCTATTGAATATTTCATCGAAACAACATGCTGAGTATTCTCGAGTTAAATTATTGTAGTTTAGGTACGCTTATTCGTTGCGAAGAAGACAAAGTTTTTCCATTTGATAAGGTTTTATCCGACATATATTGAACGAGTTTGAAAAAAATGACCACGTCAAATATTTATCATTACGGGTTCATGTATGGTGCAATGGGCCGTGTGCAGAACTCTATTAATAATTGATTATGTCCGAAAAAAAAACAAGGTACGTCTGGCGAACGGAATCAACGACGACGTTGACGAAGATCCGACTGGAAACAAAGCACTCTGGGATCGCGGTTTGCTGAACGGGGCTAGCCAAAAAGCCGATACCGTCGCATGTTTTCATATCGGCGAAACCGTGATGTCATTGCAAAAGGCAACTCTCATACCCGGCGGCTCAGAGTCCCTTGTTTATACGACAATAAGTGGCACCGTAGGGGTTCTCGTGCCGTTCACCAGCCACGAGGACCATGATTTTTTCCAACATCTCGAGATGCACATGCGCTCGGAGCATCCAGCATTATGCGGTCGTGATCATCTCTCGTTTAGATCTTACTATTACCCGGTTAAGAATGTGATTGATGGTGATTTGTGCGAGCAATTCAACTCCATTGAACCGGCCAAACAAAAGAGTATATCCGGTGACTTGGAGAGAACACCGTCCGAGGTTTCGAAGAAACTCGAAGATGTCAGAACGCGCTACGCCTTCTAAGCGTTTTCATTCACCACTGAAAAACAAAGAAACAAATTCATGCACGTTGTTTTTTTCAATATTTCCATTTTATTTTCGAGTCACGCAAGGTCGTACATTTACTAATAAAAAGCAGCCTCGATTTATCTCGGCCTGTTTTTTTCACATTCGGTTTGTCAAGGGGCAAACATCTATTTCTTGAGTTTGTTCGGGTTATCATGGATTTTTAGTTTTCCCACAAATCGTCATTGTACGAGTAATTGTCGGCAAACGAGCTAGTGATTGGGATGGTTGCAAAGGTCTCACTCCTCCGATCGATTGCCACGCTCAGTTTGGAACTCCATTATAAGAGAATGAGTAGGTGAAAGGGATTTTGTTTCGTTCGAACGATGCCAAATTCCGCTAGGAACATTCTTCAATTTTAACTGACAATCTTCAATATCGATATAGGTATTTTACCTGTGCTACAACTAAAATCTGATTCTGAAAAATGTTGAGTTGGAAATATTAGAATTAAAGGGAGAAAACAGAACCGAAAGCTAATGACCTTGTACATTTCGTGAATGCAGTGCTCCCTTTGGCCGGGATAAGTTTTTCAATTTGCCTAAGGATATTTAAAAGACTGACCACGAAAAAATGTTCTGTTCCAAAAAAGGAAATCTAATTAAGGGAAAGGAATAAATTCCATGTCGTGTAATTTCATTTTTGGTTACTTCGTACTGTACATATGAAATATTAGCGAAGTGTTTCCACTCACGTTTAGTTACCGTACTCTTTGTAGTACTTAACAATTATGTTCATGATTTTTACGATATCCATTGTCTGCGTTTGACTGATTGACATTGTTTCAATAAACTGATTGAAAGATAACACGCGGCGAATTCGCGTTTGTCGCATGGAACATTTTTGAACGAAACCTCGATACGTCGCACGTTTGCGGAAAATTGAGAAAAAAATTGACCAAGTTTGCATTTTGGCACAAAGATTTTTTCACAATTGCCTCTGTGTAAAACATTGACATCTGCACAGACGAACTAATGAGTGAGAAGGAGCAGCGTAGAGTGACGTTTATATCGATCCATCGGGGCACCGTGGTGACACGCCCATCCTTCGGTCGGGATCGAAAAAAATTATCGAATACTACACGGTCAAACGCCGAGCAACCTTTAACAATCATCAAATTTCTAATCACCGTCATTGTCCCACGATTTATCCCGCTACAAAACTTGATGAGCAGAGGCATTTTTTCTCCTTCACTCGCCTAAAAAGCTCTTTATGACAAAATTATCAACGTTAAGGGTTATTTTGGGCTCGTTTACACTAAGGCGGCTGGCATGGAGGCGGTATCAAGGTAGATGGCGCTGGGGTGCTCCGGACCACATTTATAGATATACGCAAACGTAGGTCCGAATCAGGGAGACTAGCCTCCATGATATTACTATACATAGGCCCGCGGCACCCCAGTGGCATCTATGTTGGAGCCATTTTCTGGGACGCTTTTTTCGGCGGGTTTGCACGCGATTTTGGTCTCCTGATATCTAGTCTCCATAGCGGCAGGTTTCTGTAACGGCCTTTGCACACTGCGCGCGATGAGCGATATCCAATGGGAACTTCACTCTCCCAGGGGGTTGACGGAATACCTGGGCTCCCATTGGATATCGCGCGCAGTGTACAGAGGCCATAAGGCTACTGTGAAAACGACGAACACTCGTTCGTCCCTTAGGGCAACTCAAATTGAAGAGAAAGGTTGAACATCTGGTGCAGGAAACGCATATTGAAGGTAAACCTATGATGCAACGATATACCTGCTAGTAAAACTTTCAACGTGTTTTTCTTGCAACTATGTTTTTCAAGACTGTATTACAAGATTTCTCGACATCTATTGAATGGATCAATGTGAAATTTGGTACACTTATTCAGCGTACCATGTACGCCACGTATTCACGTACAGTATAGCCCAAAATCAATACACCGTTGAGTCCCTCGCGTTCGGAGGTCCTTCACAAAATTTCTTATAAGTTCTTTAATTATTAATATTTTTGTTGAAATTTGTTACACAACCTTGATAATGTACATACAAATGAATGTAGAACCGATTTTTCAATCGTGTTACTTATTCCTTCGGAATTAATTTGTTCAAGTAACCCTGATTTTCGGGTCGTCTTGGTAGCCTAACTCCTTAAACCGTATCTCCAATGACCAGGTTCAATCGAAATATGATTTGCAAGAACTAAAACTATTCAAATTGAACGAACGTCACGATGTTCAGACAAAAACAAATTTAGATCGGCATTTAACAATTTTTGTTTGTAAATAACTTTCTCGACTGCATCGATAGAAAAATGGTTTACCTGCCTGTCACCCAGGAAAAACTTCACAGACTTAGAACCCCAAGTTATCGGTTGGATTAATGAAATTGTTCATTCATCGGTGATAAAGGATATATTTCGATAAAACTCAACTACACTTCGCACAAAAATTAAAGGAGCAAGAAAAAAATCCAAATTTTTGGGGGATTTTCAACAGGCTGTAACTTATACAAAAATGGTCGTACAGCAAAAAAAAAAAAGCAAATTGTAGCTCTAAGTGTCTAGTTTTCGGATCTGAGTTCGAAAATTTTTTTTTGAAAATATTTTTCGAGTAATCATAAGAAAACCACCAAAAAAAAATTTCGAAATTTTTTTGGTTTTTTTTTTAATCTACGGACGTGGAAATTTTTTTTTTCGCCTTAACCTCTATATGGACCGGATAGATTGTTTATTCAGCTTTAAATTGGTTTTTTAAAAATCTCGATACGAGCATTTCTCGCTGAGATATCGGTGTTTGAATGGAAAAAGATCATTTTGTCTTTGATTACCAATATCTCAGCAACCAATGATCGCACAGAAATTTTGAGGTTGGTTTCAAAAACTTGAATAAATTCTCTACAAGGATTGGCAATTGAATTTTGAAGAAATTTTTTTTTTTCAATCATTACATGAATTTGAAAGAGCGACCAAAAAAGGGCTTTTTGTGGTTTTTTGGAAAATCAAGCGCCCAATCACAAATATTGCGGAAACCACTAATGTTAAGTGTGCCTTTTACTGTTCAATATACCCACAAAAACCCAACGAAGTTTCAAATTAATCCAGCCAACCGTTTTTTTCCCTACTTGATCGAATTTTTGAAAAAATTAAAGGAGCAAGAATTTCGCTCTGAAAATGTCATAATTTTTATCAAAAATGAAAAAAAAAAAAAATTTCCATTTTTCTCTCAATTCGGTATTAGTGACTTGGAAAATTTAATAAAAAAAAAATCGAAAATTTTTGAAAAAAAAATTCGAAAATTTTTGAAAAAAAAATTCGAAAATTTTTGAAATTTTTTTTTTTCTTCAATTTTTTTTTCAATTCAATTCAATTTCAATTCAATTCAATTCAAATCAATTTTCAATTTCAATTTCAAGCACACACACGCGCACGCACGCACGCTCGCACACACACACACACACACACACACACAATCTTCGGAGAGTGAGTTGGAGTCACAAAATACTGTGGAAGTGACGAAGCACAGAGTCTCAATCTCTGATAAAACCACACACATACACGTGCGCAAGCACAAAAGAAGCGTAAATCCGCCGTGCAACGTCCACGTGGTACGCTTTGGGTAACGCTAATGCCGGCGGTAATTTTTTTTTATTAATTTTCTGAAGTTTTTAGCCAATTGAAAGAAATAAAAAAGTTTTTAAAAATTTTCAAAAATTTTGGAATTTTTTTTTCAAAAATTTTCGATTTTTTTTTTTCTTAAATTTTCCAAGTCACTAATACAGAATTGAGAGAAAGATGAAAAAATTTTTTTTTTTTCATTTTTGATAAAAATTATGACATTTTCAGAGCGAAATTCTTGCTCCTTTAATTTTTTCAAAAATTCGATCAATTCGATTTCGGGAAAAAAACGGTTGGCTGGATTAAATTGAAACTTCGTAGGGTTTTTGTGGGTATATTGAACAGTAAAGGGCACACTTAACATTAGTGGTTTCCGCAATACTTTTGATTGGGCGCTTGATTTTCCAAAAAACCACAAAAAGCCCTTTTTTGGTTGCTTTTTCAAATTCATGTAATAATTGAAAAAAAAGTTATTTTTCAAAATTCAATTGCCAATCCTTGTAGAGAATTTATTCAAGTGTTTGAAACCAACCTCAAAATTTCTGTGCGATCATTGGTTGCTGAGATATTGGTAATCAAAGACAAAATGATCTTTTTCCATTCAAACACCGATATCTCAGCGAGAAATGCTCGTATCGAGATTTTTAAAAAACCAAATTAAAGCTGAATAAACAAGCTATCCGCTCCATATAGAGGTTAAGTCGAAAAAAAAAATTCCACGTCCGTAGATTTAAAAAAAAAAACCAAAAAAATTTCGAAAATTTTTTTTTCGGTGGTTTTCTTATGATTACTCGAAAAATATTTTCAAAAAAAAAAATTCAAACTCAGATCCGAAAACTAGACACTTAGAGCTACAATTTGTTTTTTTTTTTGCTGTACGACCATTTTTGTATAAGTTACAGCCTGTTGAAAATCCCCCAAAAATTTGGATTTTTTTCTTGCTCCTTTAATTTTTGTGCGAAGTGTATTTGATTATTGCGCGCATTCGTTAGTTCGATGTTATAAAAAGCCTCTAAAAAAGCGTGTTAATTAATTTTTTTAAATAAACGTTTGGTTGGCATCCCCTGGAATAAGTCAGGGCGAGTCATTTTTTTTAGTGTCGATAACTGAAACCACCCCCGCATGATCCTCGGTGTACTTATATAGCAAAGGATTGCGAGCTTCTCGGACATTTCGAGAGCTAATGAGGATAGTGTGCAGGTTGAAGACAGTCAAAGAACAAAAGCCACTAGCTCGGCGATTGAAGAATATGGTAATTCGAATTTCGCTGTTGATATTCAAACTCTCTTCGGAAATAGATCGAACTCTTGGATTGAGGACACTGCACGTTTGAACAAAAGTTACAAAAACGTCAAAAGTAAATGAACTATTTCTCACGCTTCCCACAGCATCATAATCTCAATACTGCTTTTGTGTTTGCAATTTTAGCATATTTCGGCCGATAACGTGTAAATGCAAACACTTTCCTATATTTGATTCTTCTTTGAAAAAATCTTCATTTACTATCAAAGCGCTTTACCCAATTGACAAAGGCTCGCACATTTTTCGTATAGAAGATCATCTTTTAATTTAACATAAAAAGGGCACACTTGATTACCGGCCTCCTAAAATTGGTAAAAATAGAGCTTACAAAATTAAAATTGATTATGTTTTTCATTATTACGTCCAAATATAAAGTAACTTGAAATTTTAAAGAAAAACCACAGCAGCAAGCGTCCAAAAATTGAGTGGGTAACCGATGATATAAACAAACAGTCCAGCGTAAATGTCACTAGTGTTACCAGATGTCCCGATTCTGGCCGGACGTCCCGTTTTTCAGCACTCTCAGGACGCGTCTCGCTAGCATCATGAGCGGGACGCCGAAAATCCCGCTTTTGCATCTGAGTAGCTGTTTAGATTCATCTTAGATTTCATCCACGAGACATCTTCTGCGATTATTATATAAATACGAGGTGTGGCAATTAAGTTCCGGGAATTTGTCAATAAAACACAAGCATATTAAGTTACGAGTAAAATTTTATTATCGACCTTTACAATAGTCTCCTTCTAACTCTACACAACGATTCCAACGTTGCTCCTACGATTAGAATCCTTGACCTGAACGCCGCCATGATGAATTCCCTTGAGGTGTGACGTCATCTTGGGGAATAAGAAAAAGTCGCAGGGGGCGATATCGGGGCTATAAGGTGACCCTGTTGCAAAGGTCCAATAGGATGTTATAGCCAACGATAAAAATCCGATACATTGCTGTTTGGTCTATTGGCAGCACAGATAGCGGATTCTCGTAATTTATCTGGACTCATTGGAATGTTCGCATACACAGTTTCTATTTGGATAAACTGATATGGAATGTATCATATTCTATTGCTTTTATGAGCAAGATGGAATCTATAGGGCATTACGTATGTGTGATCTACTGGATCAAAACTGCATTTTACACTGATCCACAAGTTACGTGCATTTATCAGCAGCTACGGATTTGATTTGAATATTTTTCTAATTGTATTTCCACAAGTTATACATATATAAGTTTCAAATGGACTTGACCGCTTGGAAGCGAATGTGCATAAAAACGGGAAAATCCACGATTTTTTGCTATCAGATCTCGAATGCAAGAACGGATACGTATGAAACTGTACTTGTGTCGCCATGACCAGGGGCGGATTTACCGATAGGCCGAGTAGGCCCGGGCCTAGGGCGGCAAAATTTAGGGGGCGGCAAAACTTGGGATTTTTTTTTTAGTAATCGCGCCTTTCGCCTCTCGCTCCTTCGCGTAGGCGATATTCAGTAAAAATTATACTAAAACAAGCGGCCCTGATGAGTAGGTACACAATCACAAAAAAGAAAAATTATTTGCGCTCGAAAATGAACGAGGACAGGTTGAATGCTCTGGCTATCCTCTGCATCGAATCACAGTTGCTACAGTCTTTGGATTGTGATGATTTGATAAAAAAAATTCGCTGCTCAGAAAGCCAGACAAAAGACAATTTGTAAATAACGATTCATTGTATAGTATCTGCGAAATACTGATTGATATAATTTTATCATTTACTGACTCGTTGTTTTTTATGTTAATTTTATTCCTATACTTCATTGAGTTTTTCGTGCTCGACAGCGAGTAGGGGGCGGCAATGTTTCATATGCCTAGGGCGACCAACGGATCAAATCCGCCCCTGGCCATGACGCTGAAGCTGGCAGCAGACCTAGCAGACGCGCACCGCCCGAACCCAGTACATTTTAAGCGTGACTGTACGTGGTCGGGTCGTGGCGTAGTAAGGCAGCGTAGGGCCTACCCTCATCGCTTACCCGCGCGTGAAAGAGCCGAACCTATCTGACTAGCGAAAATAATGTTTCTTTTGTTCCCTAACAATAGCCGTCACCAGGTTGCATCATAAGTCGATCATTTCGTGCATTCATATAGAGTACGCACGTAAATCGTCAAGTCGCTGTTGTTATGCGTGTTGACGGCAGACGACTGTAAACAAAAATTTCGTTCGCTCACGGCGTACTCAAATCGCGGGTAAATATTTATTTTCGTTAATCAACAAAAGCCGTCACCGGGATGAAACATAGGGCGATTGATTAGGCCAAATATATAGATAACTCACGTAAATCGAGAATGTCGCTATTGTCATGCGTGTTGGCAGCAGACGGCCTTTTATGAAATTTTTCGCGCAATTTGCGAAAAACAATTTTTCAATTGATCAACAAACGTCGTCACCGGGATAAATCTCAGGTCAGTCGATTCCTCTTGATGTAAAGAATAAGCAGCTAAATCGAAAAAGTAGCTGTTGTCATGCAGGTTAGTAGCAGGTGGCCCTTCATCAGTTTTATCGCGGGAGCAGCGCAGCCTGTTTGACGGATAACTATTTTTTCTTGTTAATTAACAAAAGCCGTCACCGAAACAAATTATAGGTCGTTCGATTCATCTCGGCATAACGAATTAAGCATAAAATTCGAGAAGTCGGTTTCGGAATGCGTGTTGACAGCAGACTATGTTGAATAAATTATATCACGTGCAAAAAATATGTAGTGACTTTCAATTCACGAAACTCATCGGTTTGGCATATGTAGTTGTTTGTTTCAAAGAATTGGAGTTATGGCAAGCATAAAAGGTGCATAAAAAGCATACAAAATATTACATCCGTACAAAAACATGTCTCATTAATATTCATGAAAATTTTTCTAGTAACTGATCATTTTGAGGCAAACCAGGCGTATTGAATCATGTCTCGGAATATTGGTGACGATAATTGATGGTGAATTATTGAATGGATTTTTATACAATCTTCCCGGGAATTAATTTTACAAGTCTGCTCTAACACATTCGCTGCAATTTTGCAAGCGCTTTATGAAATTTTTAACTTGTCTGTAAAAGTAAACGTCACAAGGTGGCACCAGTGCAAGGTTGCATTTTGGAGGAATTACTTTTACAGAGCAAGTTGGCATATTCTCGTCATCTTGGAAGATTTCACCATACATCTCTGAATTTGTTTGACCCCCCCGCCCCCCCCCCCCCCAAGAGTCAATGAGAAGTAAACGTTTTGAATAATTGTTGGGATTACAAAAAAAAAATTTTTTTTTTAAATAACATCCGAAGGAGGAACCGATTGCGAGACCTCCGACGCAAAAGACTGAGCCCTAACCGTCTAGACTAGACGGCGGCTCGACAATACAGAATACAGTATAGACTTTCGAAATACATTAACAATTTTTTTCGTACAGAATACAGTATACACTTTCGAAATACATTAGCAATTTTTTTAAATATCTTTCAGTCACTATTTATAGACGAAAATGGTAGTTACAAAAGTGTCCTATAAAATTGTAGGTCTGCGATGTTGATGAAATCTCGGAGATGGATGATCCGAAACAAAAAAATCAAACGGTTTTAGATTCAGTATGTTCATGGCTATAGCGCATATCATACGATTTTTTATATATGCAAGAATAACAAAAGGTCGGACTTTTTTCGAAAAAACAAAAAAAAAACATGTTTTTCATCGTTTTTGGCAAAAATACTAAATATCAGAATTTGAAAAAAATCTTGATATGTGCTATAGCTACAGTTGTAAAGAATATGTGGTTAAAATTTCATAAAGATCAGCTCATTAGTAGTTTCGGAAATTTTATCAACAAACCGTCGCAAAACGTTATTTCGAGAAAAACGCGTTTAAAGTTTCTTTGGGTTATATAAAAAAATGTTTTCATGTATTTCGAAAGTGTATTTATTAAGTGTAACAACTTTCATATCAATATCTATAATAAAAGCCTGTCGAAAAAATTCCTGAAAATAGCCTTTTATTTAGCGCCTAAAGTGAGAAGACCCCTTAAGTCGTTAAACGGAGGTTTGGCGGTGTTAAAATGGTTTGCAAAATTTCCATTTGCCCAAATTGTAATTCATTAATGTGTTATTCAGTTAATTATATGAAAATGTACGAAATTCATTTAAGGAGTAAGGCCACTGTAACGGCCCAAAAAAAAGGTTTTTTCACTAATTTTTTGCTCCCGAAATTGAAGGTATTTGAAAAAAAACTTTTAATGGTGTTATCGGGCATACATTAAACTTTATTATAAAATTTTTTTACAGTAAAAAAAAAACAAAATGGCGGTTCCACAGCTATCTTCCCGGGACATGTTTTGCTTCCAGGGCTCCGCGGCACGCAGCACCACTGGTGCACTTTTGAATCTAGAACAAAAAAAAAACCATTAATCTAGAGGGCTATAGCTAGAGAATGTCGATCGGATTTTAAAAAGTATCAATTTTTGTGGATTTGGCGTGCGTTTGAAAAAAAAATTGATTTTTGACGAAAAAAACGGCAAGTTTTTTGTTAATAAAAAATCAATAAATAAAGTTCTTGAAAATTCCGATCGACATTCTCAAGATAATGTGAATGTTCACATCTGGTTAAAATTTCAAGTAAAAAAAATGAAAATTGTTCGAGTTATGCTGCGTGCCATTTTGAAAAACCATGTTTCGAGAAAAACGCGTTTAAAGTTTTGCGAATAGTTTTTTATTGGAAAAAATTAAAAAAAGAAGTTAAAAAAAATGTTTACCGTTAGTCTGCAATCCCAGCACCATACATTTGTCCTTCGATAGCCAAATTTTCGTCTTCTTCGCCTTTCCTGGTTGATTTTTGGAGCGCGCGCGCACTTTTGGCCGCGTCGCTCAGAGATGTCTCCGCGTGCGTGATGCGTTTGGCGTCGGCTTCGATGCAGAAATTATATAACTGTACACCAATTTCCACCTCCAACATCTTGAATATTTGCAAGACGTTGGTAAGGCCGCCATTGAATATGCAAACAGCGATATCCGTCGCAATATCTAGTACAGTTTTTCCGCTTGAGGATGATTTGGGGGCCAAACTCCAAACGGTAGCGTTGAAACTTTCGTTATTGTTTTGAGTATAGGCCCCCAAGCAACGCTCCAGCAACTCGTCCCGGCTCAATTCCATGTAGATGGGTTTGATGGCTTGATAAACCTCCTCACTCATTGGCTGATTGTGATGATACGCATCCAAGGCATTTTCTGCTTTCGCTTTCTTCCAACTGCACCAATTCTCCGAACATTTTTCGTGCTGAGGCTTTTCATCCGTTGACATTTTGTGAAAAAGGGTTGCCCAGATCTCATTTTTCATATTTTTGATGGAATCGGAATTTCGACGGATTGCTAAGCCGTAATAAATGCTTAGTTCGTCAATCAATTTGGCAGTGAGTTTTCCTCTTCCCCCGAGACCTTTTGTTCCTTTTTTTAAGTTTCTCAATCGAGTGCCCATTCTTTGTTGCACGTGATCTATGCACTCTTTTTTTTTAACATCAACATTTTCATAAGGCTTCGAATCCACGATGCCTTTGAAAGTTTTGGAATCGCCATCTCCGATATAATTGCAGTCGTTTCGGAGCAAGTTTTGACACGCTTGGCGGCGACCTTCATTTCCTAAGGACAACAAATTTTTTTTCGCACAGGACCTTTTTTTTCTTATTCTAGAGGGTTTAAACTATTTTTTAAGCCAATAAAAAAAAATCGATTTTTCAAAAAATTTACAGTGGCCTTACCCCTTAATTCAAATAAATTCTTCAGTCTCAACAGCAATTTAAATGCAGGTCTAAAACAAGTATATGAGGCAATTCACGCCATTCCACTGAGCTCTGACCCCGACTATTTCTATTTTTTTTTGTAAAATTGTACCCCATGGAAGGAATATCCGCACCAATTTTTTTATTTTTATTTCTTCTCTCTTAGATGTTATAATTTTTTTTTAATGGCGATTGCAGAAGTTTCGGCAATGTTTAAACGCTAGTAACTCCTGAACTAAATGAGAAATTAACAAATGTCGATATATAATTTTTTTTTCATTTTGAACTATACTTTCATTAGAAAATATCGACGAATTATCGATTGTCAATACCAACGTTTTTTTGCTTCTCAAGTGAAAACAATTTTTTAAAAGATGCTTGCCTTTTTCTATTTTGTTTTAATTCTCCAGAATTGAATGACCCTCTCTATGATTTTTAAGACTAGTCTCTTCGAGAACCCATTTTTCCTTCTATTTTTTTCGAATTAATTATATTTCTTTGAGAATTTTTTATCATTTTAATCTCCAATAATGCTATTAATGATTTTGTGATTTCTCATTCGGCCTCGACAGGCCTGAAACGGTTTATTTTTCATTTATGCCCAATTTCAATAACATTTTTTCCCTTTTTCAAAATCATTTAATAACGAAATAAGATGTTTTTTAAAACATTTTTTTCATTCCATCCAGCACTAATGAAAAATAAACCACTTAAGGCCTACAAATGATAAAATCTTCTTAAACAAATATAATTTATATGAAAAAAATAGAAGGAAGAATGGACTCACGATAAGACTAGTCTTAAAAATCATAGAGAGGGTCACTATTTTAGACTTTTTGAAATAAAGAAAGGTAATCATCTTTGAAAAAATAGTGTTCACTTAAGAAGCAAAAAAAACATTGACATTGATAATTGCTAATTTTTAATATTTTTAACAAAAGTATGCTTCAAAATGAAAAAATATATATCGACATTTGTTGATATCTCAATTAGTCCAGACGTGATCAGCGTTTAAACCTTTCCAAAACTTCCGAAATCGATATTTTTGGAAAATTTTAACACCTAAAAGAGAAGAGATGAAAATATAAAAATTGATGTGGATATACATGGGGTACAATTTTACAAAAAAAATCAGGTTAATGGTCGGGGTCACGGGCTAGGTGAAATGGCATGGAATGCCTCATATGCATATTAATTTTTATTCCTTATCATAGATAAAAAAATAAGATTTTGGTACATTAATGTTTTATATATATGGGGCATTGCTTTTATTGTTTCACATTTTTTTTCTACCCACGGACAGCTATCTTTCGGAATTTATTTAGATTTTTTTCTCAACCTGTCCAAGCACAATAAAATTTTCAAAATTCTATACATTTTTTTCAAATGCTTTCCAGTTGTAGTTGCATAAAAAAAATACGAAAAAAATCTAAATTTATTTTCATATGTTTTTTTCAGTACAAACTCAAAATATTTTTTTTTCTAAACTTGGATGATTTTGATTTTTCGAAAAAATTCATCACTTTTTAAAGACATTTTTACAAGTACTCAAAAATTGGTAGCTTGTGATATTCATAACTTGTATTTTTTGTCTATTTTGAAGTTATTCGTAACACTAAAAACGTTAGACAAATGGCCGCTGCGGCGCTCATTCACAGCTGATCCATCTACGGCGTCACCTGCAATGCGGATTTTACATTATAGTTGGGTTAATATCGGGAGACTGTTGTGTTTCTTTTTTGCTGCGATAATTTTCATGAAACCATCAAATAACGTATTGATTATAGCGATAATAACGAATAAATATTTACGGTTATTACATGAAGTGATACCGAAACCGTGGCATTTTCGAAAAGATGCCACTCATATTCGTGTACTGTTTTCCGTTAACAAATTTTTACCACACATTAAGGGGGGATTGTCTTTTTTTCGCAAAATTTACCGCTTTTTGGGAATTTTTTTGTGAAGAAAGTATACAACGGAAAACTTGTGAAACTTGGCATATAGTTTTATTGATCTGTTTACTACATACAAAAAAATTTTTAAACAATTTCATCAAAAAATCCGCCTCCCACCCCCCTCGACGCGCGATGGTCCTTTTTTGATAGTGTGCACGATTACAGCCTTCACGTTCATCCTGCAACAAAAACCCAAAAAGCATTTTACTTTAGACACATATAGCTATCGTTCGATGAAGGGGAAAAAAAATTGACGATTCGGTGACGTTTTGAACTTGAAGTATCGATTTTTTGAAAAAAATTGATCGATTTTTTGTTATAAATAAAAAACTATTAAACGCATTGCTTTTTTGCTTCATCAAACGATAAAAGGATGTCAGCTGAGCATTCTGTCCAAATTTGAAGGCAATCGGTTGAATAGTTTTTGAGAAATCGTGCACACCATCAAAAAAGGACCATCGCGCGTCGAGGGGGGTGGGAGGCGGATTTTTTTATGAAATTGTTTAAAAATTTTTTTGTATGTAGTAAACAGATCAATAAAACTATATGCCAAGTTTCGCAAGTTTTCCGTTGTATACTTTCTTCACAAAAAAATTTCCAAAAAGCGGTAAATTTTGCGAAAAAAAGACAAACCCCCCTTAATTCCAGCAGAATTATGCCGAAGGTCCGCGATCGATGTTGCAATGTGCTCAAATTAGAACATCCTAGAATTAACAAAAAATGACGTACCATACACGAGCACCACCTCAATCGATTGAAATTGGCACCAGGCGATCGCCTATGCACTTCTTGGTACAAACAAATGTTAGGAGAAAGTCCATCAAAACATGGCACGGAAACCATCGATGAAAGCAAAAACCCTGATGACGGTAAGAATTCCGGCCATGATGAAAGTATTTCAGTTGATCATTCTGATGAAGACGTCGATATTTTAACTGGTAAATATTCTAGTGGAAATATACATTAGATAAATAGTCTAGATATTTTAAGATATAGAGGTTTATCCTCTTCGGTTAACATATACAGGGTGTCCAATAGGAAGTTGCTAAATCTGAATAAGTGTCTCTTCCCTCCATGAATTCAATAGGGGTCCCTTTTTCTAAGGCGCATACCTGAGGCCCCGCAGTTTTATTCCAGCCGTGGTTGAAGCAAGTACGCGCGCGTCGAAATGAGTGAGCTCACCACGGAAGAAAAAGTATATCTTATTGAGTGCTTCTTCTCGAGGGGAAAAATTTATAGTAATGCGTATAGAGGGTTTCGTACTAAGTTGGGAACTCATAGAGTTGCCAGCGAAAACACTCTGAAAAGGTAAGAATTTAATATTTATTCATATTCATCTATCACACAACTTGTGTTTCAATTCAATTAAACTGCATTGAAGTAATTTTACGTTAATTTTTGTAGGATAATCAATAACTTCGTGAAGTATGGTACACTCCAGGACCGTAGACATGAGTTGCCAGGTCCATCTGTTACGGTGATTACACCAGAGAAGATCAACGAAGTTGAGAATTATTTCAAACAAAATCCAAATGATTCGATTCGGAAAGCTGCTGAGGCATTAAAAATAACAAAATCATCATTACACAACATTTTGAAATATTTTTTAAAGTTTCATCCGTATAAAATAAGCACTTGTTACAAACCGGATTGTTTTCCGGTTGTAATATTATTATTTTATTATTTTTGTGCGCGAGCTGGGGACGCCGGCACAGGGGTCCTTGTCTGTCTTAAAGCGGCGTAACGCACCTCACCTTTTATTGCTGACGCTGCTGGAGACGTTCGGCGTTCGGTTGTAGGTGAATAATCTGCAACGTAATCACTAGTTCACCCAATTTAATAGTTCACTTTATTCGTCACTTAAAAAGGTCTTACACGGAACGTAAATAGAATGTTTCTTGTATATCGAAATGGAATATAATTGAATATAGTTGTATGGGGGTTATTGGAGAATAATAGGTGATTCGGTTTCGAAATAACTCGACACGCAATGCCGCTAAGGTAATTGACGCGAACGAATATAACGAAGGAGAATGAAGGGCCGCTAAGGTATTTCCTTCATTCGATGAGTTCTTACGCGATCACAATTTTAATGGTAGGAAAGGATGACATCGGTCGTACCCGCGAGAACCTAAGTATGCGAGCAGATTTGCCACTAAGGGGTGAAGGTCCCTCGACCGATTGTTCGGAAAGTCGCAATAAGACTAAGGAGTCACCAAGTGGATGACGCCTTGAGGATTTCGGCAAATAGTTGCGTTTAGGTTGTCGCGGGGGTGAATTGCGAAAGAATGGATGAGCGATTTTCACGAGGTTTCGCAAAGAGTTCGATTGTTGCATTCCCTTTTTGCTTGCACTAATATTTCGAAACCGGCAACTTCGCTTCTTGAAGAAAGAAAAGGAATTTAATGATTTAGGATTGCGAAATATTGCGATCGTTCGGTGGTATGGAGGCCGCGGAGGCAATGGCACGAGTTGAGCAATACGGAAGTATACGGATACGAAAAATCGTCCGTAACACACTCATCAATTGTTAACTGAACATGCCATGACGAAACGCATCGAATTTTGTAACACTATTACGGGAATGTTTGAAGCCGAAGAACTTAATGAGAAATTGATTATTTATTCCGATTAAGCACATTTTTGGATGAATGGGTACGTAAACAAGCAAAATTACCGGTTTTGGGGAACGGAAAATCCCAACATATCGCTAGTGAAGTCCCTTCATCCACAGAAAGTAACGGCATGGGCAGCGATTTCAGTAAAAGGAATTTATTTGCAATGCTTGGAATCTACGGTAACAGGATAGAGTTACACACAGCTTTTGGAAACCAAATTCTTCCTTATGCAAAAAAGAGGGGACTGGTTAAAAATGTTTACTTCATGCAAGATGGAGCGACGCCGCACCGGACTCATGAGGTGTTCGAAGCAATTCATCGCGTATATGGAGCTCGAGTAATCGATCTAGGGTACCCTAAATTTGCTCAAGGCGGACTATAATGGCCTCCGTACTCACCGGACCTGAACCGGTAGAAGAACTGATCGCGGCCATCCAGGAAGTGGTACGCGGCATTACGAACGATATGTAGGACACAGTTTACAAAAGAGAATTGATTTTTGTGCACAATCTAACGGTTCGCACTTCGAAAATATCTATTATTAATCACTGTATTTTTTCGTTATTTTTATAAGATGTCATAAATTGACATAAAAAATATTTGACTGGGTTTTATTTATGTGCGTTTAAAACTGCAGAGTTTTCTCTATTTAAAGCAATTTGGCTTTTCTGAGTCTGTGCACGTGTTTTAAAATGACAGTCGATTAGTTTCAGCAACTTCCTATTGGACACCCTGTATCAAATACGGATTACGATGTACACGCAGCATATCTTGCTCGGGGCTTGGCTGATCCGGAAGACATCCTACACAGATACGGCATGCAGGTCGAAGTATATAGCTGATCTCCGCCGGGTGTCTACCGGATTAGCCAAGCTCGGGGCGCGGTTGTGGAAAGCAAACCGATCATGTTTCGTTCCGGTAACCTTACCATGTGAGGTTTGCGTTACAGGTTGCTTTATATGAACTTGATCAATGCTGCCTTCTCACATCGGTATTTGGGATTACCGATCGGGTAGACATACAGCGCAGATCAGGCGGGCACATTTGCGGTTTCCCGAACTGTATCTCGAAGTCTGCCCGATCAGTGATCCGACTGTCGGAACGACATTTCTAGTCGTGAATCTATTGGGATCTGTCATATGGGCGGAGCCCATATGATGGCAATACATAAACATGGCGGCAATAAGTCAAACGTAAACGTCATGTAGTTTAGAGCAAATTTCTGTGATGTTATGATAAGTATTAGTGCTATTTCTGACCAATCCGAAACAACGTAGTTTTGTGGAAGGCGAACGTATTTTGAAAGCAGGGCAAATTTTAACCCTCAATCCGTGAAGATATTTGATGCACCTTAATCCCGTTAACCTGGGTCGTTTTTGTCTTTGCACTACCAAACCAACAATTGTCAACAAAAAAATCTTAAAAATTCATGGTCCATCTTTAAGTCGTACTTCTCAAGGGAAAATACAGTTTTTTCTTATGTTTAATATTTTTTTCATGAAATACTAATCAACCCGTGACGAAAATGATTTTGGGCAGGACGAAAACGACCCACGTTCACGAATTGAGGGTTAATATATGTGGTAAAATTCCCGGCGTTTGCGATACCGGGGCTTTCACACATTGCAGTGAGCACACTTCCATGTCTGAATGCACTTTTTTGAGTTTCAAGACTCTAATTGATCAATTTTTTGTACACGAAGAATGTACGTGAAACTGTGCGTTAATGTTCTTTGGTAGTTTTTACGCGGAGGAAACTTCACGCATGTCATTTACACGGATTTTATGTTTTCAATTGAAATTAAATTCTTTTATCGCACGGCTACGTATAATTGCTCTGGGAAAGGCAATGCAAAGCTCGGGGCAGATGGCATCACCATAGCACGTCCAAATCATTTCAAATCCACGTCGTGTCCCCGAAACTGAATGATTATATATATTTTTTGAAAATATAATATGTTTGCATTAAGATTTTAAATTTTCCGTTAGTTTGAAATTTTCTGGTACTCCCGTTATTAAAACGGACTTTTTAGAACGACTCACGTCGTTGTTTGTACCAAATATCTGTGAAAGACATTGAGGCTGTAGAGATTCGGTCTGTGTGGCTCTCTACTCCTGTAGTTGTTTGTCCGCGGCTTGTCCAGTCTGTAAAGTCGGTAAGGTAGGAAGAGGCAGGAAAAGATTGTGCGTTTCGTCTCGGGTACAGTGACAGACTCATCAGTAGGGCTGTGTCGCTGCACCCTGCCCTAGACGCGCTGGGTGTCAGGATCTAGGGGAAAGACGGTTGTATATATTGTAACGCATGCCCCTGCGACCGCTTGTGAGAAACGCTGGAACGATGAGTAGCCGCGTAGCGGTGAGATGGTGGAACTAGCAGGACCGCCACAATAGCCCCCCAGTGACAGCGTTGGGAAGTATGCTGGAGGAGGAGTGTGCGGATGAGGCGTTCTCGAAGCTTGAGCGTATTATGCCGTGTTAGTGAGGCCATTTGAGTAACGTCTGTACCGACATGCCCTCACGTGTTGGCGGCTCGTTAGCTGAGTGTGTGCCTGGGACCCCATTGGTTGTTGCCGTGTGTGTGAGCTGTGAGCGTCGTGGCCGTGCGTGTGTGTGAGCGTCCGTGCGTCGTTTCTGTTGGCTGGCTCGTTGATTGGCTCGTACGGTTAAGTGTTGTCTGACTCCATTTGTTTTGACGTTGCGTGTTCGTATCACGTCGGGGTCACCAATGTAGAGATTCGGTCTGTGTGGCTCTCTACTCCTGTAGTTGTTTGTCCGCGGCTTGTCCAGTCTGTAAAGTCGGTAAGGTAGGAAGAGGCAGGAAAAGATTGTGCGTTTCGTCTCGGGTACAGTGACAGACTCATCAGTAGGGCTGTGTCACTGCACCCTGCCCTAGATGCGCTGGGTGTTAGGATCTAGGGGAAAGACGGTTGTATATATTGTAACGCATGCCCCTGCGACCGCTTGTGAGAAACGCTGGAACGATGAGTAGCCGCGTAGCGGGGAGATGGTGGAACTAGCAGGACCGCCACAAGGCTATTGCAGAGTTTATTTGTTATTGTGTGCAGAGAAGAGAGACATCTCTGCATTCACTGTTGTTTGTAATGAGTACGCAAAATAAATTTGCTCGGAGAATTGAAATCCATTCTCAGAAGCAGAAGCGCCAAGGTAACATGAAAAAAGGACAAAGCTATTTCCCACTGTTGGCGCCTGGCGTCATCTTTAAGAAAAAAATGTGTTCCTTTAGCAGTACATTGTACGCATAAGAGTGAACCACTTAAAAAAAAAACAGCCACGTACTCGTAAATAATTAGAAAAATCGTAAATAGATGAATAAGTTTGACCGTCTGGTTGAAAACGAACGTCCAGACATCGCCGCTCGGGGCATGCTATGATAGCACCGCCAGTGACGAAAAGTGGCAGATGTCCTTCCCATTGAAGACTTTGCCCCGAATGTACTTTGATTTTCAGCCACCAGATGTCATATTGCTATTTGACAGATCCAATAGAGGGAACGATGAAAAGCATTCTGATTCAAATCTAGTTCCATTGAGTTGAAAAAAATTAATATTTCACCTGTATTTGCTGGATTCGGGAATCCAGACAGCAACTGATTGAATGAATTTCCGCCCCGAATCACCTGTATCGGGAAAATTTGATTCCTACAGACAAATGTTCGCTTATTTACCGATACAAACCAGTTTCTGGTTCTGAGGGTTAATCTTTTATAATACAGCTACATACGGATAAGTTTGAATACAAAGTAATTGACTGATACGAATATGTTCTAACGAGACAAAATTTCATCATCGGATTGAAAGTTCATATAGCAACCGATTTAATGAATCCTCACTCTGAATTGACTACAGCCGGAAAATCCGATTTACAAAGATAAATCGATAAATACCTGACCCGTATTTACTCATGAAAACCGACGCCTGCTCTTGAGGGTAAAATTTTTACAATATTAGTACATTCCGATAGGTGCGGATAAAAAATAATTTACAGTTGTGATTTGCCTATACATGCCCCGACTGGAAATGTTGTTTCGGCAGCCGGATCACTGATCAAGCAGGCTTAAAGATACGGTTCGGAATACCGTAGAAGTGCCCGCCTGATATGTGCTGGGTACCTACTGGACTAGTGAATCCGGAGAACGGGTATAATAAAGACAAACTGATCGGTCCTGATCAGGTAATCTTGCAAGGACCTTGTTAGGGCGCCGAAATCCGTGCCTGATCGGCATCGTATGTCTGCCGGATCAGTAATACCCAGATACCGATGTAAGGAGGCCGCATTAATCAGGCCCACATCAGACGACCTGCAACGCGTGCCTAACATGGCTCTGTTAGAAGGTTACCTGTCCAAGGCCTGATCGATTTTCCTTTTCCCATCCGTGCTCGGCGGTTGGCAAATCCAGTAGACATCCGGTACCGACCCGCCATGCACTTCGAAGTGTACCGGACTGGAAATGTTGTTCCGGCAGCCGGATCACTGATCAAGCAGGCTTAAAGATACGGTCCGGAATACCGTAGAAGTGCCCGCCTGATATGTGCTGAATATCTACTGGACTAGTGAATCCGTAGAACGGGTATAATAAAGACAAACTGATCGGTCCTGATCAGGTAATCTTGCAAGGACCTTGTTAGGGCGCCGAAATCCGTGCCTGGTCGGCATCGTATGTTTGCCGGCTCAGTAGTACCCAGATACCGATGTAAGGAGGCAGCATTAATCAGGCCCACATCAGACGACCCGCAATGCGTGCCTCACATGGCTCTGTTAAGGTTACCTGTCCAAGGCCTGATCGATTTTCCTTTTCCCATCCGTGCTCGGCGGTTGGCAAATCCAGTAGACATCCGGTGCCGATCCGCCATGCACTTCGAAGTGCATGTCTGATTTGCACCGGATGTCTACCGGATAACCTTATTCGGGGCCATCAAAGTAAACAACTGAGTTGCTGCGTGCATTATTTCGGCAAGATTCTAATAAAAGTAATCTGGCGCCCATGCGGACGCCGTCATCATCAAATCAAGATACAAAGAACGAATGCAAATAAATGTAAAGTTTGCATCGTGGGAGTGCAACGCTTTTTTTCTTTACTTTTCATTCATTTATTTTTATCATCACCAACAGGTAATCAATCAAATCAATTAAATAAAATTTTATTAGCACAACTTAAAAATAATTTTTCTTAGAAAATCATCATCGGTAGCCTTTTTGGCAAATTCCGGTTGTAACACACCAATGAGAATATATAAAAACGCGGGAGTTATTTTCACAGCTTAAATGGGCATAAAAAATCCGGTAAAAGAAAAATTATTGTTGTATTGCAACGATGTTATCTTCAACCCCATGAATAAAATTATTGACATTCTTTAGAATAAAATTAGAATGTAAAAAACTTGTAATGAAAAAAGGTTTACACAAGTGTTCAAGTGGCTAAATAGGTAGGGCGCTCAGCTTTAGAACTAGAAGACGTAGGTTCAATTCCGAGTGTAGGTAAAAAACTTCAACGAGGCAGAATATACGTTTTATTCCAATTATCATATAGGCAGGGTCATAAATAACGCATATGAAAACAAAAAATACTACCAGAATTTTTTTATTCGTAATTTTTGGGTTTTTTCTCATCAGGCATAGATATGGCAACAGGTTCAGAGCCTGAAAAAGTATACAGATCAGTTAAGTTACCAGCATCCGCATCATGGCTGGATTAAAAAAAGCGGTTCACGCCCGGTAAAGCTCTGATCCGGCTGCCTGTACCGTGCCGTGGTACGGAATACGGTATATGCTGGATGCAGCTCCAGTCTGCCCCATAGCAACATTTCTAGTCGGGTGTGTGGAAACCTTGGATTGGACGTCAAGTTAAATGAGTTGTTATTCAATCGAATGCAAAAAGTACATGCACATACATTCCTGTACAACAGAAGATTATGGTTAGATTCAAGAATCCATATAACAAACGATTAAATGAACCGCCCCCCCCCCCGCAGTTACCTGTATCGGGAAAATTCAATTGAAATAAAAAATACTTGACTCGTGTTTACTGATAAAAAACAGTGCCTCGTCCTGAGGACAAAATATTTTATAATACGAGTACATGCCAATAGGTGTGGATACCACATAATTTGCAAATACGAATATATTCTCGGACAGCTAAAGGTAAGTTTTCGATCTGAAAAGTCGAGTAGGTGCAGACAAAAAATAATTAGCAAATACCAATACATTCTCATACAGCTAAAGGTAACTTTTCAATCTGAAAAGTCGAGTAGGTGCAGACAAAAAATAATTTGCAAATACGAATATATTCTCGTACAGCTAAAGATAAGTTTTCGATCTGAAAATTCATGTACAAACTGATTCCTGGTGAATTTCGATTGTAACACATAATACGACCTATACTAGAAATCTAGTTTGTGAGTACAAGTTTATTCCGTTAAAATGTAATGGACATTTTAAAATAATTTGCTGTTAAAGATTAATTACCATTGAAATTGAAGAGCTATCTGCGCTTGCAAATTGAACCACGCGGAACCTATTGGGATTTCATAGGTATTCTACGAGCACTGTAGATACGTAGAAAACCCGGTATAATCATATGTTTCAAAGAAATCGTCAATTCTATCACAATTCATAAGCGTTTCCAAGAACAAAAACACATCATTTTCCGATAGTATTTTTTTTCTCATTGGTTTCTATGGGTTCTTTGCAACAGGGAACAAGAAGAAGACAAACTGTTATGCTTTGAAGCGTTTTACTTACCGATCTCAAGAAAAAAGTAAACTAATGAATTAAATACCAATTTGCAGGATTCATATGTAACAATTTGATAAGAAAAATGCCTGCTGAAACCAGTTTCGATATAAAATTAAACTGCATGTTGTACTTTAAAAACGTTCTACACCACATAGAGGCACAGTTCGAATCCGGCGGAAGCAATTCAATTAATACGTTTTAACCATTTTCTCTGAATGCTAATTTTGATTCTAAGATGGTCATTAAAATGATAGAAAAACGAAATATTATGGCTGATTTCGAAATGGATGCTTTATATGAAGAAATATATCAAATCAAAGACGTTTGGAAAGCCGCTATTGATGATGACAATAAAAAAACTATCGAAAAATGGCATAACATTAAACCTCAAAAGTTGCCTAATTTTCTAAAGTTATAATAGTGTATGGCATCGCTTCCGGTGTCGAATGCATCGACTGAAAGGGTTTTCTCTCAGGCAAATAAAACATGGAAATCCAATAAAACTGGTGAAAACCCTCAATTTATTTCTTTTCCGTACGATCCTTTGAATGCATTTTGCTAGAAGCGTTCGTTGGGACCATCTGATTCCGGAAAATAAGCGAAGCTGGAGTCGAAACCTAACCGAAATCTTTATTTCAAACGTAGCAGTCAAGCGTGTAGCCGCAGTCAAGCGTAGCGTCGTGCGCGTAGCCGCTGCTAAAAACACGTTCAACTGCGAGAGTGCACTAAACGGTGAAACAATATTCGATTTTGATTCTGCAGCATGGCTGAGACACAAGAAGGTATGTAAAATTGAAATACGTGAATGCCTGTAAAAATATTGTCATTGCATAGCAAGTATTTAACAACAATTGATAGCAAAAAATATAACGCTTTGAAGTTACAGAATCCTAGATATGGATGGATACAAAAAAAGGTCCAAATACATCGACTCTAAAATTTGTTCGGGCTTGCTTATTAGACATTGATTGTTCGAGAAAATCAAGAATGTTCTGCCGCTTGCTGCCAATATAATTTTCTGCGTTCAATATAATTTTAATATTAATCGGTGCGTTACCTGACTGATTCATCAACGCCGCCCCAAAACCGCTGAAGCTAATTACATAAAATTTAGACAGTAGGTTGCTTTTGTGACACAAGCACCCACTGAGGAGGGCTTTTTCGAAATTCAACCCTTAAGGGGAGAAAAGGGGTGACAAAGATCAGGTTTAAATTTTAAAAAATCTGATCGGCTTTACTTGCAATTTGGGATTCGTGCTACTTAACACAATTAATGAAACACCTTTTTAGGTGTCTCCCTAAGGGGAGAAAGAGGGCGGCAAAGTTTGTATGCCAAATAAAATAAATCTGGTGAGAAGATTTTCTTGAACCTTAGTATCAAAGGTCTTCAACATAATTGATAAAACACGCACTTTAGCGTATTTTGAAGTTCAACCCCTAAACGAAAAGGGGTGGCAAGGTTTGTACGGAAAATTTGAAAAATCGAGCTAAATTTACTTGAAACTTTGTTTTACTACTCCTAGACACAATTAATGAAACTCCAGCGTTGTTAGACATTCAATCCTTAAGGAGAAAAGGGGGTAGCAACGTTTATATGGTAAAAGAAATATCTGTTCAGATTTACTTGAAACTTATTAGTATTAATGCTCTTCAACACAATTCAACGTGTTCCTTAATGAACTATTTCAGGAGCAGATTTCATTAAAGAGTATTCGACACAATATGGTGAACATAAATGTTCACCATTTTGGATCCGCCATTTTGTTTTTGGACAAATGGAACTCAGATTCATTATCAGCGACCCAAAAAACTATTATCTGTCAAACTTGGTGGAGATAGAATCAAACCTCCATATTTAGGCCAGATTGTTGGATTTTATTCTGAGAGGCAATAAACTATCGATACAACATGTTAAGGTGGAGATTCAAATAAATGTCAATTTTCAGATGTCTTGTCAAGAGTTTTTACATTTGTCCTAAAAGAAAAGCAAATGTAACGAGCGGCAAAGTCAAGATACATATTTACATATTTATGTAAAAATGTAATATCGTTGATTCCATGCATTTTAACTTCCGTTTGCAAATAATAATATATTTTGTTGAATATAATAAGATAAATTTAATAATTGTTTATATTGATAGTATGAGTAGTAATAGTAGTTAATCTTGAGGTTTCATTGTGATCTCATTAAAGTCTGTGATTTTTAATTAAATAATTGTAACCATTGTCGTGCGTTTTTTCTACGTCCCGACTTTTTCCTTTCAGTCCCGATATTTAGAAAAACGGATCTGGCAACACTAATTGACACGTTCACCTAATAAAATTGCCCTCAAGCAATTGCAAGAACAAAACGATCTATGCAAACTCATGATCGTCCGCGGCATCGACAAAACTCACTTCACGATTTTGCAAAGATTAAAAAAAAACAATACTTTTTTTTGTTTCCTTTATTCCAGCTACCTCAGATTATCGGAGACTACAGCGGGTGTAAAGAAGTTAGGGGGGAGGAGGTTACCGCGATGGCAGTGCCAAGAAGCAAGATGGATAAAAGGAATTTAAAAAATCGTATCAATGTGCATACGAGTATTACAGAGGCCGGTCCCCGGAAAAATTCGGCTCATCGGTTGCTACATATAATATGCACGCGTACTTTCACTGTAGCCCGGTGAAAGAAATCGAACCTCGTGTACGCAAAATAAGGATACAACGACCGTTATTCGTGTAAACGCATCAATCAATGTATGTATACTTATGTAATATGAAGAAAAAAAGCAACAACAACCACACGTTGAGAACCGCGAGCATATCTCAATAACTGTTCTATTCTGTTTATATTGCCAACGTCTCGTACGCGAATCTATTCGACGGAGCAGATCTTCTTTCCCTCTTTGCTGAGCCCTATATGATCTAACGAAAGATGTCCGGGCTCTGAGAGGGAGAGCTGCTGACTGTGCTGATTTCACACTCGTGTGTTGGGTGTGTGTGTGTGTGTGTGGAGATGCGAGAATGGTTCATACAAATCTAGGGAGAGACGGGTGGAGGCCGCTCTGCACCAGAGAGTGCAAAGCTTCTGAAGCGCGTGCGTTAACGTATGTGTATACATCTTTGGATAGCACGCACACACATATCTTAATGTACATGTATATTCCCCAACGGGGGTAAGTCGCATATAGTGTCAAGTACAGGCAAGTGTGCTTTTGTGGGCGATATCCGCTGACATTTCGCCGCTCCCTCATCGGCAAATGTAATGCTGATTATTACAACAACAACAATGTAGAACAAGTCACTTTATACTCGCTTTTCAATTCTTCTACACGTAACACACACAAGCGCGCGCGCGCGCCCCCACACACACGCGCAATGTTTGATTTGCGCGAAGTCTCGTAAACCGAGATTCTACGCACCGGCCTGATCCCAATGTTCACGAGCCGTGATAATAAAGCCACAAGCAGCATGTATTTTAACGTAACTCGTGGTGAAAGCTGCTACCGCTGCGGCTGCTGCTTATCGTGCCGCGATTCATCCCTCTTCGATGGACAGCCAACGTCCCACTTGGAGTACCCAATAACAAACGTATCGCGAATCTCGGCAGGACTGTGATGATCCAACGAGAAAACACGGATTATGGTAAATTTTCCTTTTTTTCCTTCCGCAGAGGATGTAAATGGTTCGGCGCTGAAAGCAATTGATCTGATCTGTGTCAATCGAAACATTTGAGTTGGAAACAATCCCTACGTGCGTGCGTGTGGCCAGTTCGATTTACAGATTCCTCCTGATTTGTAATATCCCCGCCCGTTTCATAAAAACCGTTCGATTTGGAGCACAAAATTGGCTTATGATAAAATTCTTACGATTTGGTTCTTCAATAGCAGAAGGTAATTGATTAAAATTATGCGATGGATTTGCATTTGAATCTTTTTGACAGTGGGCGACAACATTGTTGGTAGGTAAGTAGCAAAACGTCCATCAGCATTTGTTTTTTGTGTCTTTTATGATAAAGCCTTTTCCCCCAAGAATCGTGATATTTCGAGTAAAAAAAATGACATGTTTACTCTAAATGGAGCAATAATGTTTGCAATGTGACAGATTTTATTTGATAATACAGTATGCATAGCGAACTATATTTTCATTCTTTGTGCGATTTTTCGAATGCAACAACCACAAATCTGATGCCTAGGGAACATTTTTGTTTTTTTATTTTATACATAAACAATAACGGAGTAATTTTCATTTTAAAGAGCATTGGATTTCTCCAATAACAAATTGAAATTTGCATTAGGAACGTGCATTTCTGTTATTGAAAATGGTGAAGTAAACTGGGAATTATTCAAACTTTTGCAGACAATCGAAAAACGGTTCTCTGAGAAGGCGAAATAATTATTCAAATAAAAGAATGAAACGTTTGTTCTTCATATTTTCAAGGTATAGTCTAAAATATCTAGTGTAGGAATAAAATTCCAGATGATAATAGCACGGTATTATTTGAGGGTAGCCCCCCAGCTAGGTAATGGTGACAATATGCGAAAAAATGACCATGATTTTCGTGACCGATTTTCTGCATAATACCACCGGAATTATCGGTGCAAGGAGGCACACGCCTAATTGGGAAAAAATTGTCCACCGTATGTAATTCTCGAAAGAGAATGTTCTTCCGGGAAACTGGAAACTCAAAAGCGGGGATTTAATTCGGAAAATTCGAGTAATTGAGGAGAATCATTATAGGGCAGAAAAGAACAGCTATCGCTTACACTCATACCGACAACGGTTGGTGCATCGCATCTTAATCATGAAACGAACGGAATAGCTTTTAAAAGTGGTTAATTTTGTCTGTTTCGAATTAGGGTATAGCCGCTTACGATGCGGTGTACGGAGTTGAAGGAGGAAGATACATTGGGAGTTTGCGGGCCAGCGTTTGGCTTGTGCTCGCGGTGATAACCAGCTCGAGGATTGGTTACGGAGGGACGGTACAAGTAGGTGGAAATAGAAATTGCGAATTGGCGGAATTGAGATGCGGCGATGGTCGTTGCATACCTCTCGATTCTTATTGCAACGGGAGGAACGATTGTGGCGATGGTAGCGACGAGCCGGAGCACTGTACACCCTGCAACCGTACGTATCACGGTCGAGAGGGGCGTACGTACAAATTGGATCTTCCACGTCCCGTGGAGGGACGGCTTCCTTTTCTCTGCCACTTGACTTTTACCGCCGGCGGCAATGGCCACGGTGAGTTCGTTCAATTATTATGGGACGCCTTCAGCGTCGGTCGCCTCGATCTAACGGCAAATGAAGAATTTTACACAAGTTGCCCAGAGGGCTCCCTCCAATTGGCCGAACTGGGTAGACCGTTCACCGGAGGCTCGTGGTGCGGTAGCGGCGACGGACGCGCTTCTTATTACAGCGAAACGAGCACCGTAACCGCATCGATAAGATTGTTTCACGCACCGTTGAATGTACCATTCGAGTTTCGCTTGCGATATCGTTTCGTCTCGAAAAGCGAGGCCGTGGCGCGTCTCGGCGCACCGCAACTTCCGATCGAGCGAGGCTCCCCCGTGCCTGGCACTTATTGCTCGAGAAACTTCTACGAGTGTCACAAGAAGCAGTGCCGCGTACAGAGCCCCAACTACCCCGGAGAATATCCGAGAAACGCAAGTTGCCTCGTCACCGTCAGACAGAAATTTGTACCGACTTGCAAACACGCGATGATATCGGTCAAGGCCGGGGCTGGTGCTGCCATTGGAACTAATCAACTATCCCACGCATACTTGACTTTCGGATCCGGAGCTTCCACCTCCGCTACGTCTTTGACGTCTTCCGCGACAGCCACTTCGGTCTCTTCGGCTGTGTCGCCATCCTTCTCTTCGCACTCGTCGCTCTCCTTGTCCGATATTTCAGCCGGTAGGAATACCAGCCGTCTCAGCGTCTGGCAAGACTGTCCCGACGAGAAAGATCGACTCGTTTTTCGAGATGGCCCGCGAATAGAGGATTCCATATTGCTCGTGTATTGCGGCGGTCCGCTGCCCCGTATAACCGCTCGCGGACCAGCCATGCTCATTGAATTTCGTAGTTCCCCACTGGCCATACCGCTGGGCGGTTCACCGCTCAGGCTGGAACTCGAAGTACCGGTTATCTACGTAGATTCGGATGGACTCGATTACGCGCGCGGTTCTCAAGGCTGCCACTTCTTTGTTAACGACACATCAAAGAGAAGTGGCGTTTTGCGTGCACCGCAACACACTCTTCCACAGGCTTCCGTTTGTACGTGGAACGTAAGAGGCTCCGCCGGCGATCGCGTGTGGCTCTACTTTGCATCTTACTCCCAACGCGATTTCACCGATGAGTCCATCGCAAGACATACTAACGCTACTTCCAAGTCAAAAGTGAGCAACCGACGCGTCGCTTCGTCGACCGAGAGCTCGGCTACGGCTTGTTTCGTCAGGATGAGCCTTTGGGACGGGCCTTCGAGCACCGGGGTACTCGTCGCGGCACTCTGCGACGACGCACCTAAACTCTGCGCGCACGCCGCTCTACGAAATGCAACTCGAACCACCAGACCTTGTGGCGAGGATGAGAGTTACCTGACCCTCTCGTCGACTTTGACCCTACGCATGGAAGTACCTATGGGTACAGCGCTTCGCACGGTCAATTTTCAGGTAATCATTTTAACTTGTAAAAAATGGAAAAAGATCGTGTAAATTTAAACCTTGGACACTGGCGAACAATTAAATCTTCCCCTTAGGAGCGTATTGACTCTATCAATGAGAGGCGGCTGCCTTGTAAGAAAATGTTTTGTGTAAAAACATGGCAGTATGAAGGGTTGCAAAATTCAGTCGGCAGGGATGAGGCTTTGCTAAACCGTAATAGTGTTCTAATAGTTTTCGACTATGCTCCGGTCTCAAGGTATACTTTTTAGCCCGGTAAACCTGAGCTGCTCAGTTCGAATTCGGTATTGTGCACTTTTTTCACCTATTTTGTATTCAAATTCGTTCACCATTATAATAATCATAGTAATAATAATAGTTTTTATTATTGTTATTATTATTATTATTATTGCTGTTGTTGTTGTTGTTGTTATTATTTTATCATCTTTGTTATAAATGGCATAATCATATTAATTTAATCGAAAACAACATTATCCGTGTGTGAGCAATCGGATCCTACTATCTGATAACTGTTGCAGCTGAGGCGCGAATAATAAAATCCTTAGATACATCCGAATATCTTCCAGGTGTTATTTTTCGACATTTCGAAGCATCCTAAACGAATTCGACTTGGAATCGCGAAATAAAAAGCATTTTGCTGCAATGAAGTAACTTTCTCTCCTCCGATGAGAAGGAATAACAAATGACGAAAGCCCCAATACGACCTGAAAAAAAGAAAAGATGACGAGATCCATTCTGATAAAAGCCTTCAACCATGCAGAAGAAAAGAATACATTCCGTCTCCGCGTCGGGTTTCGACATTCAGTAAATGCCGAAAGTATTCCGAAAAAGTTACACTTTGGTTGCCCAAAAGATGTCATAATCTAGTGTGCGTGTTACGTGTTCCCAGGCACGATACGAATTCATCTCAACCGTGCAGGGTGGTGAGTCTTGGGGAGACGGTAATTGCACGAGAGTATGGCGAAAGGTGAGAACGGGCCAGGTAACGTCACCCCGCGACGTTCGTTTGTTCGGGCGTGGTGGAACGTCGAGGCTCGATTGTACATACAGAATCGAGGCTGACATGGGCGAGAGAATACGTCTGACGATACACAACGTGAGCGTGGGAGAATCGACGAATTGCGCGAGCGATTCCGATCCTCACACAGCGCGTCCCAGATGCGTCCGCGAATTCGCTTCGAGGGAGGCACGCTTGACGTTGTACGAGGTGCCGTGGCGCGATGTGAAACTTCCCCGCGCCTGTTTGTGCGACAACTCGTCTTTCCTTCCGTTCAGTTACATTTCTTCGAGTCGCGCACTCGAGATCAATTTCGTCGTTGATCGTCAATCAACCCACGAAGATTTCGAGACGTTGTTTTTTTATGCGAGTTTCGAGCTCGTGAGAGCACCGGAATGCCCGAGAAAGCAGAGAGTACGAGGTGAAGGTGGCGAGCTGAGATTCGTTGCCCCACCCCTCTCCCGACCGGATATATACTGCGAGGGACTGCCCTGGCTGGTTGAGGCGCGCGACAACAGATCCCTTTTCGTACTGACCTGGGGCTGGTTCATGCCACTCGAACCTTCAACGACCACCGCTCTGATCACCGGTACCGCTTTGAGCTCTACTACTGCCACACCGAATCAGCAAATACCCTACGAGAGTACAGATCCAACAACCAAGTGTCCGACGACCAATCGCGTGCTTCTCTACTCCGGTTGGCCGCCCAAATTGCTCAAGGTTGTTTGTCCCGCGGAGCCGGGTGCTCGTGAATTCACCGTTCACGTGTTCTCCGAGGAATGGCTTGGGGGCAGCCACGTCACCGATGGGCAATGGCCCGGTCACCCAAGAGCGCCCGCGTTACTTCTCGACTTCGTAGCCCGCGAGTCCGGCCAAGCTGCCGCCTCGTGGCTCGAAATATCAAAAAGTCGCTCGGCTCTTCATCGTCAATTGCGTCTACCCGGCATGGATCGTGGTCTCGCCGACAATGAGACGATCGCCTATGGCGACTGCGTTCACAAGTGTCCCGAGCTCGGCGCTTGCATCGCGCCGAGTCTCTGGTGTGACGGCAGGGTCCACTGCCCGTCCGGACACGACGAGGCCAATTGTGGCAACGGAGCGCGATTACTTGGACTTTTGCCGCCTGGTATGTGGCTCGTCGTTGCCGGGGCTGCCGGTATCGTCGCCGCTTTTGCCTGTCTTCTCGCCATACTCGTATGCAGGTACACTTTATTCCTTCTTTTCATTTATCGTTTTTGGCTGTCCTCTTGTATACCAACATTTACTAAATACTTTCTAATCGATTCCGTTGATACAAAGTATCCATTTCATGTTGCAGATCGAAGGCCCACGCAAAACGACTTCTGTACGATGCCACAAAAACGTCGGGCGAACCGAGACGAGCACCTACTGAAGCAGGACTGTTGGGAATCGCCTCCTGACAAAATCCTCCCGGTTTCGTGGAGTATATTCACGTTGACCGGGAGACTACCGTTTAGCGATAGGTCGTATTGTGCTGGGCACCGTCCGTCGAATAACGAAAAAGAAGGAAGAGCCAGGGGGGGGCGAATGTAATACGCGCCCATAACATACGTATATACATTGCTGTAGGATTATAGCAAATTAAGAGACTTGTCACTTTGTCTTCAATCTTTTCCGTGGAAATCACAGCCCACCGTTGAAAATAATTTACCTTACGTTGCATCTTCGACATAAGTTATTTTATTTGCAGTCTCATAATTTTCATCGAGTTTAATTTCAATGAGCATCAGTTATACCTGCAGGCGGAATTTCCTCAATTGCGTTTGATGCGTCGGAAAATCTTTCAAAGACGAAAGGAACTTGGTACAAATACACGTCATTGAATCGCCCGCGCGTGATTCATTGAGTGCGTCGTAGTACTCTATACACGGGTATCGAATTTCAGAAAATTCAGGAATAACAAAAAAATTAAGTAAAAAATTGCATAACGGAATCTCATCTTCCATGTCTAGGCGTTACCCGAGAATATTTTACGATGCAATACTAAAAATGCCCTTCAGCCATCTATTCAGTAACGATGGAAGGTAGAAATTAGTCATCAATTCTCCAAACTCGATGGTTCCAAATAACCTAAACGTCACGGATTTGTTCATTGTCATATGCTCTAATGAAGTGACGAGCTGTTAGAACCCAAACATCATAGAGAGTAGCAATGCTCAATTTGATCTTTCGAAAGGAAACAAAAACATTGATTGTTTCGAATCTGCACCACTCGCACCCCGAAAAAAATTTAAAAAATATGAAATAGTGAAGTGAAATAAAGTTAGAAAAATTATGTAATGAGAAAATTGGACCGGAGCGCGTTTTTTTCTTCGTGAAAATGTGATAATGTTTGCATTGTATTATTACAGTATGACTGCATGGAGCTGTCTGAAGATCTGAATGTAAAAATAAGTTAATCGGTGAACGATTAACATATATACACATGCACACACGCAATAAAACAAAAGAATTAACGCGTCTGCTCGAATAGCATTTCAATCGTATGATAATGTGTGTAATGCGAGCACACGCAATAAAACAAAAGAATTAACGCGTCTGCTCGAATAGCATTTCAATCGTTTGATAATGTGTGTAATGGGAGCGTTATATTACTGCCCAAATGAAGTGAAAAACTTCGAAAACGCCACAATTTCTCGTTAAGTAAAATTCAAGAAAAATACGAGATAATTGTAATTTACACACACCAATCATCGCGTTAATATGCGAGGTGTGACTATTAAATAACCGGACTGATGCTGCTCCCAGCAAACTGCGAGCGTGCCGCGACATGTTCGAACATGACTGTGGGTGTGTTCCGATATTACTGACAGTACTTTGAGTACCACGAATGCCGTTCCGATATACGCCGCAGTAAGCTCGCGGTTCGCTTTCGTGATCTTATGACGTCATTGTTTTTGTCGTCACTTCCTGCTGCGATTACTGCCGTTCGCGACGTAAGGCATCTAAAGTAGAACTAACAAGGCGGGTGAGGAACGCGAATCGCAGTATACTGTCGATGTCGTTCCGTTATACATGTGCTATAGTACAGAAAAAATAGCGCCAGTATAAACGGAACGGTCTTGCAGCTCTATTCAGTGACGTCACTTCGACAGTACTTGCAGTGAATATCGGGACACACCCTGTGTCTGATGGTCCTTTCCCCGCCCAGAGCACGCTAGACAAGCTAGCGGGTCGCTCAGTTTGACTGTAGCAGTCGATTGAATTAGTCTACGGACTAGTGACGCATCGGAAAAATACCAAGTGGTCAGACGGAGCAACTGGCTAACCCAAGTTTTTTGTTAGACTAGGGAAAACGGCCACAGAAGCTTATGCAATGTTGAAAGAAGTCGAAAACATTGAAAACATTGGTAAATTGATCCTGTAATGTCGAACACTTTCTTTATCGATTCCTGTCATTTCAGCAAGACCTCAGATGCTCATACGACGATCAGCGCGGATTAATTTACCAATTTTTTCAATGTTTTTGTCCTTTTTTGACGTTGAGGGCCGTCCTGCGCGCCGATCGTTTTCGGTCGTTTCACGCCCTTTAAACCGTTTAAACCACTTAAAAACTTGTGTGCTGGATAAACATTCATTCCCGTAAATTTCTTTCAACATTACATAAACTTCTGTGGCAGTTTTCCCTAGTTCAGGCCCCTGGCACTGTTGGGTCTACCCTGTCCCCATTGTCGCCACGTAAACTAATCCACCATGCGGCGCTAGTAGTCACCCGCATGACCCCCACTTCAGTCGCGCAGCGTCTGCATAATTTGCATTCGACGCGAGAAATGCAATTTTCCCTTGTTTGATTGATAACCTGGCGTGCAGCCAAGCACCACGCACGCAGGCATTCTCAAATATGAGCACAAAAACCACAAAAATTGTTTTTTATTGTATCGCTACACTAAAATTGTTCATTATTTTATCACTTTGTAACACCACACTACGATATTTTTATTCGAGAACAATGACAGATCGAGAAAACGAAAAGAAATATTCACTTGGTTCACGCGACGAAAAAAATGACGAAATAATACGGAGGTGCTTTGCTGAGTGGGGGTCATGCGGGTGACGACTAGCGCCACATGGTGGGTTAGTTACGTGGCGACAATAACGGGGACACGTTACTGTTAAGACGGAATGATACCCCATCGCGGTCGGTATGGTAGAACAATTATAGATACCCAACAATCTCTGAAACGGCTCTTCAGATCCCGACAAAATTTTGCCCAACGACGTCAAATAGATAGACGAACAGCTGTCTGCCCTCAAATTTTCTGAATTTGAGAGAAAAAAACGTAGATCAGCTGATGATAAGCCAATCTACGTTTTTTTTCTCAAATTCAGAAAATTTGAGTGCGTAGACTAATTCAATGGACTGCTACAGTCAAACTGAGCGACTCGCTGGCTTGTCTAGCGAGCTCAGGATGGGGAAACGATCATCAAACACAGTCATGTTCAAACATGTCGCGGCACGCTCGCAGATTGCTGGGCGCAGCATCAGTCCGGTTATTTAATAGCCACACCTCGTATATATATATATATATATATATATATATATATATATATATATATATATATACACACGTGCAGGCTGGCCCACTTAAATCTTTGCACGCAAATATTTCCTGAACCATACGTTACTCGAGAAAATGTTTCAGATAACAGTTACACATTGCTCTCGGAGTATCGGTACACGCGAGTATCGTCGAGTGTAGGAGCTGCCGAGATTTAAGGACATGAGTCACACGTCCGGTTGGTAATAATTCTACGACCAATTTTTCTCCTAGACGGAACACGTTCAACAGAGCGGAAGGTGTTTCTTTTCTTTTATCCGAAATATCAGCCGTCTTGAAGAACACTGGGAATCTGCAAATCAGCTATCTCTCTCTTGCACCCATGGCTGTTCGGTCGGCTTTACACTGCGCCTTAACTCTATTCAATTCTTTCCATATTATACAATTTTATCTTTTTATATAAATTTATATACAATTTTCAATCTCGACCATAATTTTCGTAATCAGAAAACCTTGATAAGAAGGAAATTCTAATTAATCGGGACTTACTGACTTCGCATATTGAGAAACAACAATAGAGCATAGGAGCTACGTTGACTGTGTAGCATTAATTTTTGTTTGACCGGATATATGTCTGAAGGTCAGAGTAAGCATTCGAAAATATTAAGGACCTGACTTTACTCCAATGCTACATCGAATTTTTATGTAAATTTGAATATTCAAATCGCTGTGGTATTCTAACTTATAAAAATCCTATCTACTAGGTTTTAGTGAACTTGGTTTAAAAAAAATATAACTATATAAAATTATTTGGCTAGGTATGTGGCATATTCCAATGTTAATCCATTTATCTGTAGCTATGTTCTAAGTGTATTCGTCATGACCTGTCCACCTTCAAATTACCTTTACGCTGTGCATATGAAGTAAAATTTTACTTCTGTATGAGCTGGGTTGCCTTCGTTTTATTTTTGTGTATTTTATGAAAGTAATTTGTACTTGTGTCAGTAATACCAACATTCGTTTATTTCATATGTGAATGATAACATTAATTAGATAAACGTTGCTTTAATAACTTTTCTAACGTGCGCTACGAAATACGCCTTAGCCGATCGATTATTATACCAATGGAACCCGCCACTATTTCAGAAGTTGTTTCGTAAAAGAGTAAGATAAAATGAAAAAAAAAAAAACGTAAGCTGTTATGGATAAATATAACCGCTGTTATTGTTTGATGGAGTTTATGCAGCCGGACTGTCGGTACGGGGTCGTCTTTGTTAATTGTTGATTTTTTGTTGTAAATTTACGCGGTGATTTTTTTTTCCAAATGCAGAACGAGTATCGCCCTAATGTCCATTGTTATTTGACTTGGGCACAGATGTCCGTCGCAAATGCCTGTAAATAAGCAATACACAGGCAACATTTGAGCATGTAAAACTATCCTTCAGTCATATTAATTTAGGCTTTAAAAGTTTACACATCCGACCAAATTGAGTATAAAAACATTTCTTCAATATTCAGCATATATACCATCTAAATGACAAGGGATGCCGAATGATCTTCTAAGGCCAACAAATGATAGATCATTAGGTTCATATCGGAATGTGCTATGAAAATGGCTGCAGCAAACGTTTCGATTGACATAACCAAGGTTGAGTTGACGTTGAAATGTTGAAAATGCCCTCACGTCAACAAAACATTCGTGTGTGCATAGTGCATAGTTCAACAGTGCATAGGTCCCGACATATTTTCATGAGAAGATTGAAATGGGATACCCTGTATGTATGCATATGTGCTGCTCGCCCGCACTCGTGAAATCTCTATCGTAATAAACGATCAGGAGAGATTGTAACAGCGGACGAAATGGATAAAGGTATTGATAAGCCGAGCTACGAAACTGCAAATATTAAGGTACTCATTGCACGGTGGGGCGTATTCTACGGTCGCTTCAGCGGGACTTTCACACATTCTTACTTCAATTATTTTCCTTAACATCAATGCACTTTGACTCGTTTCGAACAGCTTACTTGATTACAGCGTTGGTAAATGCGCGATACAGATTGGTAAATGCGCGAACGAGAAAATAAGAGCAACTTTGTTGTGCTACAATTAAGTATACCAATATTATGTAATTAGGGGGGGTAACATTATTTTTAAAAACCTTTTTTTTCATACGTCAATATCCCACCCAAAAATCCAAAATGTTCTATTATTTTTTCATTATGGTTTTTATAATATTTCAATGGATTAGCGGATCGATCTCAAATTGAGCATACAAGCTGACATGAGACAAGCAGTTCATTTTATCACCGAGGTAATGATTTTGTAAGACTTCCTTACACTCTTAATTCTACCCAGTATATTGATAGAATAAATTAGTAGTAGAGCGTGCGCGTAGGCAATACATATGGATGAGCCAAACATTGCAATGTGGGTTTCAAGTTTCTAGTTTCGGGATTGTAAGGTAGACTGCTAAAGAATGATTCAAATAGTCGAAATGTGACGAGTGCCATTGAAATAACACGCGTTTAGATAATGCAATATGACTTGAGAAATAAAAAAAACCCATACGGAAAACGCAAATATCTATCGAAGAAATGCATACTCCATATTCTATTGATTTAGAGGAGTACAATCGTGTTCGATTATCAATAATGGGGGCTGCTGAAGCCTTCAAATTATTAACTGCTATTGCAGGTACTTTATCATATCACGGAGGCTTGAGCATACGCGGATCAAAGCTACGATGTTGTCCCTCACCGCAGTTTCTCTTCTTTATTTTTACTTGAACGAAATGGATTTGACATTGCCCTATGGGTAATGGCCATTCAAAATAGCAAATTTCGAAAGTGATACGCTGTCAATACGGGCGAAGATAAAGTTAAGTTAAGATTGAACATTTCTCTCTATTTGTACATTTTTGCAATATAATTGTTTAGAGCTTTATCAGGTTTGCTTCGTTCATACTTCCATATAACCTATAATATCTGCATTTTGAGCGGCTATTTTGAGAGGTGTTTCCTCGTATGACAGGTGGCGTACAAGACATTTGATGGCCAATATGAGAAGCATACGTAACAATTTATTTTTCATACAAATCTTTCTCACTTGTGTAAAATATCGTGTTCTATCAATATTTGTTTACAAATCGAGATAATAAGTTTACTTGGTAAATCGGAATGATTAAGGCAGTTTGTAATCGACGGTTCGTGCGAGTACGCATTCAGTAAATACATTCAAAATACATTTCAAAGCTCAGAGTATATTACCAATTTTCGACGGCATCCTCATTGCTCGATAAATATCTCCGGTGATATTGCGACGAGTTCGACATATTATTTTGTCAAATCTATATTTCGATGATAACGAATGAAGAAAAATTTAATTTCATCGCGACAGACACGCACACACACACACACACATGCGCAGATGCATATATATATATACTAGTCAAAAAGATTAAAGGAACAGAAAGCTTCTTGCATTTTTTTAAGTGTTTTTTGAAGCGCTGTATCTGTGCGAAAATGGCCGTATCGAGATGAAAAAAAAAAAAAACATTTTGAACCTTCAAGGTTTCACGAGCTCAGGAATTTTTTTTCAGTTAAATCAATGGATAAGTCAGTTAGTTTGTTTATTCAGCTTCAATTCCTTTTTTTATTAGTCTCTCTACGTCAATTTGTTGCTGAGATATTCGACCTTGAATGAAAAAGGATCCTTTTGTCTTTAATCATCGATATCTCAGCAACCAATGATCGCACAAGGATTTAAAGGGCAGCTTCGAAAACTTGAACACATTCCCTACGAAATTCTTTCATTGATTTTTGAGAATTTTTTTTCCACCCTCAACATTGATATGAAAGAAGTACAAAAAATTGACGTTTTATGGCTTTTCAGCAAACCTACCACTACACTACAAGCGTTGATGCAAAGGCTAGGGTTGCCAAGTTTTTTTTCAGCTTGATGTATCCCCAATAGCCCTGTAAATTTGCGAATTGATCTGTCGCACGATTTTTTCGCACCGATTGATCAAAGTTTACAAAACAATTGAAGGAACAAGTATATTGCTCCTAAACATCGTGTAATCATAATCAAAATGAAAAGACCAGCTTCTTTCGATTTTTTTCATAACTTGGCACTAGTTGCTTGGCAAATTTGAGAAAAAATTCGAAAAATTTCCAATTCTTTTTTCAAATTGGTTAAACGTTTCAGGAAACAACACGGACTCATTTTAGACACGATTCAGCCTTCGCTCACCATAATTTCACTCGTCGTTATTTTCTTTAATTAAAGGTTGATACCTCCAAGCTGTGTTCACTACTCTATCTGAGAACATTTATGCGAGTAATTCTCGATATTTTCTGAGAAGGTTATCAGGGCTACAAAAGAAAGTTTCCTTCAAACCTAATTTTTTCGGAAGGAAAAAGTCGTTAACAGTTTTTTCAAAACTTTTTTCTTTTCGGTACAATTCCTCGAAGTTTTGGCAAAAAAATACAGCAAAAGTTTTTTTAAACTTTAACTTTTTTTTGAATATTGCCTAGGTGACATCGAATTTTGCCAGTTTTGGCATTTAATAAATGCCTCGGCGGCATTTGTCTGTGGCAGCAGTCGCGCGGCTAGTTACTCTTGTCGGAGAGTGGTACAGTTGTCGCGATGTCGGTCAAAGATCCGACCGTGCAACCTCCACGTGGCACGCTTTGGGTAACGCGAATACCGGCGGTTCGCAATGGACAATCAAAATCGTGTCTAAAATGAGTTTGTGTTGTTTCCTGAAACGTTTTACAAATAAATAAAAAAATTGGAAGTTTTTCGGATTTTTTGTCAACCTTAACAAGCAAGTAGTGCAAAGTTGTGAAAAAAGTTGGTTTTTTTATTTTGATGATAGTTACACGATGTTTAGGGACAATAGACTTGTTCCTTCAATTTTTTTGTAAACTTTGATTAATCGGTCCGAAAAACCAGTCCGACAGATCAATTCGGAAATGTACAGGGCAATTGGGGATACATCAAGCTGAAAAAAAACCTGGCAACTCTAATCTTTCCATCAACGCTTCCAGTGTAGTGGTAGATTTACTGAAAAGCCGTAAAACGTCAATTTTTTTGTACTTCGTTCATATCAATGTTAAGGGTGACAAAAAAATTTATAAAAAATCAATGAAAAAATTTCGTAGGAAATGTATTCAAGTTTTCGAAGCTGCCCTTTAAATCCTTGTGCAATCATTTGTTGCTGAGATATTGATGATCAAAGACAAAAGGATCCTTTTTCATTGAAGGTCGGATATCTCAGCAAAAAAGTGACGTAGAGAGACTAATAATAAACAAAATTGAAGATGAATAAACAAGCTAACTGAGTTATCCATTGATTTAACTGAAAAGATCCGACTAGAAATGTTGTTCCGGCAGCCGGATCACTGATCAAGCAGGCTTAAAGATACGGTCCGGAATACCGTAGAAGTGCCCGCCTGATATGTGCTGGATATCTACTGGACTAGTGAATCCGGAGAACGGGTATAATAAAGACAAACTGATCGGTCCTGATCAGGTAATCTTGCAAGGACCTTATTAGGGCGCCGAAATCCGAATGTCTGCCGGATCAGTAGTACCCAGATACCGATGTAAGGAGGCCGCATTAATCAGGCCCACATCAGACGACCCGCAATGCGTGCCTCATATGGCTCTGTTAAGGTTACATGTCCAAGGCCTGATCGATTTTCCTTTTCCCATCCGTGCTCGGCGGTTGACAAATCCAGTAGACATCCGGTGCCGATCCGCCATGCACTTCGAAGTGCATGTCTGATTTGCACCGGATATCTACCGGATAACCTTATTCGGGGCCATCAAAGTAAACAACTGAGTTACTGCGTGCATAATTTCGGCAAGATTCTAATATAAGTAATATGGCACCCACGCGGACGCCGTCATCATCAAATAAAGATACAAAGAACGAATGCAAATAAATGTGAAGTTTGCATCGTGGGAATGCAACGCTTTTTTTTCTTTACTTTTCATTCATTTATTTTTATCAGCACCAACAGGTAATCAATCAAATCAATTAAATTGAATTTTTTTAGCACAACTTAAAAATAATTTTTTTTAGAAAATCATCATCGGCAGCCTTTTTGGCAAATTCCGGTTGTAACACACTAATGGGAATATATAAAAAAATGGGAGTTATTTTCACAGCTTAAATGGGCATAAAAAATCCGGCAAAAGAAAAATTATTGTTGCATTGCAACGATGTTATCTTCAACCCCATGAATAAAATTATTGACATTCTTTAGAAAAAAATTAGAATGTAAAAAACTTGCAATGAAAAAAGAAGGTTTACACAAGTATTCAAGTGGCTAAATAGGTAGGGCGCTCAGCTTTAGAACTAGAAGACGTAGGTTCAATTACGAGGGTAGGTAAAAAACTTCAACGAGGCAGAATATACGTTTTATTCCAATTATCATATAGGCAGAGTCATAAATAACGCATATGGAAACAAAAAATACTAGCAGAATTTTTTTATTCGTAATTTTTGGGTTTTTTTCATCTCACGCATAGATATGGCAACCGGTTCAGAGCCTGAAAAGGTATACAGATCAGTTACGTTACCAGCATCCGCGTCATGGCCGGGTTCAAAGAAGCGTTTCACGCCCGGTAAAGCTCTGATCCGGCTGCCTGTACCATGCCGTGGTACGGAATACGGTGTGCCAGATGCAGCTCCAGTCTGTCCCGTAGCAACATTTCTAGTCGGGGAGATGACCTGAGCTCGTGAAACCTGGAAAAAAAAATTTGGAAATTTTTTTTCTTGCACTATTTCTCATGATTGCGCGTTAACCGTAGCTCAAAAAAATGTTTGCCGACAGATTCCAAAACTAGAAACTTAAAGCTTCAAAATGCTTTTTTTTTCATCTCGATACGACCATTTTTCACACAGATACAGCGCTTCAAAAAACACTTTTAAAAATGCAAGAAGCTTTCTGTTCGTTAATTTTTTGCGGACTAGTGTAGTTGCATTTCATTTTTAATTGATGATGCATACGACATATGAAATACGCGGCAGCTCCTATACGTGTACGAATATAATCAGTTTATCAAAGACCTTATCAGGCTGAGATATTTTAGAGTATATAATATGAAAAATTCGATGACAATTTTGCAATCGATCGCATAATGAAAAAAGTAAGGAAAATAGTTTAGCCATTTGAAAATGCTATATGTTAAAACGAATTATACCCAATGCTTCGTCTCACAAGGAATTTCACTTTGGTGTTTGCCTTCGATGTTCTTAAAACTCATGTATACGCTGGAGAATAAGAAATTATTAGAGGTGTATTTTTTTATCGCCGGAACAGCTGTTTTTCAGTTGCGAAACCTCCCCTTAGAGTTAGCATGTAAAACGCTGATTTTGCAACGGTTAACTGCTTCCACCCGAACTGCTTTCACATTGAAATTTACGTATTTTTGCCGGATAGGCGTGGTTTACCGCCTTAACGGGATAGAGGTGGTTTACTCCCTATACCCCAATCCACACCCTTTAATTCTTGCACGCGGTTGTTCTCTGCTGTTTTTAAAATGTGTCTGCTGATTCGAAGCATCTCTACAAATTCCAAATTGATGTTTGGAATATGGAAACGTTCGAAAAAATCGATGCTCCGAGGTTGCAATTCTGAAAAAAGATGTTTTTTCTAAGAGAACCCGCGTAGAGCGCATTTTCACATCGAAACGGAGTAAAAATGAGCGGCGATTGAGTGAAGACATTTATTTTCGCCGAGATGCGAAAAAATTGGAATTTCCATATTTCTCTTACAAGTCCCGATCAATATATATCTACCCCTGAGTACGAATTGACCATTTATTCCCCCCATAATCGGATAGGCCTTCGAAATGGTGGTAAGAGTCGAACACATAGCGATCCTTTCAGCCACTTTAAAAACCGCCAAAGCCCTGAAATTTCAAATGACCGTACCGGCGGTCCTATTTTTAAAAAAATGGCAGACGTATCTTTTTTATCGGCAGAAAAACCGTATCGAGGAGTAAAGTAAAATCACTAGTCGACAGGGCACTGGAGGGGTGTTTACCCTCGAAGCAAACGTAGCAGTTTCGAAACACAAGAGAACATGAATTTGGAAATTGTGTAAATATTTTGAATCAACAGACACATTTTAACTTTTGTATTCTCCCCCCTTAAAGGTGTTAACTGTTTCATACAATTTAATGCACCCCTTGCAAATATAGGACAAGAGAAAGAAAAATAAAACGCTGGTGCGTCTATTGCTTTTTTTTCAATGTATCCACAGTGGATTGCTTATCGTTTTGCATTAGAAGGATTTTCGTTTTTGTCTGACCGAAATTGGTGGGCAGGTTGCGAGCGAAACTGCCAACTCAGCCCTTGACATGTTTGCTCAAACCAGTGGCTAACCCCTTAAACCCGTTTTACCGCCGATCAGAAAACATACGTGTGTAATAGTTTTTAATGCTCTACCACATATATAAATATATATGAGTTTCAATAAAATTGAAGGCGGAAACCAAAGTGATGTCAACTACTTTCAATTTATTTCATCAGGAAGTCATCAATAATGAGTGTTTGAGCCGTTTTTCAAACGGCTGCAAACTATCTCTCGCGATGTAATGTGTTAACACCAATACGGTAACATGTACTGCGAAGTATTCTTTGAAAAAAATTGCCGACACTATACGTAAATACATAGTAAAGGAAAAGTGAAAAAAAATGACACACTTTGCTATCTCGATCCCCTGCATGTACCAGCTAGCACGGATTATAGAATCGATTCGAACCATACTTCAATTGTGTTACGACTGTCAACTTGTATCCTTTGGGTATAAAAATAAATATAAATATCTTCTTGAACAAAAAAACCTGCTAATAGTTGAGGAACTTTTTTTATTTCGAGAAAAAAATAATGCTCCAGGTGAGGCTCGAACTCACAACCCCGGCATTGCTCACGAGAACTGTCTTATAAGTACCGTGCGCTAACCAATTGCGCCACTGGAGCTGTATGAGATAAGTCCGTAAAATCTCTTATAGCCAAAATAATGTTGATCTCTCTCATACTAATTGCAATTTGTCTTTATCCTCTCAATACCACTTTTTTGCCTGTCAGTTTTACAATCCACTGTTATTACACATAGTTTATTTGATATTGGTATTGGTGATTAAAAAAATGATCCCTATTACAAAAAATGCACAATCTTAATATTTATTTGGCGTGGCTTTGTGTGGTTGGTGAATATAAACAAGATGAAAACGCATCTACCTTACGATTACAAAAGAGCTATGATACTAGAAACGTTATAAAATGAAACAATGAATGATAAAACACGAAAAGTATAAATGATCATTGACATAAAGTTTTAACCAAGAACATATGGCAATTAAATATGGAATTTATCGGCATTATAACATATTTTTAGCGAATAGCTATAAAACGTTAGAAGTATTTGTTCTTCGCTATAATCTTATAAGCTCATGTACAGATAAAGTGCGCTTGAATTATGCGACAAGAATACCTTGTATACACCACATCTATTTACGTACACGATCCCTTGCAATATTGCAGGACTGCGCCATCTGTCAGAGTTGGTGAGAAGTCTTCAAAAAATGGACCTCAATCTTACGTGTCAAAGAGGTGTCCAATAATCGTCGTGTTCTGTTGTTTTGCTTAATCTGCCACATCAATGAATGTCTTTCTAATCGCGGTACCAATCACTCCACTTTATACGACTGGATATTCAATGCGCAATTGAATAAGTAGTTTGGAACTTGTTGAAGAATATCTCCCGACAATGTTCCTCCTTCCTAGAAAAACAAGGTACATAACCTCAAAGTAAATAAAAGCTACCCGTCTATGAAGAAAGCAATGAGGAATGCATCGGGAAACGTAATTGTTTAAAGGAATCTCGAGGCTGCTTCATTTGTGTCATTGAGAGCGCCAAAACCCGCAAAAATCATTTTGTTGAACTACGAACAGTCAAAGGAAAAATAGGTCATTATTGAAGCCATAACAACTGTCAACCTTATAGAAGCAAATGAGGCAAAGATTAATGACTGCGGTATGATGAAATAGTTGGGCTGTTTTAATATTTTACTCCGCAATACCGTTGCTACAAAGTGATATGTCAAAAGACAACTCAAAAAATGAGTTTGAAATAATTGAGTGAAAAAAATACTTGCGGCATGCTAAGACAAGTCGTAGTACCACTTCACACTAACATTCATCATTTTGTTTGAAATTTTTACAGATGTGATACGAAATGAGCTGGTTTGACACATCAGGTATCGCCAATTTGGCAAAATCTGCTCTGAAAGAAGCGCAAAAGACAATTGACAAAGCACTGGACATCAAGGAAGAAGAGGGCAGAACTAGTCAGATCCAAAAAGATGAGCAGTTGAATAATTTCTTTGCAACATGGGGCATAAAAAGCATAGAAGGAGAGAGCGAGAGTGTGGGAGCATCGACTTCCGTAAGCAGCAAGGAACAAGAGATACGTGGTATATGGGGTAGTTTCACAGGATCCTTCTTCGACAATCCGACACCTGCTGAACATGGAACTCGTATAATCCATGGCTCGGAGCAAATATTCAACGACAAAAGTAGTCGACGTAGCTTGCCCATTACTGGTGATATTGCGGGAGAGACCGAGAGAGGCCTAACGATGCAAAGTCTCGTGCAAAGCGAAGATGTCCCTCTGAGCCCCCGACAAAGACAAGCGTGCGGTATGAGCTCTGTCGGAAAAGAAAAATGGAACCATACCGGTGATAAGCGAGTAAATGCGAAAGACGAAAAAAGGCGGTACAGTGCCAGCGAAATAGAGGGTAAAGAGGACAAGAAACTTTTGACAGATCCATTCTCACCGGTTGTTCGCTCGGCTGAGGATCATGAAGCACTTGAAAAATTGCAGTCCGACCATATGTTGTTGAGCTCGAGCGATCGAGAAGACAACACTGCGCAGCACAATTTGAAAAGAATTCGTTTGTGGATCAATCGCCCCTCTGCTGTGTCATCGGAGAGCGACAAAAAGAGCTCCGAGAGTGTTGAGATTCTTGATTCTCTATCCAACACAAATACTAATTGTACAACAACACCGGAATCAGAAGTTACGTCGCCAAGTATATCCACAAATCCCACACATCACGATGCAAATAGAAATTCCGACTCGGTTGAGATATTGTCCGACAGTTTGGTTACATCGCCAAGTTCAGTTGAAGTAATTGCCGATTCGATAAGTGATTACGACAATAGTCCAGTGTTTCTATTGAGCATTGATTTCACGGCTAATTCAATGGAAGCTGTTGTCCACCATGAAGCAGGTGATTCCACGCCTAATGTTTCACGGCAAGCATCACCCATCAGCGAGGAATCGAGAAAGCCTTGCGTATCCAATGTAATTGGGTTGTTGGAGCACGACAGTAGTGTAGTCACGAGCAATGTATCGGCGATAAAAACATTTACAAGGGGTGAAATTGATAAAGGAGCGGCGGACAGTGCTTCGGTTGTACCTGACCTCGATGAACTCGACGAAGTCAGCCTGGCGGAAGATTCTTATACGTCAGCTTCGGAAACTACAGTTATGACCATCATGGAAGCGACTTTGCAACTAATCGAGGCAACGGGAAAGGCACGACAGGACCTCGGGGACAAGAGAGAGCCTGATTGTTGCTCGGACAATGCTACTGGTACGAATCAAGTATTAAACACGAGTCTTGATTTGTCAAAGGAAAAGCAACGCTTGCATTTGCCAGTCGAACCTATAACTACCCAAATGATATACAAGGGAGAGCCAATTGGCGAAAATACAAGTGCATTTAACGTGAACGAATTGACCTGTCAGTCATTGGAAGTTAACGCCTGCATCGAACCAATCAGGAATAAATCGCAAGTGGAACATTCTGCAGATTATCCGGAGCAATATCTGATACTCACAGATTCGAGCTGCGAAGGTACGCTCATTGAGAGCAGTTCCGAAGACAATCCCACTGCAAAAACGAACAACGCTAAAATCGCTAATGCAACGTTGACGACCAGCTCTTACGTTCAGAATATGCTCGCGGATGCTATGGTCGAAAAAGGAGAAATTCAGTTGGATCCCGAGCCTCACCGAATCGATGTACATGCGCGAGCCAATTCACCGATATCTTCCGAGAGGTTAGCTAATATTAGTGCAAAGTAGGGTCCAGTTAAACCTGTGACGGACAAACTTTTCAAAATTCGATCATTGTTGCTACAATGTTGGAAGTCCCCATTTTTACACCATGCTCTTCAATTTTTACTAAGTAAGGTCCGGCTGATTACTTATTGGCTAAGCATTTTTTACTTTTTGCCTCTTTCCACAGCCGTTCCGATTTGGTGAAAATTGGGTCGGACCAGACAAGTGGCCAAACGAGCGGCGATGAGCTCGAGACTACAACGTCGAGCGACATTGAAATAATATCCAGGTATAAGTGGACTACCGATCACGCAAAAAAAAATAGAAACGTTAAATCGCTTGTAAACTATTTTACGAAATATCTCTGAATCCATTAAAAATCTAATTATCTCGACGTGCTGATTGAGATTACACTCCATGTTGTGTCTCCTTTTCGCATGGCAGTCCAAACGGTGATTCGAGCTCTACGCAATCGTGTCAAAGTCCGGCGAATTTAAATTTGACAAAAGGTGCGGAACTGCTGCATCGGGCGCTAAAGACACGTGGCCACTCTCGAGAGCTTAGCGAAATAAGCGTCGGCTCGGACGAGGCGAATTTCGAGGTCGAAAAACTTCTTAGGCGAACGCAAGAAATGACCGAAATCCTTCAAGTCCGTGAATCCAAACTGATAGACGTTAGTCGCATGAATATGGAGTTGCACGAGCAAAATATGCATTTAAAAAAGTAAGCGTGCTTTCTTACGCTCTGGAATTTCTTTGGCCGTTTGTTGATGTCTCGAAAAAAAGCGTTATTGGTCACGACGAAGCAAAACGATGCGCGCGAAAATGTTTTTCGCGTGCGAACATGTTTGAGGATTTTTTTTTCTCGATTCCCAGACAATTGGATTCCATTGAGATGCGCCCTGAGCACAATCAAGAATTGAATCGCGTAACGGAAGATTATACGAAGCGTTTATGCGCACTGGAGAAGAAATTTCAACAAACTATCTCCGAACGCGACAGTCTGAGAGAGCAAGTAGATTCATTGAGACACGAAGCTTCAGTGAGGTTGTCGTCCCGCGAATTACTCTCCATAACTGCGGAAAAGGATGGCATTATCAGGGAGTTGCGAGAGGAGGGCGAGAAGTTGAGTAAACAGCAATTGCAGCACAGCAACATAATTAAAAAATTGCGCGCTAAAGAGAAGGAGAACGAAACTCTGCTCAAGACTCAAAAGTAAAACATGTGATAATGTCCTCTTACGACGAATCTTATGCTCCTGCGTGAATTTGTTTCGACACATATTTTGTTTTGTCTCCTCAGGGAACAATTGGACGAGCAAACCGCGGAACTTGAGCGATTGAAGCGTTCGTTGTATGCCAAGGAAGAAATTGAGCGTGCTCAGATCGAAGCGATTCACGCGCTCACTGCCCGAGTAAAAAAGCAGGAATCCGATATTCTGAATTTACAAGAGAAATTGGACAATTCTTTACACAAGATGGACGCTTACAAAACCACTCACGAAGCGATCAAAGTGTAAATGCATTCAGTTTTACGTTTTACGTTTCACAATAAACCAAAAGTCCACTGTCTCGTTTGTTTGGCATATTGATTAACGCTTTTGATCCCTTAGCCCATTATTGTCAAAGTCATCCATTGATGCTAGATTTTTATGCCCCAGGGATAGCGTCGATGTTAAAATTAAACTGGCCATCGCGGAAGAAGAGTTGAAAAAAGCTTCGGAAAATGCTGAAGAATCATGCCAGCTCGCAGCTCAGGTCGAAGAGCTCAGACTCAAATTACGGCAATCCGAAGAAGCGCACGTGAAGTACGTACTTGGACAAAAAAAATGCTCATAGCCCGTTACTCTATGAACTACGTCACGTCATTAAGTAGCGAGAGAAATCGTCGAGTTTTTTTTCTCGTCTTATCTACATTTATGGTGATGTCGTTTCTCAGAAACGTTGAGAGCCTGAAACGGGAGAACCACCAATTGCTGAAACGTCTGGAGATTTCCGAGGCACGAAATGAGGAACTTTCGGAATCCGTGACTCTTGCTACTAAGCCATTATTGCGACAACTGGAGCAACTGCAATCGAGTTTCGCCGTAAAAATGAGCAATTTTTCGAAACAGGAGAAACTGACGAACGATACGATCGACGAGTTGCAGTCGAAGCTGGAGGCTCTCGTCACATCGGAACGTTCGTTGGTCGAAGAAAATTTAAGTTTTAAAAAGAAATTGTCATTGTTGGAAGCGCAGATCAAACGAACGGACAATGAGAAGACTCAAATGGATGAAGCCCTACGGAAATTTCGATTGCAGTATGAACAACTAGAGGGAAAACATGCTCAGTAAGTAATTGAATCACATCTTTCACCCTTCGTGTTCCAAGTATAAATGTATGCTTTAATGTTGATGTTTCAACCCTTTCCGTTAATTAATTGTTAATTTATTTGGTTCGTCTCTCGAAAAATTTAGCGATCGTAAAATGATAGAGCAAGTCGAAAAATCTTACGAGGAGCAACTAACGGAACTGAAGCGCGAGATTCAATCGTTAAGTCACAAACTGGCCGTGGAAAAAGCTGCGACGAATGCGGAAAGGAGAAAAAATAATGCAATTTTGGAACAACAACAGGGCACTGATCAAGAGTCACGGTTAAGTCCGACATTAAGCATCGGACGAGACTCGATTGGCAGTACGAGTAGCGTATGGCCTACGGTAAGCTTTCCTGTAGTAATAATAACACCTTTAATTCAGTGAATGAGATATGTCCCGGTTCAATTTTTTGCTTACATTGGTTTAATGATTGGTCTTTTTTTTTGTTCGGTAGTTCAACGAGTCTCTATTCGAGAGTGGTGCAGGTCGTTTTCCGAGTGTTTACGATAGTCTACGGGCCGGTGGCAACAGCACTTCGATGATAGAAAATTTACAAGCACAAGTCAAACAACGAGACGGTTCGCAAAAAAAATAACATCTTAGTAATTCCATTGTGGATCATAGTTGTTAAGTTTTAAGCCAGATCAAATTTTACATATGTTCTTGTTGTATGCGAATTTCAGGTGAGATCCAACAGCTTCAGTGGGAAATCTCGAGACGTAATAACGAGCGGGATATATTAAATATGGAATTGTCGTCGCTGACTTTTAAGATCGAAGAATTGACGGGCAAAGTGTCCGAGGTAGAAGCACTAAATGAGAGTCTGGACGAGATACAAACGAGGTATGACGCTTTGCTGCAAATGTACGGCGAGAAGATTGAGGAGACCCAGGAACTTCGATTAGACTTGGAAGACGTTAAGGATATGTACAAAACCCAAATCGATCAACTTCTTAAACGAGACACAGCCGTAAATAATTGAAAACGGAAGATGTTTTGAATTTTTTTTTAAAATTGATCTTTTGTGATAAAAAAACACAATGTCAAAATGGTTTTTCTTTTAAATAATTCTGAAGATAATTATTAATTGTTTTATATCATGATAATTCAAATTGTAGATGTTGGGGCGAAAAGCGACGCTATCGGCGCTGGCGCTTGTGACGTCACCGTTCGAATGCGACCGAATAGGCTATGTATACAGCTTACCCACGAGTGTACACAAATGTGAAATTTGGTGTCATTTTACATCTGAAAACATGTCGAGCATTTTGGAAAAGTCGAAAACTAGTTTAATTTCCATGCAGCGATGTCTGAAAGTGGATTTGTGAACGCAAATTTGAGTAATTTTCCGACCGTGGATTTTTATTGAGCATATTGAGAAAGACGTATTTTTAAACAAATATCTCACTACATTTTTCTCACTACAGTTTATGTTATATTATAAAACGTTTACACTTGCAAGGCAGGATCCTGCTTTAGGAGGCCTAAAAGAAGCGTTTTTTGGGGAATTTTTTTAGGGCAGAAAAAAATCAGCATGTCTAGCGAACTTTTGAGAATATTTTAATGCATATTTGAACATGATAAACAATTTTTTTTTGGAGAATCATATTGAAATGCAGCTTATCTTTATGGACATTTGTACAGCACTTTGCAAGTGCAGTCTCCAATCGGCGTGCAAGATGGTGCTCGTAATTTTCGTTTAAAACAAAAAAACCAAAGAAAATTTTAATTTTCATATATCTTTCTTCTAGGCGAACTACGAAAAACCCAAAAAATTGTGAAGTTTAAACTTTTTGTCAAGTTTCAAAAAAATGTGCTTTTTGCACGAAAAAAAATCATTTCAACTTACCAAAAAAGTTGTTTAGAATTTTTTTTTCGAGAATCTTTTCAGTTTATATACAAGAGAATACAAAACTAAGGCTAACAAGCCTTGGTTCGTTTTGATTGGTCGTCTAGTTTTCTTGCAATCATGCACGCCAGTTTAGAAAAATCGTAAAAACGAAAACTCGAAAAAACGCGCTTCAAATTTTACGATTAGAAAAAATGTCAATTTTCGATTACTTACCGTAGTAATGCGCTAATCAGCTATACCTGCTCCATAAAGTAAGCCTTCAGCTTGCTCATTATACTCTTTTTGATGGAGTTGCTTGAGTCTACGGGCCATGCGAGCATACTTGCTGGAAAAAGACGCACGCCGGTTTTCCCTCTCGATCCGTTGTGCGTCGACGCTATCCGCAAATATTTTAGTTAGCTGGCCGATTTTTAAATAAAGCAGCTGCATGGTATTTAAAATAGCAGAATAACCCTCGTTGAACGTTCCTGCAGCCATGTACGTAGCAATTTCAACGATTTTTTGTCCAGGATTTAGATCTTTCTAAATTCTAAAGGCTCATGCGCCACACAGTGGAGTGAAAAGATTCGTTCGTATTTTGCGTGTGCCCAAGCGTCGCGTCAAAAGTTCGTCGTTCGACAGATCTTCATAGATTAGACGAATATATTCCTCCACATTTTTCTCAATCAATCGAGCAGTATGTTTGAAAGACGAAAGAGAATTCGTGGCGTCAGCTTTAATGATTTAGCGTTGCCATTATTGCTTTTTTCATGTCTTCGACAGAAAGAATGTTTCTCCTGATTGTTAAACCATGATAAATTGTCAACTTTTTGATGATGCTCTCCGTCAACCGGTTTTTATCTCAGAGCTTCTCTTGCTTCCTATTAGTTCGGAGTCGAGTACCCATACGTTTTTGTACGTGGCCCACGCGCTCATTTTTCGTAACTGGGCAATCGTCACCGTATGGATTCTGTTTGAGAATACCAGCAAACGTTTTTGAATCGCCATCGCCGATATAATTCGTATCTTTACTGCGAATTTTACAACAGATCTCAAAAACATTTCTACGATTGAATCCACCTCCATCTTCCTTGCTGAACGTTCGTGATTTGAGGAGCATGATTCCTTATGATCTTCATACCATTCCTGAAATTCGTCATTGTCTAATGTGCTTTTTTTCGGGCACATGAATGACAGTACGCACTTTTCACGATGAGGTTAAATCGAATTTAACGATTTCGGAGTAGTTAGACCGATGGAAGGGGCGCGCGGTCCAGCTGCCAGAGCGGTTGGATACCTGCTCTGTGCCCCACCACGTTTAGTGCTGTATCGAAAATACTGCGAATTAGCTTCTATAACTTTACATACAAATTCTTAGATATACTAGGAATAGATTTAAGCAATTAAAAAAAATCGATTTTTTTTATGCTTCTAAAGCAGGATCCTGCCTTCATCTAAGTGGTCTTCACAGCAAAATAAGTGGACGATGATTTCGAGTCGACACGACGTGTTGCATCGAACCACCGATTTCGACGTGTTACGTTTTGTGGCACATTCAGAAATATCTTATTAGGGGCACTTTTGCTCGTATTTATGCAAAGAGGAACGAAATAAGCCTTATACGATTTCGCCGTTGCCATCGTTGACGGAAAACTTGTATTACACGAGTAGTTCGTATACCGGTTTTCGAACGGTGACGTTACAGAGAGCTTGGGTTCTCGGCGCGTTTCAGCCGAGCCGAAAAGAACAACAATTTCAAACTGCCATATCGTTGTTAATTGTTGAAAAAAAAAGAAAAATACTTTGCTTTAAAAACCACACATGATTTTTACAATGAAGAAAAATCATATGACTCAATTGTCGGAATAACGTTGCAAATAATTTCAGGAGATATCGACGCATGCATCTAGAATGGTTCATAAAATCATTCGGACGTGAACCGTTTACGTATATATTTTTCTCATTTGAAGAGATGTACAGGGTGCCCAATTTTGAAAAAGTATTAAAATAAATTGAAAAGATGAGGTCAGAAAAAAAGTGTTTCCTACAAAATTTTTATGGTTTGGAGGAGGGCATTCGATAGTAATCCAAAATATTTTTTGCCAACACGTCCACAAGATAACGCGGTTACTTTGCATTTTTTTTAAATAGGAAGGCCTGATTTTTTAACGGCAATATAGTTGATTTTAAGACGAAGTCGGTGGAAGAAAAAACTCTCTAGCACAAAAAACAAGAAAGTTATGGTGGTTTATTTTTTGGAAATATCCCATTGCATACATTACAATCGCGAATGTCGGAAGGCGTATACGAGTCTGTGTCGAGCAATATGATCAGTTATTGCTGTTAAGTAGTACAGTCGTGCTATCGCTGAAAAACTCTGTAATCGGAAGAAAATAGAAGGCCGGTTTTTTGACAGGTGATTCTGTAGGTGCCGCAGGTGCTAAATCTAAGTTTGCCTAAAAATCGGGGTGCTGGATTTTTAAGGGGATGAAGGGGATGGGGGTGGAATGATATCAAACTAAAGGGTTCTTCAATAAGGGTGGGTAGATGTTGAAATGGAATAAAATAAGCTGCGTGTAAGGTATTAACGAGATTCTTTTTTTATTTGGAAGGTCTATGCCATAATGCATGGAATATAACATCATTTAAATGTCCGCCGCGGCTTCTCACGGTGGCACGGATCCGAGTGGTCCAATTTTCAATTACTCTGCGGCATAGATCCGACTGAATTTGAGCGATGGCCTGGGTTATGTTGACTTTAAGCGCATCGGTCGATTGCGGCTTATTGGCATAGACCTGCGACTTCGAGAAATCCCACAAGAAAAAGTCTAGCGGGGTTACATCGCACGATCTCGGTGGCCAATTCACGTCACCTCTGCGAGAGATAACCATACCCTCAAATCGTTCATGCAGAATGTGCATCGTGGCGTCCGCTGTGTGGCACGTAGCGCCGCCCTGCTGGAACCACATGTCGTCTACGTTCTTACCGTTCAATTTGGGCCAAAAGAAATCGGTTATCATCGTTCTGTAGCGTTCGCCGTTGACGGTGACGGCCTCACCAATGTCGTTTTCAAAAAAGTACGGACCAATGACGCCGCCGGCTCAAAATCCACACCAAACAGTAACTTTTTGTGGGTGCATTGCCACCTGGTGAACCTCGTGTGGGTTGGCCTTGTCCCATATACGTCAATTTTGCGTTTTAACATAGCCATTCATCGAAAAATGCGCGTCGTCGATAAAATGGGCGCAACGTTTGCACTAACTAACACTCATTTTGGTAATGAAGGTTTATCATTTGGACGTGCTATTCAATCGTGTAACTTGCCATGGTGATTTGGCATCAGCGACTGAATAATAAACAACAGATTAGACCGACGCCACCAAAACAACATGGCCGCGACAGGCCGCCAACATCTACCCGTGCCAATTGCGAAACCCTATACAACCCCTACGAGGTCGGCGTCGCGGGACGCCGCGAAAATGTTCAGAAAAATACGGGCTTTGGTTTCGTCCACAGCGCCGGAGTCGTGGAAGATCATTTTGGGGGTAAAAAAGTGGGGCGAAATTTGGAAAATCAGTTTTAATTCAATAACTCTTTAGAAAAAACTCGTACACTTTTCGTTCAAATGGGAACGTTGTAGACCTTGAAAAGACGCGTCGATCGAGTATTTGCTCATCACTCTCCGATAATATCTTCATCCCCAAAAAAATTAATGAAATACCAAAAACAAAATTATTTATTGAATAACTGAAAATCAATCGATTTTCCGGGTATGGTTTAAATGTACAAAATGTAGAGAATAATTTTCTCTGTATTTTCATTTCTATGGAGGCCCCTTGAATTTTTATTTATCAACCCCTGTCGGGGTTGAAATTCTGGGAAAAGTATTGAGCGCACGAATTCGCCACCGTGGAACAATGTGTAGCTCGAACCCTCAGCTCCGTTTTTGTCCGCAGCGTCAAACTCGTATCTTTTTTTTCGGTCAATAGTTTTCTCAGAATTTCATTTAGAATTTTCAACCCCCGAGTGGGGTTGGAAAAAGCAAAATTCAAGGGTGGTCCATAAAAACGAAAATATAGTGAAAATTATTCTTTACATTTTTCATACAATTATACCATCCCCTAAAAATCGATCGAAATACTCGATCGACGCGTCTTTTCAAGGGCTACAATGTTCCTATTTGAACAAAAATTGTATGAATTTTTCCTAAAGACATAGAATTGAAATGAAGTTCCACGACTTCGGCGCTGTGGACAAAAATTGAGCCCGGACTTTCCTTAACTTTTTGTCCCCTGGCGCCGATCTCGTGCGGGTTGTAGTTTGGAATTAATTCACCCCATCCCCTAAAAAAATCTACCGTCATCCCCTAAAAAAACCCTACACTCCGATTTTTAGGCAAACTTGAATTTAGCACCCGCGGCACGTACAAAATCACCTGCACTAGCAAAGTGTGCGTGTGCGTGCACATGGATGGAAGCGCGGTCTCCACGGTCCGTAATTTTGGCGGTATTCTGTGACTCCAAACCGCTTCCCTACCGTGTACCTAATAGCAATTTTTCGAAAATGCTGGCATTTTCCTCGATACAGAGTCGAATGCGCCGTTTCAAATTTGCCCCTGTATTGCGCAGTGTGTGCAGAAATTATTTGGCAGGCAATCTCGTTGCGGTTCATCATGTCAAGTATCGTCGTTGGTCGTTCGGGGTAGACGACGTCTTCGAAGAGCCCCCACAGAAAAAAGTCCGGGATGTCAACGCTGGTGGGATGGGAGGCCAGGAGACCGGACCCCCACGACCAATCCAACGATTCTCGAATGTTCCATTAAAGTGATTCATCTTGTCCGCCTCCACATCCGAAAAAGGCCCAATCCGATACCAGTTGACAATTCCAAACGACACATTCACCTTCCATCGATGCTGGTCGTCGAGTTGGCGCGCCCAATGTAAACTTACAACTGCGTTGCTATGAAACGCGACCTCACGGCTAAAAGTCCGGTTGTTCAAGAAAACGTCGGAGCGCCCACTGACAAACACAACCCGATTTACCATAACCTGCTCGGAAAGGTTCAGGACGAGCATGATGTCATATGGGTGGTACCGAGAAGCCCGCAGAATTCGTGACGCAGTCGATTAGGACATCCCCAAGCTCAAACGAGACAAGCATTGGGATGCTGCCGATGTGGGTAACTTAAGCGATAACTCATTGCCGCTTGCCAGTAATTTTGTCGATATGCTCCGAGTGTCAAGATAATGTCGATAATTTCATTGGGACTGTAATCAGGCATCGTTTAGACAGATATGGGTATGTTCTGCAAGAGACCGTTCTGAACACTCGAACTGAACTCTTCAACCGGAATGACTGAATCGTACCAATTTCGGAGCGATGTGATTTTATCGATAACAACGAGATGCGAAAATGGTGTGTGGGTTGAACTTGGCTCCCTCGTGTGGGCCTAGCGGCTCACGCTCGTGAGCCGCTCGACCGAAAGAGTAGGGAGCGCACAAAGAGAAGGCGCCGAGAAACCAAAAATAGCGGGCGATATTTCCAAAACTTCAAACCGCCATAACTTTCTTGTTTATGAGTTAGTTGTTTTCCCCGTTGGATTCGTATAAAAAAAAGCTATTTGACTAAAAAATAAAAACCATGCCCATCCATTTAAAACTCGGAAAGTAACCACAGCACCTCGTAGACATGTTAACAACAAATATTTTGTATTGCAATCGAATGTCCCCCCTCATAACCATAGAGCTTTTGTAGGAAACACTTTTTTGTGTGATCGCGTTTTTAAATTTATTTTAATGTTTCTTTTTCAATTGGACATATACCAATCCGTGCTTCTTCTTCGAACTTTTACTTCGTTAACTATTTTATAGATGTGACCTACAATATTTTTAAATAGCCAAGAACACTTTTATAAAATGTATCGATGTGAAAAAAAGGAGAAACCTTTCTACAAAGTACCGAATGGTTTCTGCTATGTATATCATGTTCGTGAACATCACGCTGATACGATTTTTTAGGAAGGATTGCGGCGTGCAAGAAGTTAATAAAAGCACGCATTTAACAACGTTAGTCTATAGAAGATGTCACTGAGTTAATAGACCTTCGTTCTATGGTAGATTTTCTCTTGACTTCGTAAGATCATTTATGAAATATGTAAATATTCTTGTATTATATTGTATAATATACTACTGCTACGCCAGGAAGAATGGTTGCGGTGTCCGAATGACCAGAATAGCCTTAACTTCATAGGACCAGATAAATAAAAGATTCATGTATATCTAAGAGTTGAGTGTTAAAAAGAATCTTCAAATAGTCTTTAAATTATAAAAAAATTGTGAAACTCCTGCGTCACTTCTTTTTCTCAACTTTTTCTTTATTATATTTTATCAGATTTTTTTTTGCTTTGACAATATTATAACTACATTATTTAAACGGTGAACCGAAAATGGAGAAAAATAAAAGAATGCGCAACGTGCGCGGGGGTTGCTTATCTGGTTGGGTAAAATGTGACATTATAAATATAAATGTTCCATTTTTCTCTGTTATTTATCGCCTCTGGGACCCGATCTTCTGTTGTTATTTTTTGTTCATTGAATACTACTTCGATATTTCGAGGGGGGAAAATGGGGGGGGGGGGGGCGCGAACGAAACTGTCGAATCAAACTTACTTCTACCATTAACCGATTAACCGTGACTTGTAATTGTGAGCTTTACGTTCTTTCTGAGTCTCAAAATTGATGTCTCAACTATATTTCTTTTTTTTTTAACTGTCCAACCCAAGATGATTTACGGGAATTGAGTAATATTATAGTATAAGTCCTCAATGAGGCTGATGGTCCATAGATATGCGAAGATAAATGCCGATTGCAGAGCAAAGAAAAAATATGTGATGCTGTTTGGAGATTTTACGATACTCAGATATGAGCGGTTAAAGGCTTCGAATCGCTGATCTTCAATGATGAATTTTTCCCAAAAACACAACAAATATAATCGCTATGGTATTGTCAATTAGATGTGAACATTTTTCATGTTTGATATGCGCGATTAAGTGCTTTTCACGTTTCTTCGATTTTTTCAAACAAAACGTTTTGGGGTGGATCCGTTATATCATTGCATCTTTCAGGTTTTTAAGATCGGGCGTCAAAGTTGCTTGCCATACAATCGACTATTCGAGGACAGGATTTTTTTTCTCTTACGCCCCTTTACCCTTCCCCTTTTCGTACTCCATTCGACGGCCGAAAGAATTCTCATAGCCCAAAAAACGAAGCGCTTCACGGATCGATGCCATTCCACCTCAGAGCTCATATTCGACAGTAACGCGTATCTTCGTCCTTAATGATGAAATTTTTATCGTCTTCGTAAATGCGTCGAACGCAATGTTCCCACATTCCGCAACTAAACATCTTGTAGTAATTTGATGCTGATTCCAAAAGAAGGGACGCCGGCGTTGAACATCTTTCTTGTATAGCTACGAAGTAAGCCATTCGGGATTTTTTCCCTTCATTTTATGCAGTATGAAATTCTTCCACTTTCTCCCTGTCCGGTCTGGCTCGGGCTCTTTCTGTTTCTCTTTACCGTCCTTCTCCCGCCTTTATATTTGGAAAAAAACCTCGGTCATTCGTAATAATCATAAAACCATTTACGAGATGTAGAGTACTCGGATTTATCAAGCACTGGCCGTGGCGAGATTCTTTCTGACAAGGGAGAAACGGTGTCGTGGTTTTTTAAATTTTAATTTTATTTAGCCCCACGGCTGCCGGCGTGCATCACCGTATTTGTTTGTCTTCTGTGTTTTCTTCCCCTCTACGTTGGCTCGTACCAAGGTGATAAGCATCGGCTATTCACACCTTGCCCACCACACTTGGGTTGTTCCGGGCGTTTAGGCCACTGACGATGGCGGCGACGGACGGGCCCAGCGAGCTTTTAGTTCCTTGTTCCTCGTTTCCTTTTTCCTTTCGTTTGTTCTTGTTTTATATTTGTTTCCATTGTGGTACCGAATTCGTGGTACCCTGCGTGAGACGAGAATCGAACCAACGACGCGCGGCTGCGTCGGCGTTCTCGGACGTTCAGACCCACGGCGTCCAGCCCTCGTACAGAAGGGCAAGATTGTCAAAACTTTGCGCCTCTCGGATGACGTATTCCACTTGCTCCGCTGGTGTGTATTTCCGCAACGGATTTGGATCGTAGCCCTTGAGCTTTTCTCTCACTCGGCGCCAGACGTTCAGCGCGTACACGTTTCTCTCTTGCACCGCTGAAATAGCAGAAAACAAATGCAAATAAACGCAGTATTCATGACGTTCGAAATAAGATTAATTTTGTTTTGTTTTATTGTTTGTTTATTTGCATAAAAGGCAAGGCCGCACCGGACGACGCATTAAAGCAGGATTCCGTACCTCGTCGGGTAGGGGCATAATTAAACTGTTTAATTTAAGCTTCATTTTTTTACATGCAGCGTTCTTCGCATATTGTCGAAAGTATGGCAATTAGAGCCTTGTCCTATTAAAAACAAAACGTTCTTTATATTCGTGGTAAAAGAGAATTATTGTACTGTAATTCAATAATTTAATTTGGAAGTACCCAATAACGCTATTTGTGCCAAGTTTTTTGGAATATTGCAACGAAGGGTTACTAGAAGTTGGAGAGGAGTGCAGTCTGCTGTATCAATGGAACGAACGGGCATTATATGCGTGCATTATATGCACGCCCAGTGGCTACGAAAGCCTACAAAATGAGAGGACCTTCAATTACGTCTCCGCATGTTTGTTTATGAATAAGCACGCGAAAATACCTTTGCCTGTGGTAGGGTCTCTGACCAATGGAATTCCATTCCGGGGACTGAGACACACACTTGTATCTTGTCTGACTAACTTTTTGCCTTTGGCCTTCAAGATGTTCGCCGGCTTGACTTTTCGCCGCGCCTTCGTGGGTGGTTCATTGGCGAATTCCAACAGACGATCATAGAGCGTCGTCACGTTGCTCGTCACATTGTCCAACTGTTCCTTCACTTCGAGGACTCTTCTGGGATCTAGATTGTCCGATTCGAGTTCCTTCACAACGGCCGAGATGACTTCGGTGAAGGAGCGATAGTCCGTCAAAAATTCGTCTAGTCCTGTGATATTTTCTTTTTTCAGCATCGTTCTCAGCAGCACTCGTACATCCGTCATGAGCCAATGATGCTCCATGATGATACATTGCAATTCACTGACGCGCTCGCGCAACGAGTCCTCGATGAGGGCCTGCGCGGATTGTTTTTCCTGTAGTAACTTGTTCGTTTCCACTATGGCATCCGATATTACAATTTCGCTGCGTCTAAGCCAATTTCCATCTACGTTGTTCTCCAATTGGAGCAACTCAACGAGGCTTTCCTCGATCAGGGTAACGCTCGTTGTCAGATTCGCGCGCAGGACGCAACTCTCCTCCCACTGTTTAGTCAATTTGAGAAAATGCGCGTCGTTGCTCAAGCTCTCGGATGTCCTTGTGCGCAATGCCTCGTAGTGCAATATGGAATTGCACGTGTTGATGACGATCGCTGCCAGATTGTTCTGATGCGTTAATTTCTCGCAGGATGCAAGTACAGCGTTGTCGAAAGCGGCCATTACTTCGCCAAGCGCGGGATTCGCACCAGCCGCCCATTTCAATCGTTGATCGACGCTTGCCACGAGATTCTGTTGTTTCTCCCGAGCTTCGGAAACTCTGGTTTGTAGACCTGAAAGTGCCGCAGCCGTCTTGCGCAGCTCGAGCATAAATGTCGAACGATCTGAAAAATAGAAGCCGAATGAAACCGCTTTGAAAACCACGCGCTATGAATTTAAAAAAACTTCCTTCCGCTATCTTCTCTAATACTCTCTGCCGTAATGAACGGTGATTGATCGGTTTTCTGGACTAGTGGTTAGCGTACTTGCCTCTAAGCTAGAAAATCGGGAGGTAGCAGGTTTGAATGCCGGCTTCGTAATTCCCGTCGAAAATAAAATGTGGGTGCCTTATAGCTCTAGATAAGACCATAAATAACACCGGTATGTGTGCGTGTGAATATAACATTATGTGGCAATGGTCCATGTTTACATTTTCTACAAAAACGGGACGTAGCTCTGAAACCGAGAAGCGAATTGAGCGACTGTCACCAACATCGTCAACATTAGATACCCCCAACGTAAACTATCCAGAGTGGTTCGGAAGTCCATTACTAAAGGAACGAAAGTAGAACTCGATGTTAATGTATAGTAGTGGAGGCGACGTTGAAAAAATAATCATGATGGAGGATAATAATGGCATTACTGTTATTGTATTATAACTTGTATGTATTTGAATTTCATCTTAAAAACAGCCGGCAAGATTTTTTGATAAAATGGGGTGACTGCACCGTTTTGGAGTATGGGGGCAGCGATTTGAGTAATCTCTATTTTGGGTATACTTGTATGGAGGGCAACATAACCAGATTGATTACTACAAATTATTAATCTACCAATAATAGAAATCATTTGTCCCTGATCCGTCTTACATTTCGTTATCTCGATGATTTTTATTTAGAAATTTCAGCGGAATGTAAAGTTTTTGATGGCTGGTCCCTTAATTAAAGAATAGCATCCTTGATAAAAATGAGGGCACTGATTAGTAAAACTCACTTAGTGGATTCATTGGGTTTAGATTTGATCTGACCATCAAACGGTCCTCGTGTAGCCAATTGTGAGCGGTCAATTGTAGCTGTAATCGCTGCAACGTGGCTGTCGCTACTTCGACTTCCTGTTGCATAAACCTGGCGGTTTGTTTCCTCCTCCAAGTCCCCTCGAGTGCACTGCTCAGAGCGCTCGCTTGTCCCAAGACTGATCCCGAGAAGAGGCCATCCTTCAAACACGTATCAACCATTTTACGGCACAATTCTTCGATCGACACTTTACTCTCGGCACCGATGTCCCTCTGTTCGATTTCCGTATTCACGTTGAGACCCATGCGTTGCAGCAAAGAGCAAATAGAAATTGCCAGCGTCTGCGAAGTGATACCGAGGAGCTGTCTCGAAACGTAGTCAGCTGTGAACGTCCTAACGGGTTTATTCAGTCTCTCGTCGTCGTAAAGGTTAGCGAGGCCACCTTTGTACGCGGTCGCTATATCGCGACACATGGCGAAAGATTCTTGTATGGTTTGGAGCCTCTTGATGAGAAACATGTCGTCGAGTACCCGTCTCGCCGATTCATTAAGTACCGTGGCCGCCATCTCTTTCGCGTCCCTTATCTGATCAATTTTATTCCAACCGGAGGGTATTTCTAGGCTACCAAGCATCGCGACGAGAGCGTTGCCTTCCATTTGAAGTTTCTCGAAGAGGCCGTTAAAGCCCATAAGTAGCATTTGTCCGGGTGTAAGGCTTTCGTCAAGATTGAGCTCTTGCGTGTCGGCCTGCTGCGAGAGCAGACCTTCGAATCTTAATCGGACGCGATCGACGATCGTCTGAACGATTGCGTGCGGGCTCTCCATATCCATGAGTATAAATCTGAGATGCATCTCAAGTTGCGCCACTATATCGGCCAGTGGTAGACCGGTAAAGACTATTATCTCGTCGAGTTCGTTGATCATTCGTGCTACGCTTGCTTCTTCGGTGACGATCGTTTTCAGCGCTTCGGGCAATATTATCATCTGATAATTGTAATTTAGCTCTTGTAGGCCCTTGTAAATGGCGTCTGCGCTTCTGAGACACTTGAACGACAGTGTTATCGCGTTGTCCACGTTGATCGCATTGTTCCGATCGACGGAAGAGTTTTCGGGGCTCGAGGGTACAAGACTCGCCAGTTGAACGATCAGGGACGACATCAGTCGCATCTCATCGAGAAACCAATCGCCCTCGCGCGATGTGAGGTCAACGAGACACTCGCTCGCGCATTTTGCGGCTCCTTCCATCATCAGATAACGTTTGTTGAGGGCGCAAAGTGCCGTGACGTTGACGCACTCGAGTGCCCGCTCGGCGCCTTTCTCCCGAAGCAAAAAATTTGTTATTTGTTGCCTCGAGTCGACGTAAGCCTTGTCGATTCTTACCAATGAATCGGGCAAACCCTCGCTCGCCATTCTCTCATAGTGTTTCTTGAATTTCTCATTGCAATCGTTCATTATCGCCTGTATCTGATAGGCGAACGCAATGGCTTGCTGCGAGCGCGGGTCGTTTGGCATCATTTGTTCCATGTTCATCTCGCACCGACTCACGATTTCTCGGCATGGTTCGCAGCTGCCTGTAGTCAGTAAACTATTGGCCCAAGTGTGATAGAGCACCGAACGATGCTGAGCCATTATTGACAAAGGATAAAGACTGCATAGCGCTGAATATTGCGACAAAAGATCGAGACAATTGCGTATAAGCAGAGACTGTTGCGTCGCCAATTGCATCAGCTCGTTCTCCGACTGCTCGCACTGTACGATCGATTGATTTTGACCGGCGTTTTGGAGAAACTCTTTCACGAGATCGAAAACCAAATGGACGTCGCGCGTCGCTGTAGGTGTTCCGATTTCGACGATCCATCGGCTCAATTGGCCACCGCGGACAGCGGCCAAAGCGATCTGGATGGAAAATGCATGAGACCAGTTAGAATCGAGAACTCTTTCGATCGTGATGGGCTGCACTGCTGGGTCTTTCCTTTCTGTCCTCGCTTTAACATCGACACATTTAGAAATATTAGGCCGAACTTTACCATGGTTGAAAGCACCACTGGAATACTTTGAGGATTCATTTTCTGGCAATCGGTGTAATGATTCAGATTTTCCAAAAAAAATACCATTGTTTTAATTTGAAGACAAAAAGAAACGCTCAGACTTTTTCAAATTTTGAAAGGACAGTAGCATTTTACTTTTGAATGATATTGCATGATTTTTAAAATGTACATTACCATTTGAACTCGCGCACACACAAATTTGACACACACACACACACACACACGCGCGCGCGCATTCGATACTCACATTGTGCATGGCAATTTGTTTCTCGCATTCTTCCATCTTTTCTTTGAGATCGTTTTTGGCCTTCTCGTGCGCGTCTCTTGCTCTCTTGAATGTCGCGTATCGTCTTCGAACCGTGTAAAGCGCGTGAGACGACCCGATGGCTTGGGCCTCCTTGACCAGACGCAATTGTTGATGACGATCCTGAAGCAGGTCCTGACACTGACGTGATGTTTCCGTAGCACCGAGCCATTCTGTCAATTCACGAGACAAAAGGGGCAATATAGCCGCCAGGCAATCCCTGTAATGGTAAGTAATGGAAGATATGTTAGCTGTCTGATCGTTGGCGACGCTTGAACCAACAAAATGGGCATTTTTATGTTGTGTCACCGATTCGGAGCCTTGCTCAGCATAAAAGTGGCCGGATTCATGTCGATAAAACAGAGTTCTCGTTATCAAAGAACTGCAGTGAAACTTCAGTTATACGTTTTTCATGGGGCACATCAAATATGACGTATAAATGAGAATAACGTAGAAGTGAACGCACGATCTTTATGAACGAAATCGACCGGGGCTAGAGAAGTTTGACGTATCAATGAGAACAACGCATTAGTGAGAAACGTATAAACGAGGTTTCACTGTTTATATATACGTATTAGCTGTGCCCTCGGCTTTGCCCATATAGAAATCCTTTTTTTTTACCGGGTTTCCGAAACCTTGTACATAAGATACCGAGAGGGTTGGCAGTGTTTAATGAACTGTGGGTGATTCTTACCTACCGAAAAATCTCTCTTTCTATTTTTCTATCTTCTCTTCTATTATCAAGCATGCCTCATTATATGGACATTTTTTGTTTATTTGTTCAATTGGTTTTTCCGTTTGAGGTTTTATATGATTTTTTCTTACTACCTCCATGCGTAGATTGCTTACTTACAAAAATCTTTCTCTCTTTTTGCCCCTCCCTTCGTCTCTGAAAAGAATTATCCGTAAAGACAACGGTTTGCGGAGGTCCCTAAAAAAGCGTCCTCGTGGTAGTCACGATAATAAACAATTTTTTTTCTGTTAGTAGATAAGTATAGCTCGAGATTGAACAGAGGATTTAACAAAAATGGGAATTTGGATTTTTGGCATATGCAAAACAGTTCAATTTTCGGTACAATGTACGATACGTGTGGCCTTGTAAAATTAGTTGATATCGAAAAAAAACCTTCGTCCAATCACAAGTCAATGCTATTGTGAAGAAGTGTGCAAAATTTCAATAAGATCGGTGCATTAGTTTTTGAGAAATCGTGACCACCGACTTCAAAAATAGTATTTCGATTTTATACCGATTTTATACCGCAGGTATACCGCATTTTCATGCGGTATACCTGCGTCGCTCCCGGCCGGTCGTTCCCAACGGGGTGAATTAACGAAGGCGCTCTCTCTCTCTCTCTCTCTCTCTCTCTCTCTCTTCTCTCTCTCTTTCTCTCTCTCTCTCTCTCTCTCTCTCTCTCTCTCTCTCTCTCTCTCTCTCTCTCTCTCTCTCTCTCTCTCTCTCTCTCTCTCTCTCTCTCTCTCTCTCTCTCTCTCTCTCTCTCTCTCTCTCTCTCTCTCTCTCTCTCTCTCTCTCTCTCTCTCTCTCTCTCTCTCTCTCTCTCTCTCTCTCTCTCTCTCTCTCTCTCTCTCTCTCTCTCTCTCTCTCTCTCTCTCTCTCTCTCTCTCCCCTAGACTTTTACTCCGATTGACGTAACACTTTGGAAGAGTATTCTAGATATATTTTACTATTAGATAATAAAATTTGAAAAATGGATTTTTTGAATTTTTCATACCCACGTAACCCCTTAAATGTTTATGTGCTTGTTTGCTTATGGATTTTCTTTTCTTTTACATTTATTTCATTATTTCTTTACTCGCTTGTTTATTTGCGCTCACTTGTTTGTTTAATATGAACGTAACGTTTGTTTGTTTGTATGCTCGTTTATTGAAATTGTCATTAACTACTTAGTGTTATGCTCAGTTGTCTGAATTATATTTCATACTTTAAGCTGAGATTCTGTGACAGATGAATATAAATAGATAGCTCTTAATTATCAACGCGCAAACGTACAGCCACTTTGTTTAGTTAACATCGAAGCACGCTGCATTTTCGGTAAATTTTTCTTAACTAATTGATTTATTAATTTTTTTCTATTTTTTTATATACAGAGTTGAGTATTTAAAGTGTTACAGAAAAATATCACTGAAACTATTGGTGATATCTAAAAAAGTTTCAGATGAAAGTTGTATTGTTCAAGAAAGACGTCATGCGAGAGCATAGTCATTTTTTCGGCAGAAAACAAATATACCGTGCAGGATAGTGTACGGACAATACTGCTGAAAAAAAGACAGATCACCGATCCGATTAATGAGAATGTATGAAAAATATGCGACCAGTGTACGAAAAAAGTGAGGCTTGTTGAGACGTATGTATTGAAATGTGGCAATGGCCGCACCACGGTCTTACATACAGGTCTTGAAACTCATCCAATTTTTCGGAGACGGGGGAAGTCGGCTAAATAAATTTTTTTGTTTCTCGAAGCTGCCACTACTTGGCACCATTGTACAACAGTGTCGCGGGCGCGGGTAACAGAACCTTTAATTCTTGTCTTTGACTCGTGCTTGAGTGATTAACTGCGTACCATTTATTCCTATTTTTGATCCTATTTGCTTTTATGATCGTGAATGTGAACAATTCTGGAAACCGCGAACATTAACCTCTTCGTTGGCATTGACGCAATAGTGCGTCAAATAATTCCGTGCCCTGTGTGGCATTGACGCAATAGTGCGGCAACCTTATTTCCCCACTTAACTTGCTCTGATTTGAAATCGGAGCCTCACTCGGGGGTTTTTGGGCTCGCTGAATCCGAATTTGAAGTCATAATTTGCCAATTCGAAATGGCGGCACCAATATGGCGGACAAAAATCAAAAACTTTACTCGATTTAGATGAAAATTAGTTCTCCGGGATTTTTTCGGTCGCTTGTTACGAATTTGAACTTCAAATTTGAAAATTTGAAATGGCGGCGCTAGCATGGCAGACCGAAATTGAAAATTCGACACGTTTTAGATCAAAATCAATCTGTATTATTTGTATTTTCATTCGCCATATTGGTTCGTGATTGTGAATTCCTGAATTTTGAGTTCGGATTCGTAATCACCACCCTCAAAAACCCCAGAGTACAAATTTTCAGGATAAAAAAAATTTCCTGCCATTCTGGGCAGTTTGTCACTTTGTCGAATTCTCTCTGCCAACGAAGGTGTTAAGAAGTAATGCGGTCACATACCGACGTCGTGGGTCGTACCAAAATGTAAAACAGGAAACAAAAGTGAAAAAATAAAACGGTCGGTGTTCTGCGTGCCAAAGGACGAACAACTTCGGAAAAATGGGAGGCCTGTCATCGTTTTGAAAATACAACGTTATTCGACGTTATATAATATTGAAAAAGGAGTGACCATCAAGATTCACAAAAGTACGTTGTAGATCAGAAAAAAAATTAAATACTCATCAACCTCAAAAGTCGACGTTACAAATGCGGCCATATACGCACTTTG
>OX632358.1:11813891-12139502 GCA_951751655.1 Ophion costatus | reverse complement strand
TATGTTTCAATCGGCAAATCTCGACGACAAAACTGGCAAGAATAAACAACCGAAAAATGTCTCTGGATATTCTGGCTATTGGGATATATCAGATGCTCTGTTATTCGTTCTGATAGTCGTCGGTAATATACTGACGATTCACGCAGTAAGAATGACTAGGAAATTACGACAAGTCACTTCAAATCTTTGCGTACTGAATCTCGCGATCTCCGATCTAATAGTCGGAGTCACGTTGACCTATCATCTTGCATTTTATGTGGACGAGAATCAATGGCCAGCCGAGACAGTTTGTATAATGCGTTTCGTTGTGGCGAGTCTCACTTGCTCCTCAAGTATGTACAGCCTCATCACAATCGCCATCGATAGATACATTGGGGTCATGCATCCGTTGAAGTATGCTCAACACATGGCCAGGGCGAACGTTCTCATTGCAATTTTCGTCGGATGATTTAACTCAATAGCTATTTCGTCTGTGCCAATTTATTGGAATTGTTCGACGAAGTTCTCGGCTGCGAATTTGCGACCGCTCTATCCAGGTATCCATTTACTATATCAAGCTTTTCTTTACCGACACCTATCCGAACAGGTGGTTAGTAAGAATCTTTAATGATTTTTGCATCCCCTCCGTTTTATGGTATTATTTTGTTCGGAAATATTGGTATAATTGCAATATCAAGAATCGACAAAAGAACAGGAAAGTTTCAAATAATTAGAATATTTTCCTAAATCCTCGGATACTACGTGATACAGCATGTAAGTTTGAAATTGCAACGCATTTGCTACTGACGCGCTTCCAATCGATACAGATTCGGTCTCATGTTATCGCAGTTTCGTATCGCGCCTTGTATAAATGTGCACGTCGACGAAAAAGCTGATAGCTGCTTGATAATCACTCTCATGTTTTTTTATAGCTATTACACGGTCGCTATTCTATGTCTATTGATTTGTTTAACATGGATGAGTTTGTTTCTTCTATACTGGCGAATTTGGCGAGCAGCAAAACACCACACGCTTCGTATCCGAGAAACAGGTTTTGATAACCAAGATCTCGGGTCTGCAAAGGCTCGCAAGCAATATCTGTTATACTCTGTTCCGAAATTAAGTCATCAACATCTGTTTCTGATAATGCCATTGAGTTTTTTCGTAAATGTAGAATAAAATAAAAACATTCCTAAAACTGATTATTTTTCGAGCATCTTTAAATGGCACTAAAACTTGAGAATGGTTAGTTCTGAAACATGACATTAATGATTTTGCAAATTAATTTATGTAATTCATTTTCACTGATTATCACACTTGATATATTGTAACAAATAATGGACGAAGGTCAAAGAGTAACAAATGATGGATGAAGGCCAAGCTTGCGTTATAGGGTATGAAATCGTAAAAAAACTAAACAAAAACGAAATGTTCACAGGTGGTTCTCTCAATACTGGGCTGCTTCTCCATTTGCTGGCTTCCTTATCTCGTCATAGTGTGCACACGATTGTTCAACTCAAATCCGGCCGGAACTCTTTACAAAAGCTTATTCTCACTGGCAATGGCGAATAGCGGAAAGAATCCAATCATTTACACATGAAAAAATGCACAATTTCGCAAAGCATTTCAGAATCTTTTGCGCTTAAGAGGACCCAATCGTAATAATTTCAACACGAGTCTCAATAACTATCGGGAGAGGCAGAAAGAATTAACGGAACGACAAACTGTCTGAATTGACTATTGCTTAAGTGAATTAACTCTATCAGTCCCATTATTCCATTTACCATTGAATAAAGTGGTTGAATGCGTGCAATAAATGACACAGACGATTTTTAAGAATGCACGGAAAAATTGTACGCTTTTTTTGGCTATTAAACTAAATACATTTTGCAAAAGGTACAGTGATTTGAATATTCATTTACATGTCTATGGAAACTATCAATATCAATGCATCGATTGCAATTATTGACGGAAGCTTTTGGCGATTAAACGAAGTATACATACAGGCGATACATTAGCGGGTTTAGGTACAAAAAAACAAATAATTTCTGTAATATAGCAACAGCCGAGTGCTGTTGCTATATCGCAATTAAAGATATCGATATTATAGTTACAAAATAATGAAATATATGAAACTACAATTGATCGGTTAAACAGGAAAACAGATTGTAATATTAAAGTTCACAGAGAAATCGATAACTCACTTCCACTCCAGTAACTCCAAGAGCATGTTTGATATTGGGGGTCATGCGGAACGGTACTTTCTCCGGGACACGTAGGATTTTTCCCTTCTCGAAGCAAACGTTGTAGTCAACGTGAACGACTTCACCAGTATTCAAGTCAACAAGTACGTTGTCCAAGTGGCGATCACCGAGACCGATTATGTACCCGACTATTGACATAACCGCGACCGAGTAGGAATAATTCTTCGTTGCCTGCCACCAATTTCCAGAATTAACACTGTTGCACCAGATTTCTCTGAAATTTCAGGAAGTACCATTAAAATCGTAGCTAGTCCTAGAAGGCCGATCAATACACTTCAACCGACTCGGCGTTTGCGATGATAAGACTCAAAAGTAAGTAAGACAATGGAATGAACGAACTTTGCGAGGAGATCATTGGGTGTCTCGGCCATAAGATCCGACAGTACTTGTTTGAGAACGGACAGCGGCCATTCCTTGCGATTTTCCAATGGCACACCACGTTCCTTAAGTTGCGGCGACAATTTGGTGTAAAACAAATCGGATGGTCCCATTACGCTAGTTTGTCCACCTTTGCTATTGGCCATAGCGCTTTCGCGTTGTTGCCAACGCTTGTAGAGCGTGAATAACGGGGTAACGCCGTCGACCCATTGTATCAAGCCGGATCTCGGACCCAAAGGTATGACCGAATAATGACGAGCCCGATAAACCTTCCGCGAGTCGTTGCTTTTCGATATCATGGTGTTGCATACGCTCAAGAACTGCATTATTCTCTCATCGAGATGTAAATCCTCAAGACCTTTGAACAGATACGTGTAAACGTGGCCGTCTGAGCCGTGAAAGACGAGCTTCTTCGGTTTTGTTTTGGTCGGCAATATCTGCACGTTGTTATCGACAGATCTGATGGTGACAATTTTTCTGTCGTTTCGCGAGACACCGGGCATGGCGATACCGGTGTCCCTCATATTCGCTAGTACGGGGCTTATATCGGCCATCGAGAGTACGTAAGAGCCCCGTTTATTGACCCTCTGGACGAGCTTGGCCTCGAGTTGTTTCAGAGGTGCGAAAGCGAGTCTGGGTCGTGACGGGTTCTTCGGTGATTTTAATTGTTGTATCACGTCCTCGATGCAAGGTCCAAACTTTTTCAGAAACATCGTCTCGTGTGGTGTTTCGGCGGGACCCGAAGTCACCGCTACGAGATTCTCCAGTATAAAGATTACGGGTGTGAGTATTATGCGATGCTTCTCGGCTATCAGCTTGTCCTTTTCTTCTTGGCTCAGCATCGTATTGATTTGTACTTTTTCAACCTCGAATTCGAGCTGTTCGAAACGTTTGGCGATTTCGCGATGATGCTGGCAGAACGTTGCGAGCCAGAGCTCATCCCAGAGCAACGTGATGCGTCGCAGTTCCTTGACAAGGATTTTGAGCGACTCCACAGAATCAGCGATACTGCTCTCGAGACAATCGTTTAATTGGGCGAAGCAAGCTTTCATACAGCTGCGCTCCTGGTCCCCGAGATTACGAGAGCACGATTCCCGCGAATTACACATTATCACGGAATTCAGGTTGCCCACGCTGTCCTCGTAAACGTCGTTTTCCGGTGAATTGTGGTCGAGTATGACGACATTGCTAGACTCGCGTCTCGAATCGTCGGTATCTCTTGTACCGTGTTCTTTCTCGTCTTCCTCGTTTTCGGTGTTCTCGTCGTCATCCTCATCCTCGGTCTCGTCTACGTCGAGGATCGGTGACACGCTCGTCCCGCTATTGTAGACCCGACGAGGTTCGACGAAAACTCCTACCACGGCCGGAAATGTGATGAGATGGGGCGTACTTCGGGCTATACGACAGAGGAGATCAGAAACGCGCGTACGAACGTAAGACTCCGGATGACTCAGTCTCGAGAATAGTTGCGGTATTATTTCTTTCCAAGGCGCCGTTGGTGTTGTCGACAAACCACTTTCAAGAACGTTTCGCAATTCTTGAGCGTGTTTAACGACCAATCTTAGGAGTCTCAGGGTCGCTGTTATTGAGGCACAATCATTTATGTCCGCACCCGCCAATTGTAGATATTTGAAATATGCATTAGCCGACAGCTCGTAGTACGAGTATATTCTTTTTTGCGCTTGACGCCATATATCAACGAGAAGCGACAGGTGCTGGTTCGAGGCTCTAGCGAGAGGCCCAACGTCGCGCAATTGTTTTTCAATCGTTTCTGAGGTATTCGCCAGATGGCAAGTGTCTATTACAGCATCGTCCTCTTGAACCCCGTTGTTCTGGCTCAGTATGGATAGAACGGCCTCTAAATCGGTCTCGCATACGTCGTGAGGCATCAGAGCCCGAATGCTCGCACGATCGGTCTCGGTCAGTTGGCCCGTTTTCGAGTCGTCGACGATTTTGTGGCCCCATTTGTAGCACCAACCGGCTAAACTGGACCACGCGGCCGGCAAATCTGGACACTGATTTACACCGAGTTGTATCAATTTTCCGACGATCATATCGTTCCGCGGTATCAATTCGATCGTCTGGCCGAAAAGCTTGTCCATCAAGCCGTCGTTGTGCTGAGCCTCAAATCTCAAGAGTTTTTCCAATTGTCCGTTGTCGTCGATTGTCAAATTCGTTTGTATCCACTTGGCCAGAGTCAACAATAATCTTGTCCCAGTTTTGCGCAGATCGTTGGAGGATTTTTCGCCGTTAACGATCGACTCGGATATACCAAGGGCCGTTGCGCTACAGATCTTCAACGCATCGTTTATCTTGTCCATGCCGTAGAGTATCTTGGATATTTGTCGAAAGGCGCACATGCTATTGACGGTCCACTTGACAGACAAACGATTATCGATTACCAGCGATTTAATGTCGTCGAGCGTTGAATCCGCGGCAAGATCAAAGCAACCCAATGTTTCCTCGTTCAGTCTGAAGTACTTGACGATTTGACGACTGGCGAGCCTATAATTGCCCGATTTTCGAGCGGATTTTATCATGTCGAGGCGTTGACTCGCCACGCGATCCTTGGCAGGGGAATTGCTCGTCATACGAGCGTAATAATCGGACCACCAGAGAATCTCGCTGAGAGCTTTGCAATCCGGATTATAGGTCGATGGACGGATCTTTTCTTTTGTCGACAATTGAAAATCGTTAAAACGACTTGACGACGGTGATATTATCTCGTCAAGGCAGCAGGACGAATACCGAACTAGTATCGAATCTGTCAGGTGTTCCGAGGGTGCATTACGCAATCCTTCCTCCATGGTCATCGCGGCGATTTTTCTACAACGCTCTATGGCAGGAGTGAAAGAGTCCTTCTTCTCGCCCGCGCTCAATCTAATCGCTATGTCGGTCAGTGTGTTTGAGCACTCGATCATTGTTCTCGTGGAGCTCCAACTAGCAATTTTCTTCTTCTCAAGTAACGACCAATCCGACAATTCCTCGAGGCTGACGATCTCGCAATGTTCCAACTTGTTCAAACTCCGAGCTTGCTCGGCAGTCAAGCTCTTCGTCGTGTACTTGAGCAAACCGGCATTACGCTCGTCCTGCAATATCTCACTCTCGCGAATCTTCCACGCTTCTAACGAATCCCAGTCGCAGGTTGCTCGATAACACGCAGTCAGGTGTTCCATAGCGAAAGCGACGATCTCTATTTTCATAGATTTTCCCATTTCATCGGGGGATGCGCCGTCGCACGAGATATTTCCTGTTTCAATTATTTTCTCGTAACGCTTGGCTGCGCTCTCGTAATGCTCGGCCGCTTCCTCGGCCGCTGCCTTCAGCCAATCGAAGTTCCTCTCCTTGTCCCTCGTCCAGACGAAGAGGCCTTGAAGAGCTTCGGTTTCACCTAGTTTTATCAGAGCGGTCGTTGTGCACAACACAGCCCTCTCAAATTCCGCGCCTTGGGTCATTTCGGCGTTGCTGAGACTCTCCAAAAAACGCTGCGAATTTCTCAGTGCGCTCGTCGATAAGCCCGCATGCAAAGCGACTACGCAGAGTGCCAATCGTATTCTATTCAACCACTCCTTGCAAGTAGATTTGTTTGTATGAAAGAAAGTTCTCACGGGCTTTGGCAGCGGTAAGAGAGCCACGGCGCAACCCTCGGAGGCGTTGTGTATCGAACGCTCGAGGTGCTCGAGAAACTCGACGAATAGCCGTACTCGGGTGTGTTCGTGAAAACAATTTTCCAGACTTCTTGCGACTTCGTCGTTGCGCGATACCGCTTGTGTCTCGCGAGCAAGTGTCTTGAGAGCACCTTCGATTGTCGTAAACGTTTCTTGAGGTTTGCCCAGAGGCGTTCGGAGTTTGTTGATCACACAATGGTGCGCTGCTTCTATGCCACTCCAGTAATACAGGAAGGAACTATTCGTTAAGCCCAATTCGCGCATCTTCTCAACCGTCTCGAACGAGGACCTACAGTGATAAAAGAATTTTGTTCAATTTGGTTTAAAACATATTCCGGCGTAGTCTCGATTTCAAATCTTTTGTTTTTAAAATGGAGAAAGCATTTAAGGGAAAAAAATCATTTTCCGTTATCAGACATTTATTATGTCCTTTTGTCACCAAATTACACACATTGTAATTGAGACATTTTGACACTGTGCCCAACCCAAGAGAGATAAATGCCATCCCCGCGGTGTATGCGTATCACGCGGTACGACAACGCTTTCGCGACAAGTTAAAAAAATATAACAGTTGCTTCCATCAAAACTCGCTGTTCAGATGGAGGTGTCTCTACGTATTTTATACTTTACGACGGACAGATGTCGCCTAAGTCACTTTGAAGTGTGGCCCTGTCCGACCAACTTCGTGTCAAAGTACGCTATATTTAGTTGAGACACGTACATCGAATCAGCAGGTTGAAAGTGGACCGTGACAAGTCGTTTTTCCGATGTGTGATTCTGCACGACTTCGCTTTAATAACAAGTGCGGCCGAAATCTTCTGATTGCTTACACAGATTTATGATGACTCCACACGATCTGGCACTATGTGTAGAGATTGGTTTCTACCATTCAAAATGGCAACTGTGTGCAAAGTGACAACCCTTACAATAAGCAACAACCAGGTCAGTCGAAAGAATCTGAGGATGGCGAGTTGTAAATTTGTCTGGATCATAAAGAAAGTGTCCTCTTATGGCGTATTGTTATTGAATATGTAAACTGGTTTTATTTCGGCAACGCTAAATGCATAAAATCATAGGTTTGTTCTGGCCAACCATTAACACCGACATCAAAACAGAATATTCATGATCACAAAGCCATGCTGTGCATCTGGTAGGATATAACGGAGATAAAGCTGTACGAGTTTTTGAAACAAAAAGAAAAACAAAAAAAACGGTGATTTAGCTGCACGACAACGCTTAGCCCCACGTCGCGTTGTTGATGAAAAAAACACCATTGGAACTGAAATGGAAGGTCCTTCCTCACTCAGCGTATTCTCATGACCTTGTCCCAAGTGGTTGTCACATGTTTCAGTTGATGCAACACGCCTTAGAATATTCACACTTTCGTAATTACGAGGATGTCCAAAAATGGATTATTGAGCGAACCTCGTCAAAAGACAGGGAATTTCAACTTGGCATTCAGATTTTTCAAGAGCGGGTAGGCGAAAGTAGTAGCATGCGGGGAAATATACTTCGATTAATGTAATGTAACAAGTTTTTACAAAATACATACTTGAGGCAGTATTGTAACCTAACGGATAGGAAAACTCGAGGTGTGTGGCATATTTTTTTAGGTATTTGGTACGGAAACTATGTCTGCGAGAAGATTTAGTCCAATTCCCAAAATCAACACCGGTATAAACTGACTACTTAAGAGGGGATGATACCTTATCGCGGTCGGTATGGTAGAACGATTATAGATTCCCACGAATCTCTGAAATGGCTCTTCAGATCCCGTCGAAACTTTGCCAAACGACGTCAAATAGATAGATGAATGGCTGTCTTCTTCTCAAATTTTCTCATTCTGAGAAAAAGAATTTAGATTGGCTTATGATAACCCAATCTACATTTTTTTTTCAAATTCGGAAAATTTGAGGAGAAGACAGCCGTTCGTCTATCTATTCGACGTCGTTTGGCAAAGTTTCGACGGGATCTGAAGAGCCGTTTCAGAGATTCGTGGGAATCTATAATCGTTCTACCATACCGACCGCGATAAGGTATCATTGCCTCTTAAGGTAGAGAGTCGTCTCCAGCGCTCGGGGCTGGGGCTGCCCAATAACAATAAACCATAATGTATGTAGGTTTGCTAAGCAGCTAAGGGTGTGACGATCGTTATTTTCGGACGCACGTACATCTGACATTTCTAGAGTACGGTTCATTTTGAACTATATGTAAAGAAGCATTTACGTTCACGGCTCAGAATTTAGTGTGCCTTCGAACGCTGAGGAGAATAGACACGAGCTGAGTTATTCTTTTTATTTACACGCTAAACATCTTGCGGATGGGTAGAAAAGGTACAGAACGTGTTCAAGTATGGGTCACATACTTGAGGATAATGTGTTGGAGACAATTAAGCATATTAATGGGGACTTGTCATTGGATGAATTGCTGGACCGTTGTTTATGAGCAAAACACAAAATAACAACGAATCTTCAAATACGTTCATTTAAACATTTGCTCTTTAACATCTTCATTACGGAACAAAGAATGTTGTTCAAATGGCACCTTCTCTGGCCATTATTATCTTTAATGACGAATTTATACCAATTTTGAGATTTATAACTGTGATAGGGCCGACTATTGCCGGGACGGAATCCATATTACCCGCTCGGAGCGGCGGTCAACGGACTTCGCTAGAGACAAGATAACAAATCAAAATGGAGACAGAGCAGCTCTGCAAGACTTCTATGAGCAGAAGGAGTGTTCCGTCCACTACCTGGAATAGCTGATTGATTGTAAGTAAAATTACCTTTATGTAAAGCAGTACTTTTAACCCGTTTTTTCGCTAAACCATATTTTTTAAATCGGCTTCTATGACTTTTTAAAAACGAGTCGACTAATTGAGTTAAGATATTGGCCATCCAGGGACGGCCTATCTTTTCAAGTGCGCGCTCGACACTACGATTTAAAATATCTCTGGCGGTCTACCGCCGCCAACAGGTTACAACCCAAACAAACTCAAACACATTGTCGAATTGAATTTACTCCGACGGGCTACCGAAATCGTGTAGGCGGTCAATCGGTCGACGGTTTAGCCACCACTGCTATAGACCCTACCACGCTCGAGTCGACATTTTTTTTAAAATTATTTTTCCAGCCTTTCCATCATGAACAAATGGCAAGAATTGAAACCAAGTTTTCTACATAACACCATTTTTTTGTTTTCAATTGTCTTCTTTCTAATTGTGGCACTTGCTATAGTCAAATTCATACTCATTAAGCACCGTTTTGGTATTTTGTTTCAGAAAAGCAGAATAGTTGGAATTACGGGAGCCATAGACCAACTTTTTCCCATGACCTCATTCAATATTGTATACAGAGTTTGTTCAGAATTATGCTCTGTTAAACAAATTACAAAATTACATATTTGTATGTTTTTGTACATACCCCAAACAGGTACAAATATGTAGGGGAAAACCCTGCCTTGAATAAACCTTTAACATTTTATTTTAATTAACAAAAATAGCATAAGCGATCAGCTTTCACACCAGAATACTGGCTTAAAAATTAAATAATAAAGCAAGTTTTAATGCAACCATTTGATATACATTCCGGGTAGGCGAGTGACATAGACGCATAGTTATCAACAATTACCTATACGAATTCATCAACGAACCGATACGAGTGTTATCGAAACCGTTCGATTAATTTTTTTTTCTTGCAGAGTCCGATGTTTCGAGTGTTAACATGCGTATTTTGGGTGTAGCTAGAACAACCTTTTCTTTCATTTCCAATTAACTCGATTAAAGTATACGTTTCTAGCCAACTTAAATCTTACTTTTGCCGTAACAAGATGTGTGTACTCTTTTTTCTTCTAAAATTAGAATTTTCCGGATGTCCATCCCTTGCAATAAACCCCGCAGAGGAATTAATGCGGTCCGGCAGTTAAAAAAAAATGTTCAAAAACTATTTATGAATTCCTTTACCGGTGTAATTTTCTATCATATTTCGAATTATGGCAAAGTAAGATAGAGCACGGTGCTAGAGAAATAGTTGAGATCTGTTTCTAATTTTTCTCCGGGATGACGGGTATTTTGACAAAAAAAGTCTCCGTTTGCGTTGTGTTAGAAGGAGACCAAAGTGAAGCTTCGGTTCATCTCAAAACATGTACCTTCTCAGAGAAATGTAGGCAATGAGATGTTTACCGACTGACTGTCCTATGGTACATGTGTCACACGTCTGATCGACAGAAAACTCATTACCAAGTTTTCTTCTAGAATAATTACAATTTCTGGCAAACAAAGAGAAAAGTGTTGTTCATTTTGTCAGAGAACGAAAGATTTTTCTTTCCTCTCCTCTAGAATATCAGCCTTCGCAGTGTTCTACAAGATGGCTGACATTTCGCAAAAAGAATTGAAACACCCGTTGCGCTGTTGAACGACGAACAACGTCTTTCGCTTCGTTTGCCAGAAGTGTGATCCGCCTAGAAGAAAAATTGCGCGTAGGAGTTTTACCGGAAGGCCATGACTGCGAGAGAGATAGCAGTTTTGCAAATCTCATTCGTTTTCCAAGACGGCTGATATTCCGAAGAAAGAAAATTAACACCCTCCGTTCTGTTAAAAGACGAACAGCGTTTTCAATTTCTCGAAATGTAAGCTCTCTAGGAGAAAACTCAGCCTGCAGGATATTTACTGACTGAACGTACGATATCTCAGCCCAGCGTGGTGAATATTGAATTTCTACTCCACTCTATTTCTTATAATACCGATTTCATCTCTGAAACATGAATGCTCATTTCAAATACTTACACAATTGGCCAGCAAAGAGTAAATATTTCCGCGAGATCGGAAGCGTTGCAGTCGTAATCTTGAAGCAAAAATGCCATGTATGTCTTTAAATGTTGTCCTTGCATCTCACCCGTGCGGTTAATGTTGTTATTGTTGCTTCCACGCATGTGAAGTCTCTCTGCTGTGATCAACGATTCGATGGAATAACGGTCGAGAGAACCCAAACGCTACAGTCGAAAAGAAAAAAAAGGCTTATTATTACTGCAATAAACAAGGTGCTGTGGAACTAAAATGCGATGTATTGGACCACGTATTAAAGTAGGATTTCTTAGCTTATCGGGCATGTGGTTATCGTAATATTCAATTATATCATGCGTTCTCTCAAAACGTCTACCCATTAATCACATGCTTACGAATTTTATGAATATATAACGTGTCAAATTGGTAGAAAAATATAATATTTTATGTACTATTATAATAATACTATATTATAATACTATATACTATATAATAATAATAACTATAAAAATGGTACTATTATAATAATGCTATTATCATGAATACTTCCAGGTTTATAAATAATAGGATTATGAGAGTTGAAGAGGGGAGGGGAGTACTTCGCCGTGACAAAAGGACTCGTATGACGGGAAAATGAGAATTTTTGTGTAATTCTAAAACGTTTATAGTGGTCGGGCTCCGCTTCCTAGTATCTGAATAAATTTCAAAAAACTTGTTCCTAATGTGACAATATTGAGGGTTTCCTTGAGTATGATTGCAAAACAGGCATACGCCTTTTGCTTTTTTGGAACTATGGAACTCTAGTATATAGTAGGGTTCCATAGTTATTGATTTCTGCAATTATTCTGCAATCATTTGAAGTATCCGGTTTCAACGAATATGTAGTTATTATTGTGTATGTTGTACCGCAACCATGTATTACAACTAACTACAGTCCATAATCTGCAATCGTGATTTGCTAATGGTACAGGCGGGCCGGAGACAGGGTAGCTCTGTTTCCTTTTTGAACCCTTTGCTTTATATTTTATTAACGAGACTTCCAATAACACACGATAAAGTACATTTGTGCTGTCATTTTATGGGGTTGCAATGAAGTCAACCTAGTGATAACTTGAATGAGCATGTCTGCTGAATTTGTTGATGTAAATTAATCAAAATAATTTCAATTGTAAGTTTTAATCTAATGCTAGGACCTTTACAAACGGGGCTCAAAAATGAAGAATGGTTAATAGAACCTCAATATTATTTTTTAACATCTGCCCAACGATGCCCCACTCGGAGGAGTCTACCTCCATTTTACAATCAGCCCTAAAGTATTCTGAATATCCGGTAAAAGAAAAATTTGCAAATGCATATAGGGTTACAAAAGTAGAAACGGTAAACCCGCGAAAGAGCAACGGATGGATATGACAAAGCCATTGGAGTTGTTTGATACGGAACCCTAAGAAGCCCCACTCTCCTTGACATAACAACTAGATTAAAAAAGAATTATCTGCAGGCACGTACCTTAGTTTCAGAACGAAGAAACTGTCTGTTGAGTAAAGTGATGACGATGTTGACCGGCACATTGTTCAACAGTTGTCCATACTTGGTGCGAACATCCTTGTGACAAGAAGTGAGATTCAGCATCACGAGATTAACGATTCCCGTGTAAACGGCTTCTGGCCAAATTGCTCGACCGTCGCCAATGAGTGTTTCTAAATTATCGCAGACTGCAACTGCATTTTTGGGACTCGGACTTGAACTCCGAGCCAATAGGCTCGTGATGATAGCGCGCATTTCTTCTGTCTTGTTCAATATTCCCATGTAGCTTTCGGCCTGAGTACAAACTTCTCGCAGCCACCTTGAGAGCAAAGACAGCGTGCGCCCTTCCAAATTTGTCTTGAAAGCTTCGCCGATGAGATTGAGTATGATGGAAAGGTGTCCGCTTGTCGGCGAGGTTGTAGGGACATCCAGAGCACCGGGGAATATATCGATCGGATGACAGGGATTCATACCCGTTATCAAACTTGAACTTCGCACGAAATGATTGTATCTCGAGCAATGAGCGTAGAGCAAGTACAGAATCGAGTACTGCAGCAGTGGACTCGCCATGGATAATGCGCAATCGTAGGGCCTCAGTTTACCAGCGAGGAGCTCCAATATACTTGGTTTTAGTGCCCACATACCGATTATGGAATTACTCGCGTTTACTGAAAATTTCACAAGCATAAAGTATTGAAGTGGATTAATGCGGTGTTCTTAGCGTTGAAATGATTTATAATTTACCTGCTAAGGGGCCGTACGCAAATTACGTAACGCAATTTTGGGGAGGGGGAGTCCGGTTAGGCGTTACGGTCTACGTGCGTGGGGGGAGGGGGGGGGTCAAGGTTTGCGTTACGTCACGATTCTAGAATTGCCAGAAACAGCAAAATTTCGGCACTTTCACATTTTGAATTAAAAACCCGCGCGCAATTTTACCGCGGAAAAATTCCAGTTGAGGAGGGAAGACACAGTAGCTTTTCCAATTCCACCAAACAAAATTTGAAGAAAAAAATTGTTTTGTTTTTTATAATACTTGAAAGTACATATATTAAAAAATATGGTAGCAGGATTTTTATTGACAAATCCGAAAATTGACGAAGTTACAGTCACTTTAGTAAGAACAGGTAGCGCGACCGGTTAGTGCCCTCAAGTCCTACAGGTGTGGCGTCGTTCAACATATATGAAGTGCAGGCTCTTATTATTTTGTGAAATATAACGAAGATGAAAAGCGTCATATCGCCCGCGACTAGATACTTCAAGGTAAGTATCAATATTCTAGAAAAAACAACTTTATATCAAGAAAAATGGAACCCTATATTTTAAACGCAATTTTCTCGAAACTACGTTTTTCGACCTTGTCCCAACGAATACGCGAAAACATATTAGACGATTTTCAATTTTTTTTGTTGACATTTTTGTAATCGCAGTTACTAAGGTTGTACGTAGCCGATTTTTGAAATTTTGATCATTACTTTTTTTCAAGACTTCTTAAATACAAAAAAGGGGCCTTAAAAATAGAAAACAATGTCCAAACTGACGGCATTTTGTAAAAAAACCAAAATAAAAAAACGGCTTCGCATAACGATAGCTACATTTGTATAGATATCGATAAATTGTTGATTTTTTATTTACAGATAACTTCTCATAAAGGTAACGATGGGACAATGAAAAGAATTTTTTTTCATCGTCAAATCAAGACATAGAGGTCGATTAATTTCAGAGATGTTTTTCATAAAAATTGGTATAAAACTAGATGAATATATACTTTATAAAATGAATATAAACGCGATCTTTTCATAATTAGTTATATCTATGAAAAGAATCGCAATTATTGACGACAAAGCACGTGTTACGTAATGGAATAGAGGGGTTGGGGGCCCATAAATTAAGAAATTTGGCATATCTGGCATAGGCATAGGAAAACTGCGGAAAACTTATACAAGTACAGCTGATCCCACGTTCGCTTCCCAGTTTCGGAGTTACGTCGCGTTTCGTCGAGAAAAGAATTACAGGTTACAGGTTTGCAAACACACACACACGCGTGCATGTGTCGGTCCATGTGCGAGCCGTCCGTGGATAACTGGAGATTACGCCACCCCCGTATTAATTTTTCTCCGAAACTACGAGGCTGAGAATCGAACTCGCGACCATCCCATGTTCTGGTTTAGGGACAAGTATGCTAACCACTACACCAGCACACCGGTCAGTGTGTATATTTTTTTGCCGTTCGATACCTATTCTAAAAGCACCCATAGACTTGAAGGGTTATTCGATTAAAAATCCCATACTTACACACAGAAATCCTATTTCATAATAGATTTTGATGCTAGAGCTTACCCAAATCAGTGAGAGCACGTAGGAGGAAAATGACGACCGTTTGGGCATCGGATTTCTCGTATGCGACGCCAATCAGTGGATTATCAGCAACGAGTTCCTCGGCATCGTGAACAAGAAGTCTGTAAGCGATCTCAAAATCGGCAAGTACGTAACGATAAGCCTCTTGTAGAAGGGGAATATTTTTCAATCCCAGCAGACTGTGATAAACATCCAAGCTCGCGTTTTGAATAGTAATCGAATTCGTGAATCGTAATTTCAGAAGGACCGAATTTTGTCCAAGCAATGTATGAACGATCTCGAGCGGCAAGTTGGCCGAAACTTCGCGAATAACTTTCGCGATAGTGTTCAAGACCGAGACAATAGTCTCATTGGAGAATTGGTTGACTCTTTCGAGCTGTAAGTCAATGAATTTGTAAAGTAATTCATGATTCTTGGTTACGCGACTCTGCAGATAACTCAGAAGAAGACAAGCGCACTCGTTCGACACAACGATCAGCTCTTCCTTTTCCAGGGAAAGATCGAGATTTTTTTCGTCGTTCCGTCTTCTAGAATCGATGGATTTTAACATATTAATGAGATAGCGCTCTTTATCCTTTACCAATACGTCCTTTCCCTCGATCACTATACGCGAATTCTTTCGATCGCTTTTTTTGCCGATATTCAAACTCTTCATTATTCGAAGTAGATTATCCTCGTTCAGCTCGTTATTGCCATTAACGGTTTTCAGCAAAATATCGATATTCTTTTGCGAGAGATTCATGCTTCTCATACACTCGGTGAGGCTCTCGGCGCTACGCTCGGAATTTTGAACGTGATTGTTGGGGATTGAATCCGGGCTTTGTTCCTTGTCGACGAGTTCGATCGCTTTGACAACTGTGCGAAGCATCTTTTGGAGACAGTCTGTCAGAAAGCTCCATTGCACAATGGGCGTTACGTTCGGATTTAAATTTTCGGCGACGCTCTTCGTCACCGTATTGAATACCGATATGAGAGATGCGATTCTAAGAATACACTCGTGCGGTCCGGGCGAAGCGTCCTCGCCGGGTGAACTACGTCCAGAGCCCGGTAAGGATAACTCCTCGTCGTAACTTTCCATGTCCTCGAGAAATTGACCCAAAAGGGTCAGCGTGAATTGCAAATCGGCTACCCAAAAATTGCGCAATCTCTGGAGACTATGACTGGCGTACGACACTATTGCCTTTGGTTGGGTGTAGTCGATATGCCATCCGACGAGAATGTCCACCGAGTCGCGAAAATGATCGGAAAATGTTTCCGGGTACGAGTCAATGACGAGTAAAATCGCATCGACCGTTGACACCAATAGTTCTGGTCTGTCGACGTTTTCCAGAGTCGACTGTAGACGCGACATAAGGATCTACAAAAATTGATGAGATAAAAAAAAAGACAAGTTTGTTTCGGACTAAAGTGGGGCCTCCTCCTGTAACTCCTCAGGTACGCACACAATTGTAATATAGAATCCAAACTCAATTACTTCTAAAAAAAAAACTAGCAACACATTGGTTCAAAACGCTAAAAAGCAGCGTTCAAGATGTACGAATGAGTTTAAAAAAGTACGTATTTGGTTAGTTTTTTTTTGCAACGTACATCGTTTCACAGGTCATCTGGTTTAAACAAGTAATTAAAATAGCATTTTTTGTACCGAAAATAGTACATTAGAAACGAAACCCTGCCGAAAGGTTAAACGATATATGGATAAATATGAGGCATTCCACACCATTTCGCATGGCCGTGACCCTGACCATTTTTAATTTTTTTAAATTTTTTAAATAAAATAGTATGCTATGCGAGGAGTATAAATTTAAAAAATTTTATCGCATGTATTTAAGAAGTTACAATTTTTCGAATAATCTGGATTTCAGAAAGTTCGGAAACGTTCTAACGTCGATATCTCTTAAATTAATCGATATATCGTAAAATGTCTATAGATCGATTGTTTTCGTATTAGTTCACACTTTCATAGAAAAAGGAAAAATCCATTACTTTCCTAGAAGAAATAATACAAATTATGCATTATAGGAGAATATATGAATGAAACACTACGTACATATTTTTTTATCTTGAGAGAGTTAGATATTTTTCTCACTCGTTTAAAAAGTTTACACAATCGAAACTCTTCAGATTTTGAATAATCTTTTACCCTTAAGGCACCATCATTATCAGGCACAATACAGTGCAATTTTTGGGTACCCGTTATGCTTTTCGCCCGTTTATACGCTTAGTTTTTGCGCTACATTTCGATAGGCATCTGATGACGCGAATTTCGCGGTTATATTGGGCAAGTTATTTTTCTGAGCCGCCCACTCATACAGATCGAACGCAGTTATCTGCTTATCCATCGGTAATTGGAGACTTGCGCGTGCTGTGCCACCTACACCATCGCAGGGGCCTTTGCCATGTGCGGTGGCAAAGAAGTGCCATTCCGCCATGATGCCAAAATCTTCTTTATGATAAAACAAGTTCACAAAGTTTTTGTAGTTCTTGAATTGTTGGGGAGCTCCGTCAGAGATATAAAAGATTCTTTGAGGGCTTTTCGAAATAGTGTTGACGAATGCGGTTATTATTTTTACGAATACATAAACTGCAGTTGAGTCGTGATTACTTACACCCGATATGATAATCAGATGGCTGTGAGAGAGTTCACCGTTGACTTTATAATAGATTATCTCTCGTCAAAAGGATTGCGACACCGATCAAAATGCACGTGTAATGCCATAGCAATGACAAAAAACGACAACTTGGAGCAGATCATTCTTTTACTTTCGCACTTTTCAGTAGGTGGAGAGACACTGTTGCTTCTGGCTGCTTTTACAAACTGTTCGAAAAAACTTTGATTTCGCGCGCCTCGTTCCTCGACAGAAGGAGACAATAACACTCCCATGTTTACATTTCAAACAATGTAATGTTTCAACCTTGGGATTTACGCTTGCCAAGTGTAGGCGTGATTTTTCTTAGAAATGGTACAAAAAACGTAAAAAATATTGCGAATACGATAAATATGATTCATACGAAACACTCGAAATATGCGTGAAAAAATTGAATTTATTTTAAAAAATACAAGAAACAATGGGCCCACAATGGGACTAGCGTTAAAATTCATATAATTCATCACATTGTTTTAGATTTTTTTGAAAAAAAAAAAAAAAGGCAATCGTCTTTAAAAAAATAGTTTTCATTTTACACGCTGAAAAGATGTCGACAACGATGATTTAAATTATTTTTATTTTCTTATGAAAGTGTGAACTAATATGAAAAAAATCGATCTATAGACATTTTTCGATATATCGATTTGTTTAAGAGATATCGGCGTAAGAGCGTTTCCGAACTTTCTGAAATCCAGATTTTTCGAAAAATGGTAACTTCTGAAATACATGCGATGAAAATTTAAAAATTTGTGAAAATACTGCTTGCATAGCATACTATTGTATTTAAAAAAATTAAAAATGGTCAGGGTCACGGCCAAGCAAAATGGCGTGGAATGCCTCATATGTAGAATTGTCTCCCAACAGTCTTAATTCGTAAAAGGGCAAAAGAGAAAAAGCGTCTGGGCGTTATACTTACCACTGAAAAGTCTTTGAGTTTTGGGGTCTCGGAGTCCAAATTTAATGTCTCTACCAATGATTTCATCAGTAGACATTTTACTTCATCCTTACGCTCGATCGTATATTTATTGAATATCCATTCCGTATACCTGCCAAAGAAAATATAATTACTGACGTAAAACACAAACGCCGAACATCACAATGCGAGCCTTTTTCAAGTGTTCCTTTTTCAACCTTTTCCAATGAGAGTTCAAACATAAAACCAACTGATTCCCTTTTTTATAAGTTTCGTATGATATCGAAATTGAAATAACGATTCTCGTATAAATGGTAACGTTCAATCATCTCGCCATCTTTTCTCGGTAACCTCGTAGCTGCAGTGTTTATCCATCGATACATTCATGAGGCAAAATACTAACAAATCCTTAGGACAGTGCAAGCTTGATTGATTAAAAAATGTTATGTCACCCAAAATCTAGGAAGGATTGTTGGTACCTCTTGAAATCTTGGTCCGTGGCGTATGCGATATGTGCCAAGCACTTGGCGACTTGGTGCTTGGCATCCATTCCAGGTCCAGTGTTTAACAAGTCGAGTAGACTTTCGCAGATGAGTTCCAAATTTCTTCTTATGGATCTTTGATTTTCTCGTAGGAGGGCGTTCTCCTGTATCTGCTTGCATAGTCCCAAAAAGTGTTCGTAGTCGTCCTCCCGACAGAGACGTCGAAGGAGCTTGGTAATTCTAGAATCCTCTGCAACTACTTCATTGATTATCATGCAATATATTGACAGGAGCATTTCTGATTTTTGTTTGCTATCAAGCTGCGCATATAGGAAACTAAATATTCAGGATGGAAACCCACCGTTTATTCTTTTGTCGTCGTAACATCTGCTCTGGCAGTTATCTTGATTCTTCAACGATTCTTGAAGTTTGCCGCGTGTTGAAGTATGATAACCCGATTCTGTATTTGTGTCTCTGTCCACAGATGATTTTTTGAAGGCCCTGACCCTCGTACCGCTCCTGCAGTGCTCATGCGAGCTATTAGTCCCTCCACGGGCCATTCGAAATTCATTTCTGGCGCTCACGCTGCTCCTGTAATACCATACTTTTATGCAATCGCTTAAATCTTCAATCATTCCCGTATTATAATCGATTGTAAACAAAATAATGACTAAACTGGCGGTCAAGACGACAGTCTCATTGTTTCAGCACTGTGCTCTTATGTTTGATTGAATCTCGGCTAATGAATGAGCCACAGTTAAAAAGTTTATTTGGAGTCTATGGTAGACCAATGCGAACTGCATTATTAAAAGTACAGGACCTTAGAGGTCAATGCACGGCACTACTGTGTCTTAGAATTCAAAATCTTGCAGGTCTACCAGTTTTTAATTTATTCAATGCTGAAGGGGTATATCAAATCCGCAAATATGAAAATAGTAATAAAAAATCAAACTAGCGAACAGACGTATTTGAGCCTTGCCAAACAATGAAACTTTTTGTGGTGCACAAAGCTGCAACAGTGCTTTTTACATCATATTAAACCTTTACTTTAAGGAGGTATCTGGTTTTTTCTCTGTTTCTCTGATCCATATTGAATCAACAAATTCCTTAAAAAGATTAACTTTTTTTCCTTCCTATGGGGAAAAATCCCACTCTTCCAATGAATAAACTTCTCTACAACTTATATGTTACCGCCTCAACCATGCCCCCTTCCCATCTGATTCATTCATAATTAATATTGCAACAATCGATTTCTTAACCTTGTGTACACGACATCTCTGCAATATTTAGAGTTTTATCATTTGGATTCGAATGTGGTATCTATATTTGTATGTGTTATTGAAATTTCTGTGCACAAGCAAGATTCTAGTTTGCTTACCTGGCTTTGTAGCGTGACAAATTATGATCGGCCGTATTACGCTGGCATATGACCAATGTACTTCTTTGTATACACGGTTCAGTGGAATCTGCCTCAATGTCTCTTCTCTCAACTTTGTCCCCCTTCTCACTTCTTTCAAAATTTATCTCACGTAAATAAGCCCCCGAATCGTCTTGAAGCTCCGAGCCTTTTGATCCTCGTAGCTTCGAACCGGTATTAACATTTGTACAGCTATTCATTACATTACTCTACGGGTGGTCTGCATGACCCCAGAAGAGCACTAAATGTATCAACCCTTGTGAATTCACCATTCGATGTTATCTCTGTAAATAGCAGCGGGTCGGCAAAGGATTAATAAAATTAAAAACATTTGCCATGTTATATAGATATTTGAATGCCAAGAGATAATGAAATAATAGTTAAAAACATAAACGGCCTACGCGTGGTATGAAAATGAAAAAAAAAACAAAAATGTTCGAGTTCGCACGTGGGGAGGCTTCTATCGTATAGCTTGGGAAGGTTTGCATGGCATAGTTTGCCCGACAATGCAAAAAACAAGATTTGGATAGTGTGAGAAATGGGGTTATCTCGACTGACGATGGACACTATTAGCACAATGAAAGAATCTTTTTTTTCGTTGAGCAGTGATGTTCGACATATAGTGAAATAAAATAGGGTGTATAGTAGCGTTACGTACGTACATGAAAGCACATACATCTGAACAATGCCGGTTACTTCATATGTATATTTTTTCTAAGAGCACTATGAAGTAGAGCAGGCAGTACAGTGCAGCACAGCTGGTGAGACTATCGACAATTGACTACACACACGCACACATGCACCCACCCTCCACGCGCCCGCACGCAACACACACACGCACCCGCAGCCGCAACACACACACGCACCCGCAGCCGCAACACACACACGGATATGTAAAAAATCATGCAACTTGCAACACTATAACCTTTCTTAATATTTCACATTCTCATTCCTGTATTTAGAACAAGACGATCGATAAATGTATAAATTTCGAAATACAAAGTTTACTTGCCAAGAAACTCTCGGCAAAAAAGGCTCTCTTTCCGATTTCTTGAAAACAGGGCTGAATAAAATAAAGACCGTGGTTATAGCAGCGAAGGTCGGCTCCCACAATAGCAACGTATAACTTACGCGCAGTTTGAAGCAAAACTTTTGACGACCCTTGTCGCCCTCGGATGGCAGCACCCATTCGCACATTGTAGAACTCGGTCGGTGGCTCTTTACTCAGCTCCATAAACTTGGCCGCCGACTATGGAAATATCGAATTTTTTTTTACGCCAATCGATTGTTAGTCGTTTGTTAGTGTTTGTTAGACAAAACCCAGCGTTTGTTAGACTTTATTTATTGAATAAAACAAAAAACAAATTTATGCCAAAGTTAGCCGCAGAAAATGGTTTTCTAGTGATTTCGAACTTTTTTTCGTGACCAATCGATTGTTAGGCGTTTGTTAGTGATTGATAGTCGGTTTAAATCGTTTGTTAGAGCTCAATTATTATTAAATTAATGAAAAACTTTTCGGCCCTAGAGCGCGCTGCGAGCGACGTGAAGTTGTCAGCATCACCGCAACGAACACTTGAGGCTGTGGACATGTAACTCGTCAATTTCAGCAAAACGATGATTCTTATAATTCTATTCGATTGCTAGACGAATGTTAGTAATTGTTAGTGAATTTTCATCGTTTGTTAGAGTTCCATTTTTATTTAATCGCTGAAAAACTTTTCGGCACTAGGACGCACTGCATGACGCGGCGGTTGGCAGCATCGCCGCGACAGCTGCTGAGGGGTTTGCACATGTCGCTCATCAATTTCCGCCAAACGTTGATTCTTGTCCTTCTATTACATTGTTAGACGATCGCTAGTGATTGTTACTTAATTTGCATCGTTTGTTAGAGCTCCATTTTTATTTAATCGCCGAAAAACTTTTCGGCGCAAGGGCGCGCTTCATGTCGCGGAGGTTGGCAGCAGCGCCGCGACACCTGATTACGGGTTTGCGCATTTCACTCATCAATTTCGGCGAAACGTTGATTCTTATCATTCCATTAGATTGTTAGGCGATCGCTAGTAATTGTTAGTAAATTTTCATCGTTTGTTAGTGCGTTAATTTTATTTTATCGCTGAAAAACTTTTCGGCTCTAGAGCGCGCTCCAGGTCGCGAAGGTTGGCTGCATTGCCGCGACAGCGGCTTACGGGTTAACACATGTAAGACGTTAATTTCCACAAAACGCTGATTCTTGTCATTCTATTACATTGTCAGACGAATGTTAGTGATTGTTAGTAAATTTTCATCGTTTGTTAGAACTCCATTTTTATTTAATCGCCGAAAAACTTTTCGGTGTTAGAGCACGCTTCATGTCGCGGAGGGCAGCATCGCCGCGACAGCTGCTTTCGGGATTGCGCATTTAACTCGTCAATTTCCCCAAAACGTTAACTCTTATCATTCTATTAGATTGTTAGACGATCGCTAGTGATTGTTAGTTAATTTCTATCGTTTGTTAGAGCTCCATTTTTATTTAATCGTTGAAAAACTTTTCGGCGCTAGAGCGCGCTGCGGGTCGTGAAGGTTGGCTGCATCACCGCGACAGCGGCTTACGGGTTTACACATGTAAGACGACAATTTCAACAAAACGTTGATTCTTGTCATTCTATTACATTGTCAGACGTATCTTATTGATTGTTAGAGAATTTTCATCGTTTGTTAGAGCTCCATTTTTATTTAATCGCCGAAAAACTTTTCGGTGCTAGAAGACGCTTCATGTCGCGGAGGTTGGCAGCATCGACGCGACAGCTGCTTAAGGCTTTGCGCATGCAACTCGTTAATTTGAGCAAAACGTTGATTCTTATCTTTCTATTAGAATGTTAGACATCGCTAGTGATTGTTACTTAATTTCTTTCGTGTGTTAGAGCTCCATTTTTATTTGATCGCTGAGAAACTTTCCGGTGCTACAGCGCGCTGCCGGTCGCGAAGGTTGGCTGCATCGCCGCTACAGCGGCTTACGGGATTGCACATATAATTCGTCAATTTCCACAAAACGTTGATTCTTGTCATTCTATTACATTGTCAGACGAATGTTAGTGATTGTTAGAGAATTTTCATCGTTTGTTAGAGCTCCATTTTTATTTAATCGCCGAAAAACTTTTCGGTGCTAGAGGACGCTTCATGTCGCGGAAGTTGGCAGCATCGCCGCGACAGCTGCTTCCGGGTTTGCACATGTACCGCACAATTACCGCAAAACGTTGACTCTTACCATTCTATTAGATTGTTAGACGATCGCTAGTGATTGTTAGCTAATTTCTATCGTTTGTTAGAGCTCCATTTTTATTTAATCGCTGAAAAACTTTTTGGCGCTAGAGCGCGCTGAAGGTCGCGAAGGTTGGCTGCAACGCCGCGACGGCGGCTTGCGGGTTTACGCATGTAAGACGTCAATTTCCACAAAACGTTGATTCTTGTCATTCTATTACATTGTCAGACGAATGTTAGTGATTGTTAGAGAATTTTCATCGTTTGTTAGAACGCCATTTTTATTTAATCGCCGAAAAACTTTTCGGTGTTAGAGCACGCTTCGTGTCGCGGAGGTTGGCAGCATCGCCGCGACGGCTGCTTTCGGGTTTGCGCATTTAACTCGTCAATTTCCGCAAAACGTTAACTCTTATCATTCTATTAGATTGTTAGACGATCGCTAGTGATTGTTAGTTAATTTCTATCGTTTGTTAGAGCTCCATTTTTATTTAATCGCTGAAAAACTTTTCGGCGCTAGAGCGCGCTGCGGGTCGCGAAGGTTGGCCCCATCGCCGCCACAGCGGCTTACGGGTTTACACATGTAAGACGTCAATTTCCACAAAACGCTGATTCTTGTCATTCTATTACATTGTCAGACGAATGTTAGTGATTGTTAGAGAATTTTCATCGTTTGTTAGAACTCCATTTTTATTTAATCGCCGAAAAACTTTTCGGTGTTAGAGCACGCTTCATGTCGCGGAGGTTGGCAGCATCGCCGCGACAGCTGCTTTCGGGTTTGCGCATTTAACTCGTCAATTTCCCCAAAACGTTAACTCTTATCATTCTATTAGATTGTTAGACGATCGCTAGTGATTGTTAGTTAATTTCTATCGTTTGTTAGAGCTCCATTTTTATTTAATCGTTGAAAAACTTTTCGGCGCTAGAGCGCGCTGCCGGTCGTGAAGGTTGGCTGCATCGCCGCGACAGCGGCTTACGGGTTTACACATGTAAGACGACAATTTCAACAAAACGTTGATTCTTGTCATTCTATTACATTGTGAGACGTATCTTATTGATTGTTAGAGAATTTTCATCGTTTGTTAGAGCTCCATTTTTATTTAATCGCCGAAAAACTTTTCCGTGCTAGAGGACGCTTCATGTAGCGGAGGTTGGCAGCATCGCCGCGACAGCTGCTTACGGGTTTGCACATGTACCGCACAATTACCGCAAAACGTTGACTCTTATCATTCTATTAGATTGTTAGACGATCGCTAGTGATTGTTAGTTAATTTCTATCGTTTGTTAGAGCTCCATTTTTATTTGATCGCTGAGAAACTTTCCGGCGCTAGAGCGCGCTGCCGGTCGCGAAGGTTGGCTGCATCGCCGCTACAGCGGCTTACGGGATTGCACATATAAATCGTCAATTTCCACAAAACGTTGATTCTTGTCATTCTATTACATTGTCAGACGAATGTTAGTGATTGTTAGAGAATTTTCATCGTTTGTTAGAGCTCCATTTTTATTTAATCGCCGAAAAACTTTTCGGTGCTAGAGGACGCTTCATGTCGCGGAAGTTGGCAGCATCGCCGCGACAGCTGCTTCCGGGTTTGCACATGTACCGCACAATTACCGCAAAACGTTGACTCTTATCATTCTATTAGATTGATAGACGATCGCTAGTGATTGTTAGCTAATTTCTATCGTTTGTTAGAGCTCCATTTTTATTTAATCGCTGAAAAACTTTTCGGCGCTAGAGCGCGCTGAAGGACGCGAAGGTTGGCTGCAACGCCGCGACGGCGGCTTACGGGTTTACGCATGTAAGACGTCAATTTCCACAAAACGTTGATTCTTGTCATTCTATTACATTGTCAGACGAATGTTAGTGATTGTTAGAGAATTTTCATCGTTTGTTAGAACGCCATTTTTATTTAATCGCCGAAAAACTTTTCGGTGTTACAGCACGCTTCATGTCGCGGAGGTTGGCAGCATCGCCGCGACAGCTGCTTTCGGGCTTGCGCATTTAACTCGTCAATTTCCGCAAAACGTTAACTCTTATCATTCTATTAGATTGTTAGACGATCGCTAGTGATTGTTAGTTAATTTCTATCGTTTGTTAGAGCTCCATTTTTATTTAATCGTTGAAAAACTTTTCGGCGCTAGAGCGCGCTGCAGGTCGTGAAGGTTGGCTACATCGCCGCGACAGCGGCTTACGGGTTTACACATGTAAGACGTCAATTTCCACAAAACGTTGATTCTTGTCATTCTATTACATTGTCAGACGAATGTTATTGATTGTTAGAGAATTTTCATCGTTGGTTAGAGCTCCATTTTTATTTAATCGCCGAAAAACTTTTCGGTGCTAGAACACGCTTCATGTCGCGGAGGTTGGCAGCATCGTCGCGACAGGTGCTTACGGCTTTGCGCATGCAACTCGTTAATTTGAGCAAGACGTTGATTCTTATCATTCTATTAGATTGTTAGACATCGCTAGTGATTGCTAGTTAATTTCTTTCGTTTGTTAGAGCTCCATTTTTATTTAATCGCTGAGAAACTTTTCGGCGCTAGAGCGCGCTGCAGGTCGCGAAGGTTGGCTGCATCGCCGCGACACCGGCTTACGGGATTGCACATGTAACAAGGAAATTTCCACAAAACGTTGATTCTTGTCATTCTATTACATTGTCAGACGAATGTTAGTGATTGTTAGAGAATTGTCATCGTTTGTTAGAGCTCCATTTTTATTTAATCGCCGAAAAACTTTTCGGCACTAGAGCACGTTTTATGTTGCGGAGGTTGGCAGCATCGCCGCGACAGCTGCTTACGGGATTGCGCATTTAACTCGTTAATTTCCGCAAAACGTTGATTCTTATCATTCCATTAGATTGTTAGACGATCGCTAGTGATTGTTAGTTAATTTTCATCGTTTGTTAGAGCTCAAATTTTATTTTATCGCTGAAAAACTTTTCGGCGCTAGAGCGCGCTGCAGGTCGTGAAGGTTGGCTGCATCGCCGCGACAGCGGCTTACGGGTTTACACATGTAAGACGTCAATTTCAACAAAACGTTGATTCTTGTCATTCTATTACATTGTCAGACGTATCTTATTGATTGTGAGAGAATTTTCATCGTTTGTTAGAGCTCCATCTTTATTTAATCGCCGAAAAACTTTTTCGTGCTAGAAGACGCTTCATGTCGCGGAGGTTGGCAGCATCGTCGCGACAGCTGCTTACGGCTTTGCGCATGCAACTCGTTAATTTGAGCAAAACGTTGATTCTTATCATTCTATTAGATTGTTAGACATCGCTAGTGATTGTTAGTTAATTTCTTTCGTTTGTTAGAGCTCCATTTTTATTTGATCGCTGAGAAACTTTCCGGCGCTAGAGCGCGCTGCCGGTCGCGAAGGTTGGCTGCATCGCCGCTACAGCGGCTTACGGGATTGCACATATAAATCGTCAATTTCCACAAAACGTTGATTCTTGTCATTCTATTACATTGTCAGACGAATGTTAGTGATTGTTAGAGAATTTTCATCGTTTGTTAGAGCTCCATTTTTATTTAATCGCCGAAAAACTTTTCGGTGCTAGAGGACGCTTCATGTCGCGGAAGCTGGCAGCATCGCCGCGACAGCTGCTTCCGGGTTTGCACATGTACCGCACAATTACCGCAAAACGTTGACTCTTATCATTCTATTAGATTGATAGACGATCGCTAGTGATTGTTAGCTAATTTCTATCGTTTGTTAGAGCTCCATTTTTATTTAATCGCTGAATCACTTTTCGGCCCTAGAGCGCGCTGCATGTCGCGGAGGTTGGCAGCATCGCCGCGACAGCTGCTTACGGGTTTGCGCATTTAACTCGTTAATTTCCGCAAAACGTTGATTCTTATCATTCCATTAGATTGTTAGACGATCGCTAGTGATTGTTAGTTAATTTTCATCGTTTGTTAGAGCTCAAATTTTATTTTATCGCTGAAAAACTTTTCGGCGCTAGAGCGCCCTGCAGGTCGTGAAGGTTGGCTGCATCGCCGCGACAGCGGCTTACGGGTTTACACATGTAAGACGTTAATTTCCACAAAACGCTGATTCTTGTCATTCTATTACATTGTCAGACGTATCTTATTGATTGTTAGAGAATTTTCATCGTTTGTTAGAACTCCATTTGTATTTAATCGCCGAAAAACTTTTCGGTGTTAGAGCACGCTTCATGTCGCGGAGGTTGGCAGCATCGCCGCGACAGCTGCTTTCGGGTTTGCGCATTTAACTCGTCAATTTCCGCAAAACGTTGACTCCTATCATTCTATTAGATTGTTAGAAGATCGTTAGTGATTGTTAGTTAATTTTCATCGTTTGTTAGAGCGTAATTTTTATTTAATCGCTGAATCACTTTTCGGCCCTAGAGCGCGCTGCATGTCGCGGAGGTTGGCAGCATCGTCGCGACAGATGCTTACGGCTTTGCGCATGTAACTGGTTATTTTGAGCAAAACGTTGATTCTTATCATTCTATTAGATTGTTTGACGATCGCTAGTGATTGTTAGTTAATTTCTTTCGTTTGTTAGAAGTCCATTTTTATTTAATCGCTGAGAAACTTTTCGGCGCTAGAGCACGCTGCAGGTCGCGAAGGTTGGCCCCATCGCCGCGACAGCGGCTTACGGGTTTACACATATAAATCGTCAATTTCCACAAAACGTTGATTCTTGTCATTCTATTACATTGTCAGACGAATGTTAGTGATTGTTAGAGAATTTTCATCGTTTGTTAGAACTGCATTTTTATTTTATCGCTGAAAAACTTTTCGGCCCTAGTGCGTGCTGCATGTCGCGGAGGTTGGCAGCATCGTCGCGACAGATGCTTACGGCTTTGCGCATGTAACTGGTTATTTTGAGCAAAACGTTGATTCTTGTCATTCTATTAGATTGTTTGACGATCGCTAGTGATTGTTAGTCAATTTCTTTTGTTTGTTAGATCTCCATTTTTATTTACTCGCTGAGAAACTTTTCGGCTCAAGAGCGCGGTGCATGTCGCGGAGGCTGGCAGCATCGCCGCTATGGCCGCGATAAACGTATATAATTTAAATTAAATATAGCGAATCGGTGCAAATGATCGACGAAATAGAGAATTTAAAAAAAAGCGTGAACATCTCAAACCTCGATCTGATCACGAGCCTTTTTTGCTCGATATTCCTAATTGTGCGTCCAGGTCGAACTTCCATAAAGTGAATCCAGACTTTTAGCCGGCAGCGTGCTCATAAATTCGCAGAATTAATTTTTTTTTTACATTTTAAAGTAACTGAATGTTGGACCACGTTATGATAACTCAGTTCCATGAATTGTGTTATGATCTCAAGTGGTTGAGGAACGATAAGCGTTTTGATGAAAGATTTAAATTAAACACCCCCAGCATTATAAACTTCACAAGAATTAAATTATGCAGAAAAATAGTAGTGTTCTTATTTTGTTTCGAGTAGTATACAGGGCGAAGCACTAACTGTTGCCACCTTGAATATCCCTGTAATTATCGAAGTCACAAAAACTGTTTGAAACAAAAGTTGTACCGTACGAAAGGGGTCATCAAATGCGACTATTTGTTTTTATTCCAGTGGAGGCGCTGTCGCACAGTATAGGTCACCTCCACTTTTTTAAATAGGATGGTATATTTTTTTTCAACTATCTTGGAGAGCGTCAAAAATTGCATAAAAACATTTCGGGGTCAAAATCGTTCAAGGTCATTTGAGATAAAAAAAAGTGACATGAACTTTATTTTTATGTGAAATTTCCTTTATTCACAGTAGATGTTTAAAGTGATTGCCACTCGAATCAATGCAGTATTGCAATCTCCTCATCACGAATTTCTTATCACTTCGGCATTTATAGCCCAACTCTTGCCATTGTCTTGCATGTAAACAACGACACCAAACCTACAAATTACACGGAACACTGTACAATACTTCGCCCAAACAAACCCAAGATATCGATAGTAAGAATGGCGAGACTAGTATTAATGAATGAAGCAAATGTAAATGTTGTATTCTTTTGAACAACAAACTGATATGCTTCTACTTTACGGACAATGTCAGAAAAATGCAGTGAGAGCTAGAGATATACGCTAAAAGATTTCCTGAACGTTCTCATCCTACACGCCGTACATGTCAAATTTTGTACACTAAACTGAGGACAACTGGATCTTTAACCCGTCGGGAAAGTAACCGACAAAAGCGAGTTACTAACGAAGAAACGGAAATTGGTGTTCTTGCCACCGTTCATCCAGACCCTTGTGCGAGTCTCGCCAAACTGCGAGGGAATCTGGCGTAAGCCAAAGAAGTATTATACGTGTTCTACATCGTCATAAATATCATCCTTACTCCTTATCTGGGCGATTATCTAACGCTATATTATCTAACGCCAGATTCAGAGAGATGACTCATTTATTAATCGGATTTTATTTACTGATGAGGCAACATTTAAGAAACATGGAAATATTAACTTGCATAACATGCATTTGTGTTCAACTGAAAAAACACATTGGCTGTGGCAAGTTGCACACCAAAGATTAACCGGCATCGGTAAATGTATAGTGTGGCATTATTGGGGATAGACTCATAGGCCCGTATTTCATCGAAGGGAATCTTAATGGTAGGAAGTACACCACTTTCCTTAAAAAAACATTAGGTCCGTTATTGGAAGAAATACCTTCAGAAACAAGAAACAGAATGTGGTATTAACACGATGGGCGCCCGGCACATTTTTTGCTGATAGCTAGAAATGAATTGCAAAAGAGATTTCAAATTCGTTGGATTGGACGCGGAGGAACTGTATCGTGGCCGGCTCGCTCGCCAGACATGACGCCTCTGGACTTTTTCTTGTGGGGATACTTGAAAGATCTTGTTTATAAAGAACGTCCAACTACGCCGGATGATATGTGTGAGAATTTTTCGAGCCTGTGATTCGATAAGTGGCGAAGTCATAAGAAATTCTACACAATCCGTGATGAGGAGATTGCAATACTGCATTGATTCCAATGCTAATCACTTTGAACATCTACTGCGAATAAAGGTAATTTCACATAAAAATAAAGTTCATCTCACTTTTTGATCTTAAATGACCCTGAACGACTTCGTCCCCTAAATGTTTTTTATACAGTTTTCGATGCTCTACAGGATAGTTGAAAAAAAATGTACCGTCCCATTTAAAAAAGTGGAGGTGACCTTCACTGTGCGACAGCGCCTCCACTGAGATAAAAAAATGGTCACATTTGATGACCCCTTTCGTACGGTACAACTTTTGTTTCAAACATTTTTTTGCGACGTCGATAATTACAGAGATATTCAAGGTGGCAACAGTTGGTGCCTCACCCTGTATATTCCGTATATCAAGTGTATCAGTAAGTTTGTAATAAAGTGCAGCTTACGGCGTTCATGGCGTCAATACATGTTTTAATGCATTTTTTATCGCCCTTATTTTGGTTTATTCTTTATCCACACGTATGCATATGCCTTTTGCATCTTATCTGTGTATATATTTGCAGCAGTGTATATATTTGCAGCGTCTTCTAGCACCGAAAAGTTTTTCGGCGATTAAATAAAAATGGAGCTCTAACAAACGATGAAAATTCTCTAACAATCAATAAGATACGTCTGACAATGTAATAGAATGACATGAATCAACGTTTTGTTGAAATGGTCGTCTTACATGTGTAAACCCGTAAGCCGCTGTCGCGGCGATGCAGCCAACCTTCACGACCCTCAGCGCGCTCTAGCGCCGAAAAGTTTTTCAACGATTAAATAAAAATGGAGCTCTAACAAACGATAAAAATTAACTAACAATCACTAACTAACATTAGATCGTCTAACAATCTAATAGAATGATAAGAGTTAACGTTTTGGGGAAATTGACGAGTTAAATGCGCAAACCCGAAAGCAGCTGTCGCGGCGATGCTGCCAACCTCCGCGACATGAAGCGTGCTCTTACACCGAAAAGTTTTTCGGCGATTAAATAAAAATGGAGCTCTAACAAACGCTGACAATTCTCTAACAATCACTAACATTCGTCTGACAATGTAATAGAATGACAAGAATCAACGTTTTGTGGAAATTTCCTTGTTACATGTGCAATCCCGTAAGCCGCTGTCGCGGCGATGGGGCCAACCTTCGAGACCTGCAGCGCGCTCTAGCGCCGAAAAGTTTTTCAGCGATTAAATAAAAATGGAGCTCTAACAAACGATAGAAATTAACTAACAATCACTAGCGATCGTCTAACAATCTAATAGAATGATAAGAGTTAACGTTTTGCGGAAATTGACGAGTTAAATGCGCAAGCCCGAAAGCAGCTGTCGCGGCGATGCTGCCAACCTCCGCGACATGAAGCGTGCTCTAACACCGCAAAGTTTTTCGGCGATTAAATAAAAATGGCGTTCCAACAAACGATGAAAATTCTCTAACAATCACTAACATTCGTCTGACAATGTAATAGAATGACAAGAATCAACGTTTTGTGGAAATTGACGTCTTACATGCATAAACCCGTAAGCCGCCGTCGCGACGTTGCAGCCAACCTTCGCGACTTTCAGCACGCTCTAGCGCCGAAAACTTTTTCAGCGATTAAATAAAAATGGAGCTCTAACAAACGATAGAAATTAGCTAACAATCACTAGCGATCGTCTAACAATCTAATAGAATGATAAGAGTCAACGTTTTGCGGTAATTGTGCGGTACATGTGCAAACCCGGAAGCAGCTGTCACGGCGATGCTGCCAACTTCCGCGACAAGAAGCGTCCTCTAGCACCGAAAAGTTTTTCGGCGATTAAATAAAAATGGAGCCCTAACAAACGATGAAAATTCTCTAACAATCACTAACATTCGTCTGACAATGTAATAGAATGACAAGAATCAACGTTTTGTGGAAATTGACGATTTATATGTGCAATCCCGTAAGCCGCTGTAGCGGCGATGCAGCCAACCTTCGCGACCGGCAGCGCGCTCTAGCGCCGGAAAGTTTCTCAGCGATCATATAAAAATGGAGCTCTAACAAACGAAAGAAATTAACTAACAATCACTAGCGATGTCTAACAATCTAATAGAATGATAAGAATCAACGTTTTGCTCAAATTAACGAGTTGCATGCGCAAAGCCTTAAGCAGCTGTCGCGTCGATGCTGCCAACCTCCGCGACATGAAGCGTCTTCTAGCACCGAAAAGTTTTTCGGCGATTAAATAAAAATGGAGCTCTAACAAACGATGAAAATTCTCTAACATCAATAAGATACGTCTGACAATGTAATAGAATGACAAGAATCAACTTTTTGTTGAAATTGTCGTCTTACATGTGTAATCCCGTAAGCCGCTGTCGCGGCGATGCAGCCAACCTTCACGACCCGCAGCGCGCTCTAGCGCCGAAAAGTTTTTCAACGATTAAATAAAAATGGAGCTCTAACAAACGATAGAAATTAACTAACAATCACTAGCGATCGTCTAACAATCTAATAGAATGATAAGAGTTAACGTTTTGGGGAAATTGACGAGTTAAATGCGCAAACCCGAAAGCAGCTGTCGCGGCGATGCTGCCCACCTCCGCGACATGAAGCGTGCTCTAACACCGAAAAGTTTTTCGGCGATTAAATAAAAATGTAGTTCTAACGAACGATGAAAATTCTCTAACAATCACTAACATTCGTCTGACAATGTAATAGAATGACAAGAATCAGCGTTTTGTGGAAATTGACGTCTTACATGTGTAAACCCGTAAGCCGCTGTGGCGGCGATGGGACCACCATAAACTTAGCCGGACGACGTTAGCTTCTCAAGGTTTTTCCTTTCCTAATTGTTTGGTGGTCGTTTGGTGGTGATTGGTAGCCTAATAAGAAGGTTTGGTGGTCGACCGTTTTGTTATAATTAAATGAGACTTTTTTCCCGTAAAGTTGGCCGGATCTTTTTTTATTTATCACGCAATCCATATAATGCCACGCCTAATTGATGCAGAATCGTTTGGTGGTCACAAATATACAAATCCCGGCGTTTGGTAGTTAATTCATTAGTTATCCCGGTCGAAAAACAATTTACGTCTAGGCGCATACGATGGAGGGCCGTAATTGGTCATTCATGGATCCAACAGAATACGACCATGTCATATTTCAATTTATTTATGTTTTTATTCACCGATCTCGTTCCATTAAGTCTCAAACGAAAGATCATGGTTAGGTAGTGATGGGTAGCTTAAATGAAACGTTTGGTAGTGATTGGTAGCTTAATTAAGACCCTTGGTAGTGATTGATAGCTTAATTAAAACGTTTAGTAAATAATTCCTTAGTTACACCGATCGGAAAACTATCTACCCTCAGACGCAGGCGATAGAGGGCTGTAGTTGACTGCTAAAGGATCCAATGGAATGCGGAGCAGTGATGTTTCGATTTCTTTATGTTTTCCTTCACCGATCTCATTCTAATAAGTGTCAAACGGATGATAGTCGTTTGGGAGTGATTGGTAGCTGTGTTAAAAGGTTTGGTATTCAATTCCTTAATTACGCCGATCGAAAAACCATCAACGCTTAGACGCAAGCGGTAGAGGGCTGTAGTTGGCTGCTGATGGATCGAACGGAATACGAAGCAGTGATATATCAATTTCGTGATGTTTTTCTCCAACGATCTCGTGCCAATAAGTCTCATACGGTAGACAAACTGTAGTTTGTCTGCTGATGGATCCGACGGAATACGGCGCAGTGATAATTCAATTTTTATATGTTTTTCTTCCCCGATCTCGTTTTAATAAGTCTCATACGGAAGATAATCGTTTGGTAGTGATTAGTAGCTTGATTAAAAGTTTGGTAGTTAATTCCTTAATTACACCGATCGAAAAATCATCTATCGCTAGACACAGGCGATAGAGGACTGTAATTGCTGCTGAATGATAACGGAATACGGCAAGCGATAGAGGGCTGTAATTGGCTACTGAAGGATCTAACGGAATACGGATCAGTGATATTCCAATTTCTTTATGTTTTTTTCATCGATCTCTTTTTAATAATTCTCATACAGAAGATATCGTTTGGTAGTGATTGATAGCTTGATTAAAACGTTTGGTAGTTACTTCCTCAATTACGTCGATTGAAAAATCATCTACCTTTAGATACAGGCGATAGAGGGCTGTAATTCGCGGCTGAAAGATCTAACGGAATACGGAGCAGTGATATATCAATTTCTTTATGTTTTTTTCACCAATCACGCTCCAATAAGTCTCATACCGAAGATAATCGTTTGGTAGTGATTGGTAGCTTAATTTAAACGTTTGGTAGTCAAGTCCCTAATTACGCCAATCGAAAAATCATCTGCCCTTAGACACAGGCGATAGAGGGCTGTAGTTGGCTGCTGAAGGATCTAACGGAATACGGAGCAGTGATATTTCAATTTCTTCATGTTTTTCTTCACCGATCTCGTTCTAATAAATCTCAGACGGAAGATAATCGCTTGGTAGTGATCTATAGATTAATTAAAATGTTTGGTAGTTAATTCCTTAATTACACGGATTGAAAAACTATCTACGGTTAGACGTAGGCGATAGAGCGCTGTAGTTTGTCTGCTGATGGATCCAACGGATGACGGCGCAGTGATATTTCAATGTCATTATGTTTTTTTCACCAATCTCGTTCCAATTAGTCTCAAACGGATGATAATCGTTTGGTAGTGATTGGTAGCTTAATTTAAACGTTTGGTAGTTAAGTCCCTAATTACGCCAATCGAAAAATCATCTGCCCTTAGACACAGACGATAGAGGGCTGTAATTCGCTGTTGAAGGATCCAACGGAATACGAAGCAGTGATATATCAATTTTTTTATGTTTTCTTCCCCGATCTCGTTCTAATAAGTCACAAACGGAAGATAATCGTGTGATAGTGATTGATAACTTTATTAAAACGTTTGGTAGTTAATTCCTGGATGGATCCAACGGAATACGGCGCAGTGATATTTCAATTCCTTTATGGTTTTTTTTTCCACCGATCTCGTTCCAATAAGTCTCAAACGGAAGATAATCGTTTGGTGGTGATTGATAGGCGTATTGGTCGGTGATGGATCCAACGGAATACAGAACAGTGACATTCCGGGTTTTTCTGTTCTATTGGCCAACTTCATTATTCCGCTGGCGCAACGCATCGGACAATATTTCGATTTGGTTAAAATGATTGATTAATTAATTTTCTTCTAATAAGTCGCAATCTAAAGATCATCTTTTGGCAGTACATGCGATAAAGATGCACCATAACGACGCAGAAGCGCGATGGTACAATAGCAACGTCGTTCCCATGATATTTTATAAATCAAACAGTCAAATAAGTCAAACCTGATCTAGAGTTTAAACTATAATCGGGAGTTGCGTGCCAAGCAAAAAGATTTACTACTGTTGAAGGTTGGAAGGGGGAAGAATCCCGGTTCCTTCCGTCCTTCCGTTCTCGGTTCCTTCCGTTGCCTTTACGTTGACTTTCTCACTCTTCTCGCGTACTAAACGTTTACAGCAGCGGTAAAGAGTGTGATTACAAAACTGGTTTATTAACAGTAAATGCTGGCTAAGCAGCGAATATTACAAACGGAATAACTATGGGAATAACAAATAGTACAACACATCTTAGACGTTTCACAACCGTACGGGTTGTTCGGGCGCGAATTCCCGGGCCGACCGCACGGAAGAGGGCGATCGCTTGCCTTCCCTCGCGCTCTAGTAGCTCGATTCCGTAATGGTCTCTGCAAACTGCGCGCGATTTTCGACGAGCGATGGGCGATATCCAATGGGACCTTCACTTTCCCAGGGGGGTTCTGGAATACCTGAGATCCCATTGGATATCGATCATCACTCATCGTAAATCGCGCGCAGTGTGCAGAGGCCATAACGGAATCGTGCGACAGGCACGCCATGTGCGCGCCAGCTTGAGCGGATCTCGACGGCAGCGCTACCTATTTGCTCATTTCACCCGGGCATTTGAAAGTTTTTTTTCAGTTTTTTACACTATAAATTTGATGTCATTTTTAATAATTCGCCCTCTCTCTCGTAGATTTCCTTTCCACCTTCAAGACGTAACATTGTTGAAAAGGCTTGTTTTCCAGATCTTTTTTCCTCAAAAGGCTATGCCATCTTCTGTACGTAATCACGGACGTTCGATCGACCAAGATAGCATGCTCTTTCGAAAAAGTTCTGTGGTGTAACAAAGTAACACAAAATTAAAGTAACACACGTATTCCGTATGGAACTGGATAAGTCGTCGCGGTTGCTACAGGGATCGTAGCTCTTTCTCTTAGAGTGTAAAACTATAAATACGTTAGATTTACTATACTAATTTCATACGCAAAATTCGATTATTTCACAAAACTTTTCGTGTATTGTAAACAAATACTAGTGAAATTGTAATTAGACGAGTGATCTGTGAATTTGTGATGAGACGAGAAGCTGTGATTTACGGAATAGAGGTAACGTATTCGAAAACATCTTCGATTATACTGAATTCAACCAACTTTCTTCGAATTTCTGATTTATAATTTTCTTATTAATTTATTATTCAATCTCTTATCTATTACAGAGACAAATTCCAGCGTTGTTCACGTCACAGATATGCCGCGGATCGCGAAAGTATCCGTGGAAGATGCAGTTCAAGTCATCAAAGACTTTGCATGTCATTTTGAGAGTGGGATCCCAGCATATACATCACAAGTATGGCAGGACATGAGTGTCCAATTGCAAAGAAAGTGGACGTCTCATGATGTATACATCGCCGTGCGCGAGGATAGACGAGGGATTCTCAGCACAGCAAGGAGACAATTGGGTATCACTGATGATTTGAAATACAAGGCGAATTGCAGGACACCATCGGAATAAAGCGCCAGTTCTTATTCGGAAACCAGTGATGTGATGTCCACTGACTGCAACAATAATACAAATTCAACACCATTGACGAAATTCAACCTGATACTTACCAATGAAGAATGGAATGCGATGTCCCCAAGTAATGCTGTTCAGCACGGAAAACGCAAGAAACATTCCCTGGCGAAAGGAATTTGGACGAACCAATTAAGTTGTGCCATCTGGAAGCAACTGCGACTTCCGTGTGCCTTCGTGTACAAACGAGCAGATGTGCATCTGAATGAAGAAAAAAACAACTACAATTTGAAAATCGAAGGTCACTATCGGAGTACTTTGTGTGGCAATACTATCAGTGTAGATGGGGAAAAACACATTGACGAAAAAGGTGCAGTGCTTGTAGTAAACACCCGGGACGTGCGAAACGTTTACCATGAGTCAGTGAAAAGGCCTCTAAATGGCAAAAGGAGAAAGGAGGTACAGGAAAAGTTGCAACAAAAAGGTTGTGTGAACTGGCAAAGCGAGCAAGCACGCCTAAATATGGAAGACGGAGATACCGTCCCTCCTTTTATTCCTAAGTTGGAGGTTTTGCGAAATGCGAAGAAAGAAAAAAACAATGTAGATCTACATGTTCAGCCACAAGATGGAAGGAATTTAATCCGTACCATAGAAAACTTTTCTTCAACCGCTGAGTATGCCGGCATCATACATGCAGTGGGCGCGAAACCATTCTTCGTTTTTTACAGTTCACCTGCTGAAATGAATGCGTACAAGGAATTCTGCCGTGTTCATCCTGGGAAAGCTACAGTGTCGCTGGACTCGACTGGAAGCCTCGTAAAAAAATTAATAAGAAGTGACAAATCAAAGAGCGGGCATATATTCTTGTACTCTATTGTTGTAAATTTCGAAAATACAACGCTCGCTGTGCATCAAATGCTCTCTGAAATTCACGGCACTGAATTTATAGCATTCTGGTTGATGCAATGGGTTCGTGCTGGTGCCATTAAACCAGACGTCGCGGTCACCGATTATTCGAGAGCCTTAATCGCAGGTATATGTCTCGCCTTCAACAACTGCACAATAAAATCGTACATTGAAACATGCTTCTTGTCAGCTGTCCGCGAGAATCAGATGAACCATCCAAGAACATTAATTCGCATCGATGTTGCACATTTGACACATCTAGTGTGTCGTTGGAAATGCTTCGAGCCAGTGCGTCAAAAGTGCATAAAGGAATTCTACGTACGATGTGTATCACTTATGGTGGATGCACAAACGGTCTTAGAATTTGAGAAAATTTTGAGTCTTACTTGTGCAGTGGGACTGCAAGAATATGAAGACTCGAGAATAAATCTGTACGAAGCACTCAGCGTTAAAGAAGCACGACTGCAGCTAGAATCATTCATCGCTAGTCGCAAAATCTCTGTCGATCTTGCAGGAACACAAAAAAGTTCTACTGATGCCGCGTGTGACGCAGAAAGACTTGCAGAGATATGCCCATTTGAGTCTGAGGCGAGTTCTGCTAAGTCAACTCAGCCGGATACTATATTGGCATGGGTACAGCAGTGCAAGACAAAAGCTGAAGACATTCTATATATCGGAGAAAACCTCAATCCATTCTTCTTACCGGATTTTATCAAACAGCTGCTGAATTTATCCAAAGAGTTCCCCCTTTGGACTGCTGCAACGATCCCACATGATGCATCGCATGCCACTTCGAGTTACGTTGAAACATATTTCGGTGATCTGAAGAGAAGGGTGCTAAAAAATACACCACCGCCATTACGGGTGGATAAGTTTCTAAAACATCACATCCACGATATAGTTGGTCAGACATTGTTATTTTCGTCAAAATTGATTACTTCCAGCAAAAAAGTATTGCAAGAAACTGGTGTCTCACCTATCGTGCAGATTCAGAAAGAAACCGAAGGGGAAAATCCTGTTGCTCGTCCATCAGATAAGGATACCTTCAACGATACAGCAGATTCGGATTTGTTGGCACAAGAAGACTGGCGAGGGAAAGCGACACACGAAATCTACATAAAGAATAACATCGTTAAGTCGGATGAGCTGTCACTGAATTGTATGCAAGATGTGGAATGTGTTCAACCAACATGTGACACGTTAGAGCTATCGCGTAATGTGGTCTCCGGTTCAGCAAGGGAGGCTAAATCTGATCCGCATGCAGCACTTGCAATACAACAAAACCCTGCTGATAAAGACCAACAAGTCAAAGCACCAAGAAATAAATACTACGAACCCTATGCAGAAGTTCGACAAAGAAACCAACTGACAGCAAGTTCGAAAAAACCGTTTCTACTTCCTAATGGTGGTCTTTGTAAATATGCACTTAACCTAGACGGCCTCAAAGTATTTTTTCGATCAACATGTGCTTTGGATTCGCTCGTGCATATATTAATGACAGGAGCTTTAGACGATTTGGGTTATGCAGCAATTATAGAAACGTCACCTAACCTCCTTCTACAATTTGTATGCGCCCTCATCAGGGAGGGAATTACGAAGGAACTTCTCACGAAGAGAGCACGGCTTTTAAAAAGCTTAGGGTACACTTGCAGCCCTAAAATGTGTACAGCTAATCGCGTTCTGTCGTTCTCAATCGATGCCTGGGACAGCATATCGAACACTGTAAAAAAAGCTCTTAAGACGTATCCCAGTGCGTACGTCAGTGAAATATGTTCCGGATGCAACGGCAAAAGCTATTCAGTGCCGTACTTTACTCCGAATCACAGAAAAATAGCACGAGGAGGTTTCGGAGTACTAGAGCAGGCAGTCGATTTTCATCCGGATATCTACAATGTAAAGTGTTCACAGTGTCACGGAAAAGTACAAATTCATTACGACCTGAATTTCAACATTGTAGTCGATTTGGACATCCGTGCATCTACTGACTCAGGTATTGCAAAACAAGGAATGCAATGTAAACTGATGCAGTTACCGGTAACGATCAGTCTTCAAGTCCAGGAAGAGGTGTACACTACTTACAGGTTAGTCCCCCTAGTGTAGGTTCTATACTTACAATAGTAGCTACAAGAATTTTAGAGAAACAATGTTTAAAAATCCAACAAGACGAACCGTGCCATGCGGAAATAAATTTTGTAAAAAATATTGCACTGTGTGATATACCTACCAAGAATATATACATTCACAATCATGTATCTATTTTCAATGTACTGAATTTACTTAAATTGTAACAACTACGAAATAGTGAAAGCGTGGTAAAAATGATTATTTCTAAAACGTCTTCAGAATTTTTCATTCAGTTAAAGCAATGTATCACATGGATCAAGGTGCAGTAAAACAAGTGTCTAACTCATTTTTTTTCAACATATCAATTTGCTACAATCCAAATTTCATATTGCTTTTTCATACTTCTTATCAGTTCGATTTTTAACTGTTCGACTGCATACTGGGTCGTTTAGACCTCATCTCAGATCAATGCATCATCCACTATGAACAGATGTTTAGGCAATTAATTTTTGTTTTTCTTGAAAAATAAATTTTGGACCTAAAATAAGGATCATTGACTGCAAAAAACTAAATACAATGATCTGAAAAATAACTACGGTCAGACCGACTCCATATGCCGTCAGACGTTCGTGGCAAAAGTGTGCAAACGAAGGGTTCATGTTTAATTTGATTGATAATTGTTTATGTTTATTAATACAATGTTCCAGGCTGATTGGAGTAGTGACTTTTGCCAACAATCATTTTGTTGCTCATTGTCGACGACTTACGGGTGTTTGGCAATGCTACAATGACTTAGCCAGAGATGTGAGTAGGAGTAATATGAACGTAGACATTGAGCCTCACCTCGCAATCTACCTTCAACAATGAAAGCGAAAACAACAATTTCATGAGACTACTATCTACTTCTGGAGTAAACATTTATTTAGTGTGTATGTGTAAATATTAAGCCTTTAACACCATGATATCAGTGATAAATAAAGTATGACTTAATTGGTGAATAGATAGTTAATAAATAGAGAGCACGAAATCTCACGGTTTAGTGTTCATAAGACTCAGCACGCTATACGCGATGGTCGACTTGCGTTGACAGATGTCTCACAATTGTAGCGAGTCATGAAAACTCACGTTACTATTGGATTTCCTGTTCACATATTGTTCTTCCAGTAACCACTATAACTCGATCATTATCTGATAACCATCTGACACCTCATAATTATATCAAACATAACTTTTTAGTGTAATTATAAAATAATCACGTAATTAGGAACTTAACTACTAAACGTTATGATTAAACTGCTAATGACCACCAAACGATTACTTTTTACAAGGAGACTATAGGCCTCCGAAGTAACTCCAGTGGCGCAGCCCTTGCGGCAGCTGTGTCTAACCGTAGATGGTTTTTCGATCAGCGTAATTAAGAGCCCAGATAGACACGTACCGCTCGTGTACTGCTCTGGTGGAGTACGCCGTAACGTCACCCTGACCTCCACGTACGTGCGTACGGTAACGGTACCGTAACAGTACAGCGTACGGTACGGCGTACAGTGGATGTACCAGTACGGTGAGCTCACACCGTATCGTACGCGAGTAGTACGGCGTACTGCTCGTGTACGGTACAGGAGTAGTACGGCGTGTGGTACAGCGTACGGTAAATGTGCCACCACCGTGACGTTACCGTGCGGTTAACGTACGCTCCCGGTACCGGTATAGTGAAGCTATTGTATCCGTTCAAAACGAGCTCCGTACGTTCATAGTACGGTTAAAATAACCTCTCGTTAGGCTCAAAATACTCACACCGTACCACTGTAGTACCATACATGAACGGACCGCTTTTTTTTCTTTGCATGTATGTGTGTGTGTGTGTGTGTGTATATATAGTAAATAAAAAGGGAAATTGTTTTTGAATTATTGATTTATTTCCGTTTCCTTGGCAAACATCGTTCACAATTTACAAAATCTTTTTATAATATACAATTTTTTTTCACTATTTACAAAGATTGCTTAGAATGTACAAATTCTTTTTACAATTTACGAAAATGTTTGCAATCGACGAAATTTGCTTACAATTGACAAACATTTCTTACAGTTTACAAAAATCCCTTACAATGTACGAAGCTTTTTTGCAATATTCGATTTTTTCTTACAATTCACAAAAATTTCTTACAATTTACAAAAACTTATTAGAACTTACGAAAATTTCTTAAATTTACGGAAGAGTCGTACAATTTTTGAATTTTTCTTACAATTTATAAAAAATTCTTATTGTTCACGGAAATATTTTATATTTTTTGTAATTATTATACAATTTACAAACATTGCTTAGAATTTACAACTTTTTTTTCCAATTTACAAAAATTTCTTACCGTTTACGAAAATTTTGTACTATTGATGTAATTTTCTTACATTTTACAAGATTTTTTTGCAATTTACAAACATTTCTTACAATTTACCAAAATTTCCGAGAATTAACAAAAATCTTAGCGTATACGAAAATTTCTTACAATTTACAAAAATTCCTAACAATTTAATGAAATTTTGACAATATTCGATTTTGTTTTGCAATTTATAAACATTTCTTACAGTCTAAAAAAATTTACAATTTAAATACATTTCTAACAATGTACGAAAATTTCTTAGAATATACGGAAATATTTTACAATTTTTAGAATTTTTTTACAATTAACAAAATTTTCTTACGTTTTACGAAAATTTCTTACAATTTGTAAATATTTCTCACAATTGACGAAAGTTTCTTACAATTCACAACAATTTCTTACAGATTGCTTACAATTTCGTTTAGACAATTTAAACATTTTTTTGGTTTTTAAAATTTATACAATTTTCAACAATTTTATATTGTCGCAATTTTAACAATTTTTCGTTTCTATAACTTTTGCCACTGAACATTGAATTCCATAAATGTTCGCTTTGTTTTCCAAAGCGAAAATTCGTTTTGTATTAGAAAACGAAGCGAATTGCGACAATTCTTTATTTTAATAACTTTGACGAATGCGCATTACATTTTTTGAAATTTTCAAAACAAGGCGAATTTACGATTTTTGCTTTTTTTCGGTTTCCACTATTTTTTAATCTTGTGGTTTTTTAAATTTGTATAGTTTTTAACAACTTTTGATTGTCGTAATTTTAACAAATTGTATTTTCATTACTTTAACAATTGAGAATTGGATTTTTAGAAACTTTTGCTTTGTTTTCCAAAGCGAAAATGCGTTTTGATTTGAGAAACAAAGTGAATTGGGACAATTTCTTATTTTTTATTACTTTTACAATTGCACATTAGATTTTCAGAAATTTTTGCTCTCTTTTCCACAGCGAAACTTCGTTATACTTTGGAAAAGAAAGCCGATTGCGACAATTTATTATTTTTATAACGTTAACAATTGGGCACTACATTTTCGGAAATTTTCGCTTTATTTCAACTGCCGCCATCCGCCACACATCGGCGGTGGCACAATATAATTGTGCCACGCGTTTCGGTATTCTCGTTCTCGTCTCCATTATATGAAGATTGTCGGTCTCGAGTTTGAGCATGACGGTATTGGTGCGAGCAACGTGAGAATTGTCGGGATCTTGTCTTAGCAGTGGTGGCACTCCGTTCGCCACGTTCACGGGAGGCAGCACGTCCACATCGTCGTCCGAATTAAAATTGGTAAAATCCAAGTCGCACGACTCCAATTTGTTCACGAGCTCCTCGTCTCAGGGCACCTCGTTCTCCGATTTCTCGAATATCTCGGCCCAAAAGTAGATTGCGGGATCGACTACAAAAAATACACATTATCTACAATAATATATATCGGCATATGTCGAAGGTCATTGCGCATATGCGACAAAAAATGGACCTGAAAAATATGACCTCCTCAATTCTCTATATCTCCTAATACTAATAATAATTATAATGATATTAAAGCGAAAACTTTTAATCAAAGTTGAAAGTATAATATTAAAAACAGTTAGTAGTAAACAATAACATAAATAAGAGAGACAGTATAGTAAATTTAGTAAAATATAAAAATTGAATAAAAAAAAATTATCTTCAAAATCATTTTAATTATAAACGTCTGTGTTCCATTTTGGCCAATCCGAAGAAAATGAAAAATATCTAATATAAATGTAAGGAATATTTATTATTTATATTATTTGTTTATGATTTTATTACTTGTAGATTTAATTAATAAAAAATTGGGATTCTCAGCCACATCAAAAAAACATTTTTCTTCTCCCTAATGAATTGTCCATTGAGACGCATTTATTTATCTAAAACAGAGTGTGTCCAAATTCTTTTTCTGTGAAGATAAAGTCTGAAATTGAAAATTTTAGTTGGAAATTCATTTTATGATAAAAAAAATCTTTTTTTCACAACGAACTCGTTTTTTTTGTAAAAGTTTTGGTTAATTTCAACGTGGAAGATCCTGAACGCGTGGAATCATTAAAATTGGGAGAAAATTCAATTCTCGTGGGTTTTACCATTGTGCTTTTAACTCAAGATTCATTTGTTGATATGCGATTCGAATGAAAGAGACGGAGAAGAAGTCGCTCGTATATTTTTGCACTGCTTTAGACGAGACGTATTAATTGCGGCATTGCTCGGGATTTTTCAGGTATTAAATGCAAAATACACACGTGTGGCATTGATCATTGGGAAACAGATGGAAAATATTCGGATGAGGGGTTTTCCGGGGCTACAGTGGTTAGGGGTGGGGTTAAATCCAGCGCTACGATGCAAAAGTGCATCGTAAGGCTTACGACTTAGTCTATTCGAGAGCAGAAACATACCTACCGAATTTGGGGAAACTACGATAAGAAAACAATTGCAACCGAAAAGAAACCGAATTCGGAACAGACGAGCCTCTATGAGCAAGAAAAGGATGAAAAAGAATGTTTTGTTGTCGAAGAAAAATCGAAAGAACGGTAAACGGCCCCCTGAAATGTGTTTAAAAAAAACAATACAATGCCAATGAATTTGAGCTAAATCTAATCCAGCAATAAGCACGCATAAAGTGTTTTAGTAATTTACGGAATGTTTCCCACTTATGTAGTTATCAAATCGCATTTCGGATCACATTTTTAACATTCGTTTGCCCGGATCTCTCGGCATCGACTATTATTTCTATGCATAAAAAGATTGCATGCATTATTTTGGATGCATTGTACTGACGTTTGGTATCATGGTCATTGTCATAGTGTGTAGCGGAAAGAATTCCGGCGGAGACTTACGTCTTCATGAAATAAATAATTTTCTCCATTTAATTTGTGAAAAAAAGAGGTAAAGAGGAAAGGAAGAGTCAAAGCGGAATAAAGAATTGCGTAAAAGAAAAACTTACCCTGTCAAAAAAGTTTCTTTGTCCAAAATGGCACTTTGTCCAACGCTTTCCGTCGAATCTCGCCAATTCCTCGGATGTCTTAAAGTTGTCCTCTTCACACGTCCGGTAACGCACGATCGAACACTCTCTCACATTAATTATCGCTCCCAAGCGACGAAAATTGATATTTTTCGCACAATTGTACTTTTTATTTGCCACCTCGTCCGGCGTAACGACTTGTCACTGGTACGGCTTTTGCGCGCTTTCTACAGAGCCGTAACGCGAGAGGCAGACGGAAGATGGTGGAATAAGCTATTCTCCCGTGCCTATTTAATAACTGTTACAGATGGCATATTTATATATATTTTTTCAAGGAATTATATGACAGAATATTATTCTTACCAAAACACTTCCTCTTGCATACGTACTTATAAATATGTAATATGCCATACCGTTCATGTACGATTCGCTCGAATCGTACGGCGTAATAGTACCGTACCGGTACGGTAACAGTACCCCGTAGTGCTCGTGTACGATTCGCTCGAATCGCACGGCGTATTGGTACGGTGACATTACGCCGTACTGCTCGTGTACGATTCGCTCGAATCGCACGGCGTACCGGTACGGTAACATTACGCCGTGACATAGTACGCCGTGACAGTACGGTAATGGTACGGTGACTTCACGCCGTGGAGTGCCCTAGGGGAATCGTACGCTTGTCTATCTCCCAGATAGACACGTACCGCTCGTGTACTGCTCTGGTGGAGTACGCCGTAACGTCACCCTGACCTCCACGTACGTGCGTACGGTAACGGTACCGTAACAGTACAGCGTACGGTACGGCGTACAGTGGATGTACCAGTACGGTGAGCTCACACCGTATCGTACGCGAGTAGTACGGCGTACTGCTCGTGTACGGTACAGGAGTAGTACGGCGTGTGGTACAGCGTACGGTAAATGTGCCACCACCGTGACGTTACCGTGCGGTTAACGTACGCTCCCGGTACCGGTATAGTGAAGCTATTGTATCCGTTCAAAACGAGCTCCGTACGTTCATAGTACGGTTAAAATAACCTCTCGTTAGGCTCAAAATACTCACACCGTACCACTGTAGTACCATACATGAACGGACCGCTTTTTTTTCTTTGCATGTATGTGTGTGTGTGTGTGTATATATAGTAAATAAAAAGGGAAATTGTTTTTCAATTATTGATTTATTTCCGTTTCCTTTGCAAACATCGTTCACAATTTACAAAATCTTTTTATAATATACAATTTTTTTTTACAATTTACAAAGATTGCTTAGAATGTACAAATTCTTTTTACAATTTACGAAAATGTTTGCAATCGACGAAATTTGCTTACAATTGACAAACATTTCTTACAGTTTACAAAAATCCCTTACAATGTACGAAGCCTTTTTGCAATATTCGATTTTTTCTTACAATTCACAAAAATTTCTTACAATTTATAAAAACTTATTAGAACTTACGAAAATTTCTTAAATTTACGGAAGAGTCGTACAATTTTTGAATTTTTCTTACAATTTATAAAAATTTCTTATAATTAACGGAAATATTTTATATTTTTTGTAATTATTATACAATTTACAAACATTGCTTAGAATTTACAACTTTTTTTTACAATTTACAAAAATTTCTTACCGTTTACGAAAATTTTGTACAATTGATGTAATTTTCTTACATTTTACAAGATTTTTTTGCAATTTACAAACATTTCTTACAATTTACCAAAATTTCCGAGAATTAACAAAAATCTTAGCGTATACGAAAATTTCTTACAATTTACAAAAATTCCTCACAATTTACTGAAATTTTGACAATATTCGATTTTTTTTGCAATTTATAAACATTTCTTACAGTCTAAAAAAATTTACAATTTAAATACATTTCTAACAATGTACGAAAATTTCTTAGAATATACGGAAATATTTTACAATTTTTAGAATTTTTTTACAATTAACAAAATTTTCTTACGCTTTACGAAAATTTCTTAGAATGTACGGAAATATTTTACAATTTTTAGAATTGTTTTACAATTAACAAAATTTTCTTACGTTTTACGAAAATTTCTTACAATTTGTAAATATTTCTCACAATTGACGAAAGTTTCTTACAATTTACAACAATTTCTTACAGATTGCTTACAATTTCGTTTAGACAATTTAAACATTTTTTTGGTTTTTAAAATTTATACAATTTTCAACAATTTTATATTGTTGCAATTTTAACAATTTTTCGTTTCTATAACTTTTGCCACTGAACATTGAATTCCATAAATATTCGCTTTGTTTTCCAAAGCGAAAATTCGTTTTGTATTAGAAAACGAAGCGAATTGCGACAATTCTTTATTTTAATAACTTTGACGAATGCGCATTACATTTTTTGTAATTTTCAAAACAAGGCGAATTTACGATTTTTGCTTTTTTTCGGTTTCTACTATTTTTTAATCTTGTGGTTTTTTAAATTTGTATAGTTTTTAACAACTCTTGATTGTCGTAATTTTAACAAATTGTATTTTCATTACTTTAACAATTGAGAATTGGATTTTTAGAAACTTTTGCTTTGTTTTCCAAAGCGAAAATTCGTTTTGATTTGAGAAACAAAGTGAATTGGGACAATTTCTTATTTTTTATTACTTTTACAATTGCACATTAGATTTTCAGAAATTTTTGCTTTCTTTTCCACAGCGAAACTTCGTTATACTTTGGAAAAGAAAGCCGATTGCGACAATTTATTATTTTTATAACGTTAACAATTGGGCACTACATTTTCGGAAATTTTCGCTTTATTTCAACTGCCGCCATCCGCCACACATCGGCGGTGGCACAATATAATTGTGCCACGCGTTTCGGTATTCTCGTTCTAGTCTCCATTATATAAAGATTGTCGGTCTCGAGTTTGAGCATGACGGTATTGGTGCGAGCAACGTGAGAATTGTCGGGATCTTGTCTTAGCAGTGGTGGCACTCCGTTCGCCACGTTCACGGGAGGCAGCACGGCCACATCGTCGTCCGAATTAAAATTGGTAAAATCCAAGTCGCACGACTCCAATTTGTTCACGAGCTCCTCCTCTCAGGGCACCTCGTTCTCCGATTTCTCGAATATCTCGGCCCAAAAGTAGATTGCGGGATCGACTACAAAAAATACACATTATCTACAATAATATATATATATATATATATATATCGGCATATGTCGAAGGTCATTGCGCATATGCGACAAAAAATGGACCTGAAAAATATGACCTCCTCAATTGTCTATATCTTCTAATACTAATAATAATTATAATGATATTAAAGCGAAAACTTTTAATCGAAGTTGAAAGTATAATATTAAAAACAGTTAGTAGTAAACAATAACATAAATAAGAGAGACAGTATAGTAAATTTAGTAAAATATAAAAATTGAGTAAAAAAAAAATTATCTTCAAAATCATTTTAATTATAAACGTCTGTGTTCCATTTTGGCCAATCCGAAGAAAATGAAAAATATCTAATATAAATGTAAGGAATATTTATTATTTATATTATTTGTTTATGATTTTATTACTTGTAGATTTAATTAATAAGAAATTGGGATTCTCAGCCACATCAAAAAAACATTTTTCTTCTCCCTAATGAATTGTCCATTGAGACGCATTTATTTATCTAAAACAGAGTGTGTCCAAATTCTTTTTCTGTGAAGATGAAGTCTGAAATTGAAAATTTTAGTTGGAAATTCATTTTATGATAAAAAAAATCTTTTTTTCACAACGAACTCGTTTTTTTTGTAAAAGTTTTGGTTAATTTCAACGTGGAAGATCCTGAACGCGTGGAATCATTAAATTTGGGAGAAAATTCAATTCTCGTGGGTTTTACCATTGTGCTTTTAACTCAAGATTCATTTGTTGATATGCGATTCGAATGAAAGAGACGGAGAAGAAGTCGCTCGTATATTTTTGCACTGCTTTAGACGAGAGGTATTAATTGCGGCATTGCTCGGCATTTTTCAGGTATTAAATGCAAAATATACACGTGTGGCATTGATCATTGGGAAACAGATGGAAAATATTCGGATGAGGGCTTTTCCGGGGCTACAGTGGTTAGGGGTGGGGTTAAATCCAGCGCTACGATGCAAAATTGCATCGTAAGGCTTACGACTTGGTCTATTCGAGAGCAGAAACATACCTACCGAATTTAGGGAAACTACGATAAGAAAACAATTGCAACCGAAAAGAAACCGAATTCGGAACAGACGAGCCTCTATGAGCAAGAAAAGGATGAAAAAGAATGTTTTGTTGTCGAAGAAAAATCGAATGAACGGTAAACGGCCCCTGAAATGTGTTTAAAAAAAACAATACAATGCCATAGAAATGGAGCAAAATCTAATCGAGCAATAAGCACGCATAAAGTGTTGTAGTAATTTACGGAATGTTTCCAACTTATGTAGTTATAAAATCGCACTTCGGATCACATTTTTAACATTCGTTTGCCCGGATCTCTCGGCATCGACTATTATTTTTATGCATAAAAAGATTACATGCATTATTTTGGATGCATTGTACTGACGTTTGGTATTATGGTCATTGTCATAGTGTGTAGCGGAAAGAATTCCGGCGGAGACTTACGTCTTCATGAAATAAATAATTTTCTCCATTTAATTTATGAAAAAAGAGGTAAAGAGAAAAGGAAGAGTCAAAGCGGAATAAAGAATTGCGTAAAAGAAAAACTTACCCTGTCAAAAAAGTTTCTTTACCCAAAATGGCACTTTGTCCAACGCTTTCCGTCGAATCTCGCCAATTCCTCGGATGTCTTAAAGTTGTCCTCTTCACACGTCCGGTAACGCACGATCGAACACTCTCTCACATTAATTATCCCTCCCAAGCGACGAAAATTGATATTTTTCGCACAATTGTACTTTTTATTTGCCACCTCGTCCGACGTAACGACTTGTCACTGGTGCGGCTTTTGCGCGCTTTCTACAGAGCCGTAACGCGAGAGGCAGACGGAAGATGGTGGAATAAGCTATCCTCCCGTGCCTATTTAATGACTGTTACAGATGGCATATTTATATATATTTTTTCAAGGAATTATATGACAGAATATTATCCTTACAAAAACACTTTCTCTTGCATACGTATTTATAAATATGTAATACGCCATACCGTTCATGTACGATTTGCTCGAATCGTACGGCGTAATAGTACCGTACCGGTACGGTAACAGTACGCCGTAGTGCTCGTGTACGATTCGCTCGAATCGCACGGCGTATTGGTACGGTGACATTACGCCGTACTGCTCGTGTACGATTCGCTCGAATCGCACGGCGTACCGGTACGGTAACATTACGCCGTGACATAGTACGCCGTGACAGTACGGTAATGGTACGGTGACTTCACGCCGTGGAGTGCCCTAGGGGAACCGTACGCTTGTCTATCTGGGCTGGGCGAGGGAATGACACCTCATCGCGGTCGGTATGGTAGAACAATTATAGATTCCCAAAAATCTCTGAAACGGCTCTTCAGATCCCGTCGAAACTTTGCCAAACGACGTCAAATAGATAGACGAACAGCTGTCTGACCCTCAAATTTTCTGAATTTGAGAAAAAAAATGTAGACTGGCTTATCATAAGCCAATCTACATGTTTTTTTCTCAAATTCAGACTAACGATTAAGCTACCAATCACTACCAAATGATTATCTTCCGTATGAGGCTTATTGGAATGAGATCTGTAAAAAAACATGAAGATATTGACATATTACGGCGCTGTATTCCGTTAGATTCTTCAGCAGCCAACTACAGCCTTATATCACATGCGTCTAACCGTAGATGGTTTTTCGATCGGCGTCATTGAGAAATTAACTACCAACCGGTTTAATTCAGCTACCAATCACTACCGAACGATTATCATCCATTTTAGACTTATTAGAACGAGATCGGTGAAGAAAAAGATAAAGAAATTGAAATATTACTGTGCCGTATTCCGTTGGATCCATCAGCAGCCGACTACAGCGCTCTTTCGCCTATGTTTAACCGTTGATGGTTTTTCGATCGGCGTAATTAAGGGATTAACTACGAAACGTTTAAATTAAACTATCAAACACTACCAAACGATTATCTTTCGTATGAGACTTATTGGAACGAGATCGGTGAAAAAAAGCATAAAGAAATTGATATATCACTGCTTCGTATTCCGTTGGATCAATCAGCAGCCAACTACAGCCCTCTATCGCCTGCGTCTAAGCGTTGATGGTTTTTCGATCGGCGTAATTGAGAAATTAACTACCAAACGGTTTAATCCAGCTACCAATCACTACCAAACGATTATCGCCTATTTGAGACTTATTAGAACGAAATCGGCAAAGAAAAACATAAAGAAATTGTAATATCACTGCTTCGTATTCCGTTAGATCCTTCAGCAGCGAATTAGAGCCCTCTATCGCCTGTGTGCAAGGGTAGATGTTTTTTCGATCAGCGTGATTAGGGAATTAAGTACCAAACGTCTAAATCAATCTACCAATTACTACCAAACGATTATCTTCCGTTTGAGACTGATTGGAACAAGATCAGTGAAAAAAAACATAAAGAAATTGAAATATCACTGCGCCGTATTCCGTTGGATCCACCAGCAGACAAACTACAGCGCTCTATTGTCTACGTCTAACCGTAGATGGTTTTTTGATTGGTGTAATTAAGGAATTAACTACCAAACGTTCTAATTAAGCTACCAATCACTACCAAACGTTTTAATTAAGCTACCAATTACTACCAAACGTTTTAATTAAGCTACCAATCGCTACCAAACGTTTCAATTAAGCTACCAATCACTACCAAATGTTTTAATTAAGCTACCAATCACTACCAAACGATTATCTTTCGTTTGAGACTTATTGGAACGAGATCGGTGAATAAAAACATAAATAAATTGAAGCGTCGATGGTTTTTCGATCGGCGTAATTAAGGAATTAACTACCAAACCTTTTAACCCAGCTACCAATCACTACCAAACGACTATCATCCGTTTGACACTTATTAGAATGAGATCGGTGAAGGAAAACATAAAGAAATCGAAACATCACTGCTCCGCATTCCATTGGATCCTTCAGCAGTCAACTACAGCCCTGTATCGCCTGCGTCTGAGGGTAGATAGTTTTCCGATCGGTGTAACTAAGGAATTATTTATTAAACGTTTTAATTAAGCTATCAATCACTACCAAACGTTTTAATTAAGCTACCAATCACTACCAAACGTTTCATTTAAGCTACCCATCACTACCTAACCATTATCTTTCGTTTGAGACTTAATGGAACGAGATCGGTGAATAAAAACATAAATAAATTGAAATATGACATGGTCGTATTCTGTTGGATCCATCAATGACCAATTACGGCCCTCCATCGTATGCGCCTAGACGTAAATTGTTTTTCGACCGGGATAACTAATGAATTAACTACCAAACGCCGGCATTTGTATATTTGTGACCACCAAACGATTCTGCATCAATTAGGCGTGGCATTATATGGATTGCGTGATAAATAAAAAAAGATCCGGCCAACTTTACGGGAAAAAAGTCTCATTTAATTATAACAAAACGGTCGACCACCAAACCTTCTCATTAGGCTACCAATCACCACCAAACGACCACCAAACGATTAGGAAAGAAAAAACCTTGAGAAGCTAAAGTCGTCCGGCTAAGTTTATGGTGGTGGCGATGGGGCCAACCTTCGCGACCTGCAGCGCGCTCTAGCGCCGAAAAGTTTTTCAGCGATTAAATAAAAATGGAGCTCTAACAAACGATAGAAATTAACTAACAATCACTAGCGATCGTCTAACAATCTAATAGAATGATAAGAGTTAACGTTTTGGGGAAATTGACGAGTTAAATGCGCAAACCCGAAAGCAGCTGTCGCGGCGATGCTGCCAACCTCCGCGACATGAAGCGTGCTCTAACACCGAAAAGTTTTTCGGCGATTAAATAAAAATGGAGTTCTAACAAACGATGAAAATTCTCTAACAATCACTAACATTCGTCTGACAATGTAATAGAATGACAAGAATCAGCGTTTTGTGGAAATTAACGTCTTACATGTGTAAACCCGTAAGCCGCTGTCGCGGCAATGCAGCCAGCCTTCGCGACCTGGAGCGCGCTCTAGAGCCGAAAAGTTTTTCAGCGATAAAATAAAATTAACGCCCTAACAAACGATGAAAATTTACTAACAATTACTAGCGATCACCTAACAATCTAATGGAATGATAAGAATCAACGTTTCGTGGAAATTGATGAGTGAAATGCGCAAACCCGTAATCAGGTGTCGCGGCGCTGCTGCCAACCTCCCTGACATGAAGCGCGCCCTTGCGCCGAAAGGTTTTTCGGCGATTAAATAAAAATGGAGCTCTAACAAACGATGCAAATTAAGTATCAATCACTAGCGATCGTCTAACAATGTAATAGAAGGACAAGAATCAACGTTTGGCGGAAATTGATGAGCGACATGTGCAAACCCCTCAGCAGCTGTCGCGGCGATGCTGCCAACCGCCGCGACATGCAGTGCGTCCTAGTGCCGAAAAGTTTTTCAGCGATTAAATAAAAATGGAACTCTAACAAATGATGAAAATTCACTAACAATTACTAACATTCGTCTAGCAATCGAATAGAATTATAAGAATCATCGTTTTGCTGAAATTGTCGAGTTACATGTCCACAGCCTCAAGTGTTCGTTGCGGTGATGCTGACAACTTCACGTCGCTCGCAGCGCGCTCTAGGGCCGAAAAGTTTTTCATTAATTTAATAATAATTGAGCTCTAACAAACGATTTAAACCGACTAACAATCACTAACAAACGACTAACAATCGATTGGTCACGAAAAAAAGTTCGAAATCACTAGAAAACCATTTTTTGCGGCTAACTTTGGCATAAATTTGTTTTTTGTTTTATTCAATAAATAAAGTCTAACAAACGCTGGGTTTTGTCTAACAAACACTAACAAACGACTAACAATCGATTGGCGTAAAAAAAAATTCGATATTTCCATAGTCGGCGGCCAAGTTTATGGAGCTGTTTTAAAAAGTGGCAACATAATCATTTGATATGGTGAGGCGCAACGATCGCGCTGTTATCATGAAGTTAGTTGCGTGTGAGAGAGATGAAAGACTTATCGGAAGGACGCAATAATTATTTTTTCATGTGGTATATTCCCAAACAAAAAAGGGAACAGTGAAGACAGATTTAGTCATTTATAAACTAGATTTTTAATCGTGAAGTGAAAAGAATTGAGTGTTCTTTTTATCCCAGATTAAACGTTTTTCCGCATCGATATCAAGGTCAGTATCGTGAGGTAAGCATAATTACTTTAATCTCCAATTCCGTTGTTTGCAATTTTCATAACCTTACGCATGGGTCCCTCGAGATTAATGGTTGTTTGTCTGTTTACATAGTAATAAGTTACGTGGCTATACATTTTTCAAGTTTAATAATGTTATTATGTCATTAAGGATTTTAATTCTGAAACAGGATGGGCAATGTTTGTACTGTAACAGGCTGTAACCGCGGCAGCAATGATGACAAAGCTGATAGAGATATGCGTTCAGTACGACAATTGACATGGTTTAAGGTGCCAAAGGTACTGCATGTTATATTCTGTTTCCTCTCTATTCTTCCTCAGTTTCTCTCACTTTTCGTAGGTTTTCATAGGTCAATCTTTTTCATTCATCTTCCTTACACAGTCCTTGCCATTTTCTGTTTATTGTCCGTACTTTTCACTTAAATCGCATATTTCTTCTTATAGACCAGTTACACCTTTATCCTGTCACTCTTTCTTATTTGATTTTTCAAGTCTGTCTTATTCTGTTTAATTTGGTCATTCCTTGCACTGTTTCATTTCGGCACATGTGAGGGTTCACGGATCTTTGCAATGAAAACTTATTATTAAAAATTTTATTGTGCATATTATTACACTTTGATTTGCAATAAGAATTGAACATTGTCAACCCGTTCGTACGGTTCATTAGGCAAAAAAAAATTTCGCTGAACTCACGACCACGTTTTCATAGTCGGAGCGTTATCTCCGAGGCTATCTTGCCTGTTACAATTTAATGTTAGAATTGTTGTGTTTTAATTGCGGCTCTGCTTATAATTAGCATCAAAGCTTGAAGGACATTCACACTATTATTGCTGTATGATTGCTCTCTACTTAGTTTGAACAATAATATCAATAAGAATATGAATGAGATCAATTTTCTTACATGCTTTGATGTCTTCCATCTCTGTTACATGCAACTCACTTCTCAGGATTTCCTTATACTGTCTCCCTCGCACGCAACTAACTTCGTGGTAATAGCGCGATCGCTGCGCCTCACTATATCAAACGATATTGTGGTTATGTTTTTCATATGTCTCCCTTAAGTGTTCGAGCTCCTCCATATAGCCTCCATGAACACTGCGTTCGTACTCCTTGCCTCGAGTCTCCATGCATGCAGCCAAGAATACTACAGGTAAGGAGTACGTACGCAATGTTAAAAAAATGACCATGAAAATCCAGATGAGAGAGGTGCGCTGCTCTCATCACCATAAAGTTAGTCGGACGACTTCAACTCCTTACGTTTTTTTCTTTCCTTCTCGTTTGGTAGTGATTGGTAGCCTAATAAGAAGGTTTGCTGGTCGACCCTTTCTTTATAATTAAATGAGACTTTTTTTCCGTAATGTTGGCCGGCCCTTTTTTTATTTATAACGCAATCCATAAAATTCCACGCCTAATCGATGAAGAATCGTTTGGTGGTCACAAATATGTAAATCCCAGCGTATGGTAGTTAATTCATTAGTTATCTCGGTCGAAAAACAATCTAGGTCTAGGCGCATACGATAAAGGGCCGTAATTGGTCATTGATAGATCCAACCGAATACGGCGCAGTAATATTTCAATTTATTTATGTTTTTCTTCATCGATCTCGTTCCAATAAGTCTCAAATAGAATATAATCGTTTGCTAGTGATTGGTAGCTTAATTAAAACATTTGATATTTAATTCCTCAATTACGCCGATCGAAAAACCATCTACCCTTAGACGCAGGCGATAGAGGTCTGTAGTTGGCTGCTGAAGGATCCAACGGAATACGGATCAGTGCTATTTCAAGTCCTTTACGTTTTTCTTGACTGATCTCATTTTAATGAATATCAAACAGAAGATAATCGTTTGTTAGTGATCGGTAGCTTAATTAAAACGTTTGGTAATTAATTTCTTAATTACGCCGTTCGAAAAACCACCTAGGGTTAGACGTGGGCGATAGAGGGCTGTAGTTGGCTGCTGATGGATCCAATGGAATACGGCGAAGTGATATTTTAATTTCTTTATGTACAGGATGCGGCAGTATAACTTCCTTTTTTTCAAAACTTAATAAAACCCATTGTACGATCCAGAACTTTGTTATTTATTTTTTATAATGTAGGCGCATGCCTAAAGTTTTGTTTTACACAGTTATGAAGATTAAATCAGATAGGTGACGTCCCCCATTCTCCATACACTGAGTAAACCGATTTTTGCCGTTTGTCATGACTCTTGCCAGCATAGCAAGTGTTATGTTGGCAATATCTTCCCGGATGTTGGTCTAAAGCTCTTGTAGGATCCTTGGCGGTTCACATCAACACGGAATTTAAAAAAATCCCATAGAAAAAAATCACAAGGGGCCAAAACGGGAGAGCGGGCCGGCCACTCCAAATCGCCCCAAATTGAGATGAGGCGCTCTGGGAAGTGATCCCTCAAACCGCCATCAATGCTCTTGGAGTGTGTGCCGTTGCACCGCCTTGTTGGAACCAAATGTCCCCTAAGTCCAACTCATCTATCCGTGGGAAAAAAACTTCGTGTAACATGTTGACATACCGGTCCGAATTCAGCGCTCTCACTGCCTCAATGTTATCAGGTGATCTAATGGCTGAGGGGCTCTCGTTCTTTGTCTTGTCGCACTTGCAGTTTGTCTGAACGTAGTGACCCTCGTAACAATTGATTTCCGGTCCAGGACAGGGGCCAACGGGGCTAATTTAAAGCGATCCCGAAAGGCACGCTGGGTTGCAATCACAGAACATCCACTCGAAAAGTAGGCCTCAACGGCAACATTACGCTCCTCGCTGTTCCAACGCATGATGGCGATTGAACTGTGTCGGGATAAAACTTTAGAGCCCCCCCTTCCGAACGAGATCACTAGCGCTCTGTTACGACATCAATCGATTGAATGGCGCGCATTTTCAAAAAGGAAGTCATGTTGCCGCACCCTGTATTTTTCACCGATCTCGTTCCAATAAGCCTCATACGGAAGATAATCGTTTGGTAGTGGTGGCGTAATTAAAACGTTTGGTAGTTAATTCCTTAATTACGCCGTTTGAAAAACCATCTATGGTTAGATGCAGGCGATAGAGGGCTGTAAGCCTATTCTGTAACTCGTAACGAGAATTTTGGCTATCGTTAGCTAGCGAGAGCAAATAAGAGGCTCCCTTTCTTCTGTGATTGTGCATACGATTGGCTGTCGCTAGCTTTCGATAGCGAAAACCGTTGCTACCGAGTTACAGAATAGGCCTACTGTAGTTGACTGCTGATGGAACCAACGGATTGACGCGCAGTGATATATCAATTTCTTATTTTTTTTCACCGATCTCGTTCCAAAAAATCTCATACGGAAAATAATCGTTTGGTAGTGATTGGTAGCGTAATTAAAACGTTTAATTGTTAATTCATCAATTACGCCGGTCGAAAAACTATCTACCCTTAGACGTAGGCGATAGAGGGCTTTACTTGGCTGCTGAAGGATCCAACAGAATACTGCGCAGTAATACTTCAATTTCTTTATGTTTTTTCACTGATCTGGTTCCAATAAGTCTTAAACAGAAGATAATTGTTTCGAAGTGATTGGTAGCTCAATTTAATCGTTTGGTAGTTAATTTTTTAATTACGCCGATCGAAAATCCATCGACGTATCGGCGCAGTCGATGGAGGGCTGTAATTGGCCGCTGATGGATCTAACGGAAAGCAGAGTAGTGTTATGTCGGTTTCATTATGGCTTATTCACCGATTACTTTCTAATAAATCGTAATAAAAGGTAATCGTCGTCTGATAATTTTTAATGCGACAAAAAATAATAATGTTTGCTAGTTAATTCCTGAAGTACGCCATTGGAAAGACCATCCACGTCTAGGCGCAGTTAACAGGAGGCTCTAATAGATCCTTGATGGATTTAACAGAAACCGGTACAGTGATCTTTCCGTTTCTTTATGTATTATTCGCCGATTTCATTCTAATAGGTCTAAAAGATAAAATATTTTGGTAGTTATTGGTAGTTTCATTATAATGTACAGTTGTAAATTTATTATTTATGCCGAACCAAAAATCATCTACATGTAGGCGCAGGTGGAACTTGCCGATTGGTCACTGACGGTTAGAATGGAATATACAACTCGTGAGATTTCGATTTCTTTATGCTTTTTAGCTGATTTTGTTTATCTAAGTTTTAGTTGAGCTGTCAATTACCAGATTGACAGTTTAACTATTACATTCGTTACTTGATCGATTATTAAAATCGAAAAACCATGCACGCCTAGTTATCCGCCTAGGATGCCTATTTCAATTTGTGATTGGTCATTAATGGATCCAACGGAATATCAAACAGTGATACTTTTGTCTACTTTGTTCCTCAATTAAGTTCGTTTTCAATGCCCTTTTCACTCTGTGCGCGATTTGCGATGAGCGATGATCGATATCCAATGGGAGCTCAGGTATTCCAAAAACCCCCTGGGAAAATGAAGGTCCCATTGGATATCACTCATTGCTCGTCGCAAATCGCGTGCAGTGTGCAGAGACCATTATGGAATCGCGCTACTAGAGCGCGAGGGGCGGCAAGCGATCGCCCTCTCCCGGGCGGTCGGCCCGGGACCTCGCGCGTGAACAAACTATACGGTTGTGAAGCGTCTAAACCCCCGATTCCTAATTGTTCCTTAAGAAATGAGGACTCCTTGTTCTTTGTGCAGAACAAAGTACGAGGAATAAAAATTCCTCGAAGAACGACTGTGAATACGGGTGTAAGACGTGTTGTACTATTTGTTATTCCCATAGTTATTCCGTTCGTAACATGTGCTGCTCAGCCAGCATTCCGTTACTGAACCAGTTTTGCGATTACACTCTTTACCGCCGCTGTAAACGTTTTGTACGCGAGAAGAGTGAGAAAGTGAACGTAAATGCAAAGAGGACGGAAGGAATCGGCTTTCTCCCCCCTTCCAACCTTGAACAGTAGTAAATCTTTTTCCTTGGCACGCAACTTCCGATCATAGTTTAAACACTACATCAGGTTTGACTTGTTTGACGATTTGATTTATACAATATCACGGGAACGACGTTGCTATAGTACTATCGTGCTTCTGCGTCGTTATGGTGCATCTTTATCGCCTGTACTACCAAAAGGTGATCTTCCGATTGCGACTTATTAGAAGAAAATGAATTAATCAATAATTTTTAACAAATCGAAATATTGTCTGATGCGTTGCGCCAGCGGAATAATGAAATTGGTCAATAGAACATAAAAAACCGACATGTCACTGTTCTGTATTCCGTTGGATCCATCACCGACCAATCTGCCTATCAATCTCCACCAAACGATTATCTTCCGCATGAGACTTATTGGAACGAGATCGGGGAAAAATACATACAGAAATTGATCGGTGCGATGGTCTAGTGGTTAACGTGCTTGCCACTAAACTTGCGGACCGGGAGGTCCCGGGTTCGAATCCCAGTCGCGTACATTTCGTCGTGAAATGTTTTTCTTCGGAATTTCGCGGCGAAAAAAACTAGTTCCACGTCTGAGGGACGAACTTGATGACCGGCTGTATAGGTTTTCCGAAGTTTCCCTATACCCATGACCGAAATGTCATGATGAATACCATGCAGAGGGGGAAGTCGGCTGCGGCCGCCTAGAAGGGGGGAACAGGGAGAAAGGTGAAGAAAAAAGGAGGATGGAAAAAACAGTGTCGGAAAGAAACGGTCACAATGGGGGAAACATAGGTAACAAACGCGAACAGCGTGTACCTTAGGAAAAAAAAAATGTTAAATAAATTGAAATATCACTGCGCTGTATTCCGTTGGATCCATCAGCAGCCAACTCCAACCCTCATCATCCCCCCTCCTGCAGCCGTGGAACGGAAGAGAAATATCGATTTGAGAAGGCGAACTTCACGGAGGTTCTAATTTATATTCTCTAGTCTGGCTCGTTGCACCACTGAATATTTGTTTACAAAAATTGTGCGTGCGTTTTTGGTTAGCAGTTCTGTGGCAACTGAACCCCCGGAAAACCTTAGTACCGCGAAAGATTCATATTTCTGTCTTAAATCAGTACAAATTTGCCATGCACGCCGGCTGGTTAACCGTACGTTGTAAATTACGTAATGGAACTTAAGGTGTGGGTAGAGGGTATACAAAGGATCGTTTGCGGTGTCGTCGAATCAACAACTTGCCAGGTGCGCCATATTTGATACTTAGATACACCAGAATACATATACTTTTGTGCTTTGGCCACGGAAAGTGAGCCAACAACAAAGTGTCGGAAGTTGTATAAATTTTTGTAATAGAACAGGATATTATTATAGGTCCACTAGTGGAACGTGTCGCACTTAATTCCAAATCGATTGATACTCTTTAAAAGTCGAAATTAATTAAAAGTGTATCGAATTAATTATGAATCGGAAAATGTACTAATTTAAAAGTGTAATCGATTTGGTTATCAACTTATGTCAGAGCATTCTTACGTTTCTCGCAAGAATAAGAATGAAATGATTAGACAAAGGGTATTTATTAAGGGTTAAATGTTTTACAGGTTAAATGACACCTTATTTTGTACACCCAATTTAACCTGTAATTACAATTGCAGGTTAAATGTTTGGGGGAAAATTTTGATAAAGGATAAAAGAGTTACTGGAGGTCAATAAGATTGACATACAATATTCATATTTGCATCCACAGAACCTGTTGCTTGCATATTTTTTACTGTTTTGGCTGCTAATGCAGCTCGACATACTGCTCACACTCCAGAAATTCGATCGGTCTTCTGTTTTATCTACGAATATAATGGAAACATGGAAAGTTTATACTGAAAACGTATCGAACCTGCCATAAGAGAAGTTAAAATAGAGGATGCTAATTGATATAATATCAAATGCATTAACTTAGCAATGTTGTAATAGCATGTCTAATTGTAGCCATTATTCAAGTGTAGCTCTTATTTCCTTTGGATTCAGTGTTCTAGACCTGGATTTGGGCTTGCACTATTTTACCGAAACCACAAGTCCATGAGAGTGGCAAATTATGGGTATAATCGGCAGCTGGATTTTTTTCTCAAACTGCTTTAAACATACACAATATAACAATCTTCAATTTCAGGCATCCAGGGATAAAAATTGTCATTGCTTCAAGGCTAAGAGAGTACGTAATCACATATAAGCACATATCATGCTTCTAGGAACAGCCTAAAAGAATGATGATATTAATTACCATTACTCATTTCCGCAGTACAAATAATTTCCTGTTGAGGTCATGTAAAACAGAAATCGGGGTCAGCACAATAGTAGTAGAAGCGCCAATGACCGAGCAAGATAGATGGATGGAGACTGTTTTTTATATTGCCTTATGTTTACTCAATAAACATCGTGTGTTCTAGTTTTCTTATAGATATTCTTATCGATGACATATTCAGCAATTATCATGGAAAATCTTGGCTTTAACAGAGTTGGTTTTGCCTTGACCTTTTAATAAAGTAGAAGCTAAAATGTTTCTTTATTACTAAACCCTAGGAGTACTACTCACATTGGGTTGTCCGAAAAAATCCTCTGGATTTTTTAAAGTACCACCTACCTAACGAGGCTTTGCTGAATTTCCAATATTATCATTCCTGCAAAGCTGTATCTACAGTTGATAGACTTATAAAAATAGCGGTACAAACAACCAAACGATTTTTTGCTAAGGAAGAAGAACTCGAGTTATACATTTCCTCAATCTATACTATTCGTCAAATCTATTCGATAGAATCGAATTTTTCTTTCAAATTCTGCAGGGATATGTATCAAATCTTATAGTGAACAAAGTGTCATCTTTTATCATGATGAAGAAAATCACCACGGGTTAAGTATGTTTATTTTCTGGGTCTAGGTTTTGCTACAATTGAAGCATGGTGCACTTTAACGTATAATTGTACGAAAAGTATTTGTACTCACGTGATGCCGGGACAAATAGATTGAGCGATAATAGAAGGAAATTAGATTCCAAATACTTTAGCGTATGAAGAACCTCTGCCTATAGTTTTTTCATAGATATTAGTTTTTGGCAGGTAAAAAAAGTAGTTTCTCAATTGACTAAAAAAGTTCACAAATATAAAAAATATGGTTTAACATAAAACACGATGTGATGGAAAAACACGTTTAAAAGAATCATGAGGTATGCAGTCACTGCAGAGTAGCAAGTGTGTTTGATGTATTGGTACTTGGGCACGGGACATATGCCGTAACTTTTCCAAACTCGTAACCATTTTTAACTTTGAATCGACTGTATTGTTCTTTCTGTGGGATATATTGACTTCTTTTTAGCTCTCAGTGAGCGTGATGGCTGCAATTAATGAAAATCAATTAATTAACATATTTTCCATTTATAAACGGTCTTATTCAATAACATATAATTGTGTCTTGACACACACTGACGACTGTGTATGCACATAATATAAAACAAATTGATATCTATAAACGAATAGATATTTTATAACATCAGAAGCCTGTAACAGCAATGTTAATATCAATGCGTTATTAGTATTAAATAATATTAATATCAATTTTATTTAATACTACTCGTTTAGTAACCAAAAATGAAAAAAAGCAATACATCTCCCAAATTTGAATCGATTAGAATATATTTGCCCTTCACACCCATCACTATTTTCCAATACCCAGTGTTCCATAGTTTCGTGACTGTTAACCGTCTACTTCATGACAAATGGTAGAAAACTAAATTTTTTGTTTTCATTGTACGATCTTTTGTATCTTTGTGTGGGTCACGCAACTTCAGGAGCTAAGAAATTGAGCAGGAGTTCAGAAATTTAGCAGAGCTGCTCAGACGCAAATGTCTAACTTCTACGGTTAAGGTACTCCTAGAGCTTCACACTAGTCATACCACTGATCATACTTGAGACAGGTACAATTTATATTTTTAACATATGCCAAAAAAATAATTTGTGATAACAAAAAATTTTCATGTGTAAACTGTTTACTGGCATCGCGGATTACGCGTTTGAGATAAAATTTCACCGATTTTACAGCGGCTTCCCATTTTCCACCAAAGTGAGGTGCTGACGGGGGATTAAATGTCCAAAGCACGCCGTCGCTGGCGAGCGCGCTAGTAAGATGCGCGAACTTTGTGGAGCAAGTTTGAAACAGACACTGCTGTTCCGAGGCGGCTCCGATTAAATTCGTGCCGCAATCGCTTGTTATCGTTGCACAAAGTCCACGTCTACTTGTAAAACGCTTGAATGATGCGATAAATGCTTCGGTTGTGTAGTCCGTGACGAGCTCAAGGTGCACGGCCTTTGAGGCGAAACAAACAAAAACGACAATGTACCCTGTGTACGCTTTCGCCCCTCTGCCGTGATAAGTATGGAGGGTTATCGGTCCTGCAAGATCCACCGCTGTATTGAGAAATGGTCGTGCTCGTGTTAGCCGAGAAGCGGGAAGTTGCCCCATCAGCTGTTCGGCTGAGCGCATTGTCGGACGCAAACGATGCATCGATGAAAAAAGGATCGAATCGGAACTCGACCGCCTACGATCCAGTACTGTCGTCGAAGAGTTGAGAGCGTTAATTGCGTACCGCTATGAAGCGACGATCAATGTGCATAATCAATGACGAGGGTGGTTAGAGGTGATTCCTTCGGCAAAATAAGAGGATGCTTCTCGTCATGTGCATAGAACGAATTTTGCAGCCGGCCGCCGACGCAAAGGAGACCAGCGGCGTCGATGAAAGGCGTGAGACGAATGAGAGCGCTCGATCGGGAGATCGGCGCCTTGTTTTGAAGAGTGCGTAATTCTTTTTCGAAATACGCCCATTGTGTTGCTCGCACCCAAAATAAACGAGTCTTTTCTAAATCATTTGGCATAAGAGGCTTAAGGACCGCCTCGTTGCATTGAACTTTCAGAAATCGACGCGGGGCGCGAAAAACCCACGCCGTGGTACATAACAGTGTGTTGAAATTGGAAAATCGTTTCACGAGATCCCAAATTTCCGGATGATTTTCTTGATATGCTAGGTTTGCATGCCTTCTTCGAATTTCGAAGACTGTATCAGGGTCGACCGGTGGCATCCATGATGGCCAGAAGGTCGAATGTTTTGCGAGCCACGCAGGGCCCTTCCACCACAGCTGGTCGCTTGCAAGTTGGAGGGGAGATACTCCGCGCGAGGCCAAATCCGCGAGATATTCCTGCCCTGGCACGTGATGCCAACGCGTATTTTTAAGTGCGTTAATCTCCGAAACTCGTTTTTGTACGAATTCTGCCCACCGATGGGCATCTCCGTGAATATAAGTCAGCGTTACGGTAGAATCCGTCCACATGTAAGTGCACGGAGAAAAATACGGCCTCGAATTCTAACACTCATTGCCAGAATTCTAATATTCAGTGCTAGAAAATCTAGCAGTTTACTGCCAGTTCGAAAATTCTAAGGCTTGTTATAGAAGTGTAAAAATGATTCTCACACCGTATAGTAAAAATGATGTGTGCATATTACATTTGAAACTATTCTCGCATAGGCGCGAGTCCTATACACTGTATAGTAAAAATAATGCGTGCTTTGAAAAATACCAACCTTTATTACACGCTAAATTTTCATATGGGTTTCACTATACGTATAGCATGAATCTTCGTGTATGTATAGATTTCACTATACGCATAGCATTAATCTTCGGCGTATAGCGAAAAATATTACGAAGTTGATTAGTAAAATGTGACTCTTTATATCGTACTTTTTGTAGAATACTGGAAACTAATTGTTCCAATCACGTGGGCAAAATATTTTTTGAATACTACGAAAAATCACAATATGCCGAATAAAATGTATTATTTGTATCAGTTTATGTGCCATATCGTAGGTTAAAATTTAAATTTCTTCATTATTACTATACCATAATTACAATTCTTATCTTCCATTCAATACTTTTTGTTATTTACTGATATTTTTTTTAGAAGCATAGTATTCATTCTAAACTTCGAGGCTCCTGTTTTTTTTTCGTGTGCGCACATCCGAAATATTGAGCGCGCCTCTCACTTGAGAGATTTGACGCGAGAGCAACAAAGCTGCCGAGAGCTCGAGTATCGGAATAGTCATCTTTTCCAGTGGGGCTACGTTTGTTTTTGCGGAAACGAGTGAGATGCGAATGTCTTCGAAGTTTGAAAATACGCGAATCTAAACAACCGCACCGAGAGCAATTTGAAAAGCGTCAGAAAACTCGTGTAATTCGACGACGGACTTATTCGCGCGTACACGAATCGCGGCACTGAAATGCGAGAAATATCGTCGAGATTTTTCTCGAAGTTCTTGGATGAAAACTTTGCCATGAATTATCACTGGTGCTATCCACCTGAGGGGATCGAATAATTGCGCAACACGTGCGAGCATGCTGCGTTTCGTCATTTGCGGGGCTTTTTGAAATTTTGGTTTTGAGATCAAAAACGAATCTGCGTGTGGTTGCCAGAGGTTGCCGAGTGTACGAAGGGGTGACTTATCATCGATTGAAATCGTTCGCCCCTTCTCCTTTTCATCTGAGGGAAGGTGCGATAGAAGATCCTAATTATTAGAGGCCCATTTTTGTAGCGAGAAACCGCCCGCCTTAAGGCAGTTTCGTATTTGTTTAATTTTGTCTTCAGCTTCTGAAATATCGTCAGCGCCTGAAAGCACGTCATGCACATAGATCTCGCGTTCGATGATTTCCGAAGCGCGAGGATACCGATCGCGCTCGTCCTGTGCGAGTTAACGAAGAACCCGGAGAGCGCGATAAGGAGCACTCGTAAGACCGTATGCAACGGTACAGAGGCGAAACGATGCAAGGGGTTCGCTCATATCTTTTTTTCACAAAATTCTCTGTAAATCCCAATCATCGGGATGGATGCGAACTTCTCGATACATTTTTTGAATGTCTGCTGCGAATACGAAGGCGTGCAGAAGCCATCGAGAGATTATATCCGTGAGATCCAACTGAAGCTTGGGCCCGGAATATTGCAAGTCGTTGATCGACATGCCTACGTTTGTCCTATGAGAACCGTTAAAAACAACGCGCAGTTTTGTAGTCGAGCTGTTTTTACGAATAACCGCATGGCGTGGTAAATAAAATACCCGACGCGGCTCTATTTCCAATGGCGTGACTCGCTCCATATGCCCGACAGATCCGTATTCCGACAAAAAACTCGAATACTCTTCCTTAAGATTGGAGTCTGTCGTGAATTTGCGCTCTTGACGAAAAAGCGCGAGGGTAGCGGATTTACGGAAGTCGCCGAGATCGGTCGGTAGTTGCTTGAGCGACAGTCGTACAACGTACCGACCATCGGATGGGCGCGAATGAGTTTCGACGAACTTTCTTTCGCACTGAGAGTCTTCTTCTGACAGCGTGACTTTCCGTGGCACTGATGTTTCTTCTTGCGCCCAGAATCGTTGAAGAATATCTTTGAGTTCATTATCGACGGAGCATTGTAGCCCGTGAACGTGACTTCTGTGAGACGTCGACTCGTTTTGAGACGAGACCGACCCAGACAGAACGCATCCGAGGGTTGTCTTCTGCAAGATAGGACTTGCGGAGACCCCTTTGATAAGTCCGTTCTCGAGGATTCAAAATCTATCGACCTGGTTTTCGGCGCGGAAGTGTACGCGGCGATAACCAGATCGATAGATTTTGAATTTAAGAACCCGGGATCCGCGAGCGCGAGTCCTTCGATGTGCGACCAGGTTAGCGAGCAGCTTCGAATCGGAGGAACGTACGACGTTAATTTTCAGAGAACGTACGTGTCGACCGAGAGAGATAATGCGGAGTTCACGCGCGATTTGCGCTTCAACGTAATGAGCCCACGACACACACTTGCTTGCTTTCCACCGATGCCGTTAATCGGAATAAAAACACGTTGACGCGGAAGATTCAGCTTTTGTGCGAGAGATTCGGATACGAATGACACTTTCCATCCCTGATCTAAGAGCGCGCCAACTTTAAATTCGAAGCCATGTTGAGATGTCACTCGAACGATCGCGGTCGCAAGAAGAACCGCCGTTCTCTTGAGAGAGCGTGAAAGAGCTATATTACTGGAGATCGGCGTTTCACGCACATTTCCTCCACTGCTTTGAGACGTGGTTCCTGAAGAAGAATTGGAAGTAGATGGCGCGTCTGTCGCCAGGCTAATTTTCGCGCTATAACTTAATTCGGATCAGTGAATCGACGTATGATGTGGACCCGAGCAGACATGACACCGTGTTGCTGATTTACAATTTCGGAAATGATGACCTAAACAGTTACAACAGAGTCCCTTTTGAACGAGAAGTTCCCGGCGCTGTTCGGTGGATTTACACCGATACTCCGGGCACGCTGAGATATAATGCGCAGTCTGGCAAAGCGAACAAGTTAGCGAGTTCTTCCCCTTTTCTGAAGCGTTTTCGTTTGAAATTCCAATGTTTACTTGATGAACTTTCGCTTTCGAGGTGGGAAACACGATTTTTGACGCGGCTTGTTTCGATTTCCGCTGACGCGAGTGACGTTCAACAGCTTCGAGCGCACGCACGCGGCTGAGCAAAAATTGTTCGAGTTTTTCGAATTGAGGCAGTTCTGTTTCCGCACCGATGATAAATTCCCAGTCTTTTAAGGATTCTGAGGCTAGTTTCCGCACTGTTAAATACACGATTATGTGATCCCACGAATTTACCGGACTAAATAACGTTGCGAGCGCTCTGAGAGCATCTTTTGTTTCGTTGAGAAGCGCCTTAAGATTTTCGGCGGATTCGTCGGCCACTGGCCGCGCCGAGAGTAACGTAGCGAGATGTGAGTCAACGAGACACGCTTATTTTGACAGCGCTTGATGAGAGTCTCCCAAACTCATTTTGAGGTACTGTAGTTTTTCTACAGCTGATAGCTCACCGTTCGATCCGATCATAGTTGTAAACAAATCGCAAAACTCTGTCCACCCGTTAGACGATCCTGAAAACTTGGGCAGGTTGATGCAAGGCAGCTGTCGAGACTGTGGAGCGTGCATTATGACATCAGACGGGGAGGGAGCATTTTCCGTTGATGGTTTCCACGTCTCAATTAACTCTACCATTTCCGCCTTATTATCACAATACGCTTCTGCGCACTGAGAATAAATGTCGTCTCTGAAATCTGCGAGTTTTTTTCTATCTTAATTCCCAAGTGAAGAAAGATGCTCGTGGCAAGTTTTGAATTTTTCCCAATTCGAGTCCAGCGCTTCTACACGCATTTTTCCATGTAACGCTGTCCTTTTCCGAACCTCGAGTTTCTCAAGGTTCACATGACATCGTCGTATGCGTTCGCAGAGCTCATCTTGTTTGGAAATGAGCGCTTCTATTCTCTCCGACATTACTTCTGAGTGTGAGAGACCTTGAGGGCACGCACACACACACGAGCACGAGAATAGAAGCGCGTTAGTCCGAAAGAATTTCCGAGAATTTGGCGCGATGCTTTGTAGTTCGCAAATCCACACCAAAATGGTAACGCGAAAACGACTTTTTAACAATTAATTTACCAAAGCTATAGATACGATGGCGCGATGTTTTATTAACTGAGCATTTTTTCACTTGATCCGGCTCGAAGGACCATTAATGTTTGAGGGAAAACCTAGTTGAACTCCACGATCCTTGTGAAAAGTGCTGTTAATGGGGTCAAGGTAGTAAAATAAATAAGAGTTCAGATTTTCGTATCTATAGTTTAATAAAAAATGAGACTCGAGATATCGCTTGATTGAGAACCGGTGATCGAATAAATAATTTACTTGATTTTGATCATAACCGCGCGAGTGTCCAGGACCTGATATGCACGCTGGGTCGCACAAAGACGACTGACTGAGAGCGAGGCACAATTGTTCGATAGAATTTGCGCTTGACCATGGCCTTGAAGCGAGATTTGGTAAACACGCGAATCGATGCGAAATTACCGTACAGTTCTAGAATATTCGAGAATACGTGTCGTATATGCAATTATATTCTAAAGAAAAGTAAAGTATATCTTGCCGTAACAAGCTGCTTAAAAAAATCCGACTAATGTGGAGGTGGAAAAAAGTTGGTACATGATGAAACAAAGCTCCTGATTGTTTTTCTACTCTGTGGCCCTTCCTCGGAGATGGGAATTTGAAAACTCCAGATTTTCGTAGATAGGAGACTGTTTCTTAAGGCCTTATATACGCGGCCATATATTGACAACATTTTTTTTACAGATTATTCATGCACATGGTTAAGTATATGTAAAAAAATCAGAAATATTAACAAATGGCGGAGATATAACATAATAAAGCAATGTATTATTTTTGCCCGCGTCTTTAAAAAAATGGACATATATATAATTGCATAATGAATGTATCTTCAGTGTGAACCAACAATATAATTTAAAAAAAAATATAATAAACATTCGAACCTTAACATTTTTTTACTCAATTTTCTGTCGGTATTCTATTTTTTTATATTTTTTTGTGTCATTGAAATTTTTGTTTCTGTGGTTCACACGACAGGTAATGATACTAAGAATATGTTGTAAACATTTCGAAGCGATGTGCACCTTCTTTCAAGAGTTAGAACTTTCACAAGGTTCAACAAAGTGAACCGTGGAAAAACGGCTTTGAAGTTGGCGGTCGAGCGCGCCGCGCGATATCTATTATAAATGCAATCTTACCTTATTCAATAGCATCCTGCGCTATATGTGGGCCCTTCCTCCGCATCTAAAACGTCTCCAGCATGTTTTTTGTCGTTTCTGGCGGCAATCCTTGCTTCCATTGCTGCCTTTTCAGATTGAATTCCAGTGGCAGTATGGTGTAATTCGTCCGGATGTTTGCAAGTCTCCATCCCGTTCGGCCCAATCGTAATACCAAGGTTTTTCATAATTCGGAGAAAGGCGACTGTTCCGTCGTTAAAAGTGCTAGCCGAAATATATGTGGCGATTTCAACAATCGTTAAACCACACCATGAACTTTTCGGAGCAATTTTCCAAATCTTAGAATTCAAACACTCGTTATTATTTTGTGTGAAGCTTCCTAAATATCTCTCCAGTAACTCGTCGTTACTAAGTGCTTTATACACTGGTTTGATCGCTACTGCCACAGTTTTATCGAGTGCAGGCTTATGGGTATATGAGTCGAGCGGTTTGCGGCTTCGGCTTGTCGCCACGTGCACCAACTTTCTTTGCCAGAAGGACAGTTCTCATGCTGAGGATTTTCATCGGTTGAGCACTTGTGATAATATGTTGCCCAGATTCCTTTCTTCATGTCATCGATAGACGTGCAATTATTTCTCACAGCCAATCCATAAAACACTGTCAATTCGTCAATCAATTTTGCAGTCAATTTGCCTCTTCCTCCGAGACCTTTTGTTTGTTTCTTGACGTCGCGGAGTTTGCTGCGCATACGTTTTTGAACACGACCAATGCATTCTCGTTTACGTATTATAATGTTCTCTCCATACGGATGGGCTTCTGTTATGCTCTTGAATGTTTTGGCACCGTCATCTCCAACATAATACAAATATTTTGTATCGTGTAAATCTTCAGATCTGCTGAATATTTCAATCATTCCATCTACCTCCATCTTTCCAGAACTTTCTTCGTGGTTACTTGTGCATTTATCTTCATGTTCTGCGTACGATTCTTCATATTCTTCTGTTCCCATTTTCACTCCACGATTGGCAGGCCTTACAAAATGACGACTTAACGATAATGTCGACAACTTTCCCAGACAAAATTCCGATAAGTGTCGCAACACCCTGCAGCGACGAAAAACCTCTTTCTCCAACAACCATCCCCGGAGATGGCGATTCCATTAGCGTCTTTGGTGTTCTCGTTTGCTGTCGTTATTTTTTTTTTTCGTCACCTGCCATTCACATAGACGAGTCTGCAACTTCTTTGGCTGCATCTCGTATTTGTTTGGTAATTTTGTCGTAGAGCGTTTGACTGAAGCATTTTGGGAGATTCATAATACGGTAGAAACTGTTCATTCCCGTCAATCCAACACCTAATATTCGCATAGCCAACGTGAAGCTGCGATTGATTTCGTAGAAATAACTTTTAGGTGAAGGACTCGAACTTATCTCCTTTTGCTCGCACTTCTCGCACTTGATAACTAAGGTAAATCCCAATCCTCTAACTCGTATTTCAGAGAACTTGATGTCACTGTTACAAGTTTTGCACTTTACGAGAGAAGCAATTTCAGTGAACACGGATTGAAAATTTACGATTACGTAGCCGTGTGCGCGGTCAATATCGACATCGACATCTCAATTCGGACTAAATCATTTTCCTTCCTCCTCCTGGTTTTATACTTGTGCCGAACCGAAAAAAAACCGTTACTTCTATCGTAGACCAAACCGACAAAACCCGTTACCTTTACCGCTACACGATTCTATGTAGGGATAATAAGTGAACAATAGAAAAGGGTACCCGGGAAAAAGGTTCATATCTGAATATATCTGAATGTATCTGAATCATATCTGTAGAATCAGATATGATCAGACAAGAAAATTGGCAATGTCTGATCATGCGCTGTCATGACAGATCATGTATGCTTATATCTGAGCATGTATGATCATCCCGAGAAAAAATTATCAGATCAGATCATATCTGATTATATCTGGATTATATATGATCCAAATATGATTGATCATATCTGGATCTTGTCTAATCATGAACGAAAAATGGCCATATTAGAGCATACATGATTAGATTTGACGATATCAGAGCATGTATGATTAGATTTGACGATATCAGACCATATGTCAGACCTGGAAATATCAAATCTGCCTACCCGAGAAAAAATTATCAGATCAGATCACATCTGATTATATCTGGATTATATATGATCCAGATATAGTTGATCATATCTGGATCTTGTCTAATGATGCAACCCGGGAAAAAAGTTCATATCTGAATATATCTGAATCGTATCTGTAGAATCAGATATGGTCAGACAAGAAAATTGGCAATGTCTGATCATGTACTGTCATGACAGATCATGTATGCTTATACCTGAGTATGCATGATCATCCCGAGAAAAAATTATCAGTTCAGATCATATCTGATTATATCTGGATTATATATGATCCAGATATGATGGATCATATCTGGATCTTCCCGACAAAATATTATCAGATCAGATCACATCTGATTATATCTGGATTATATATGATCCAGATATGATTGATGATATCTGGATCTTGTTTAATCATGCAAGAAAAATGGCCATATCAGAGCATATATGATTAGATTTGACGATATCAGACCATATGATGTCAGACCTGACAATATCAAATCTGCCTATAATATGCAAAATTGATCGGTTTCGGAGCGTAATTGGTCATATCAGAACAGATGTACCCATATCAGGGTGAACATGCTTATATTAATAGCAGATATGAGTATATGTGGTATGTCATATGTCTATCTCCTTGCCGTACACTTACGATATTTAACCTCGACATACATATTATATCCTATTTGCGAACCGATGATATTTTATAAGTGATGTACAGTGTTATACACTAAGACCGGAGATATTTTTCGTTAAATACTACTTCACCTACCGCGGCCGTGGTCCATCGGCTGGTAGGGCTCATAGGCTGAATTTTATAAATATATTGGACTGTTGGGGGCCAGACAGTTTATGAAACTGACAAACACGAATTTACGGATTTAAACATTAATGGATATTTTATAAACTTGAAAATTTACCCAACCTGAGACAAAAGTCCAGGGTGGTACGTTGGAGGACCAGAAGAAATTGCAGGAAATTATAGAAGATGCTGGCCGATATATAAATTTATTCTTACTTACTTATTTATTTCTCGTTAAACGGAAAACTCCCGACTTTGCCGATTGGTGTACACAATATATCTTTCTCGAACACTTTAACAAATTAATGGATACTTTGACAATTATGTATATTCCTTTTCACTCACGCGTACGAATTTTACGTTTTAGAGAAAAACAATGGCTCCGTCTCCTCGTCAAGGCGTGAGCCCGCTCACAGACGGAGACAGACTCTCGGCTTGACAAATCAGGTCGGGCTGAACGGAGCGACAAGACCAGAAGAACAGTCAGAGACCGAGCACCCGCAAGCAAGAGTTCGTCCCTTTTATATGCGAATTTTGCGCGGTTGACAATTCGTCGCTTAATTTCTATCGGCACAGTGCTGCCGCAATAATCGAGGATCGATCGCTCGGTTATTGGTCGCGATCGATCATTGGTTCTATGTCGATTTGGACAAACTTTCCTCTTTGGCTGCGTGTCGCGATGTGACGTCAAGGAAATTTTAGTTAAGGGGTTACCCCCACTTGCGATTTTGAAAAAATCGTTTTTTTTATTGCATTTTTTTGAAGTGTACGTATCTGAGAATATGTCCTGAAAATTTCAAGTCGATCCGAACAAAATTGACTGAGATATGAGCGTTGAAAGAGAAGAATCCGTTCTTTGTGTAAACTGAAATTGAAACTTTAAACGCGTTTTTCTCAAAATGGCATTTCTGAAGTCGGTGACCAAGATTACTCGAACACTAATGAACCGATCTTCTTGAAATTTTGCAGGCTTATTTAATACATAAAAATGTAGTCTTTAATTGTTCGATTTTTTTTTTCGAAAAAAAATGGCCGTTTTATAGCCAAAAAACGGCCGTTTTTTTCGTTAAAATCGAACCATTAACTTTGACTGTCCGCCATTTTGTGAAAAATGAATATTTTTCAAAATCCTTCGATTAAAGACTAGTTTATACTTATATTTGACTAAATCCATCCGCATTTTTTTTTCAGATGATCCACTTCGGCGCAATGTTGGTCACCGCAAACCGTGTATATAAAAACATTATTTCATTGACGGCTATTTGTCACTAAACAATATAATATTTTTCAATAAAAAAATTACTGAAAATTCTTCAAGATGTGTTCTTTAAGATGGTATATTAATCAATTAAAAAAGTTTTGTAGTTTTCTTTAAAAAAATTCATGAAAAAGGCCTTTTTTTGCGCTACAAGTGGGGGTAACGCCTTAAATTATTTTCCTGCCACAACATGGATCAAATGGGAGATCTCAAATAGGCCAATAATGTGTGACTATGTGTGCGTATGCGCGCATCTGTGTATGTGTTAATAAGACACACAATCATAATAACACTTTTATATGTAGATATGCATTGATTTACATTTGATTAGATCTGATCACACGCGGGCAAGCATGTTCAGCGATGATCATATAGAGCTTGGATGAATTCGAGTACAACTCCATATCTGGGCAGATACAATCGTACATGGGCAAATATTTTCAGACCTGATCATGTACGAGTTGGGTTTGGTTGCGTATTCATCCATACCTGGTTGGATATATTCATGCATGCGCGCACATATTCAAGTCTGATCATGTGTGAGCTCGTATGTAGTCGTGAATTGTACTATATCTGGTTAGACATGACCACACATAGGCAGACATGTTCAGCTATAAATTCATATCTGCACATATTTGTTTATGCGCAATCATGTCTGACCAGATATAGAGCTACCCCTAGGCGCATAAAAATACATGTATGTTCATCTTTGACCATGCATGATCAGATCAGATTCATTTATGTTGCAGATAAACACCTACATGAGCATATATGCTCAGATATTACCATTTTTCCCTGGGTAGTTGCCGATCTAGTGCAACTGTCTCCGTATAGCGCGGCCGGTTACCGCCGCTACCTGCTTGCTGCCAAGAAAATAAAAGTTTTTACGCTCCAAATGCTGTCACATTAATAATTTTTAGAATTTTTCAATTCTGTAAAGTTTAAAATATTCCCAACCGTTCAGGCTAATGGAATAAAAAAGAATATAAAATGAAAACCATTGAAATTTTTCGTGTATATAAGGTCTTGCCTATACAGCCCCTCTTATCTCTGCTACCCAAAATAACTCGGCAATTACGACGTCACAAAAAAATGTTCCAGACAAAACTTGTACGGTGTGAAGGGGACCATCAAATGCGACCATTTTTTTTTATTTCGGTGGAGGCGCTGACGAACAGTGAAGGTCACCTCCATTTTTTTAAATGGAATGGTACATTTTTTTTCTCAACCTTCTTGTGGAGCACCACAAGCCGCATGAAAACATTAGGAGGTCAAAGTCGTTCAAGGTCATTATCGTTGATACAAATATAAGAAAGGTGTTCGAAATTAGCTTGAAATGGGAGATTTCGGAGATCGTAGTCATCGACAGTACTTCAAATATCTTCTGTTTACTTGCCGAACCGCGTTAATCTGTATCGTATGTAGATTGCTTCAATCGAGGTTGTCGTTCAGTTAGATATCAAATTTGTATAAGAGCTATTCATAATTTGAAAATGTAACGGCAATTCGAAGAAGTGGATATGATATACTGTGTTACGGTGAAACAAGAAAAAATCCACAAGAGCGCGTTTGTTGTATGCTGAGCAATTTCCAGTTCGACAGTGCTTCTGTTGAACAATTCTTTAACGGACAACACCACTGTGACGGCTTTAAAAAATCGATTTTTTGAAAACCATTTACAAAAATCTAAAATACATTTTAGATTAAGATGCCGTTGGACCCAGGTCGAAAAAATAATTTTTTCGGAGATATTGAATATTTTATGGAGCGGTGCAGCGCTCCGTGACGCTCAGGGTCCCGCGCAGCTGCGCGCCTAAGGGTCGGCAGGTATATCGAATAGCGATCCATGTGACGGTTTCGAGATAACAAAAAAGAGTGCATCGATCATGTCCAAAAACGTATGGGGACGCGCCTCCGCGAAATCGTGAAAAAACAAAAAGGATTGTCTGGCAGAGGAAAGCTCACCGGAAAATTGATTGACGAGTTGAGCACATATTACGGCTTGGCTATTCGGAGGAACAGCCATGATGTTGCAAAAATGAGGGAGGCAATTTGGGCAACTATCAAACATAAAATATCCACAGATAGTGAGCCACAACATGACGATTGCCCAGAGGGATCCGAGTCGTGGTGTTCGAGGCAGCGAGCGGTCGCAAGCGGTAATATTTCTGAATATCGCCATAAGCCGCCTCTTCCTGAGGATCTATTGGAGGCAATTACGCCAGTCTTCGAAAATTTGAGCAGAGACGATTTGGTGCAGCGTTGTTTGGGCGGCTTCACGCAAAACAACAACGAAAGCTACAACAAATCAGTTTGGGCAATAGCCCCCAAGTGTCAGTCCGGGAGCAAAAAAATCGTCGATATTGCAGCTGATATCGTGGTATATATATAATAGAGTTTTATTCGCACAACTTGTTATAAAGTTTTTTACCAACTCTCTTTTCTTACAATCAATCTCGTTCACGAACTTACACCTAACAACTTACGTCTAAAATTCTAACCTATATCCTAACCACTACTGATCGCTGTCGCTCTCATCTTTTTCCTCTTTTCATTTTTGCACATAATGCCTCTATTTCTTTGAAGTAGCGGCAAATTCCCACATTTATTTTCCCGCTTAACATATTAATGATCTCCCCCTTTATCGCAACCTCGTCAACTCCTTGTATCCACTCCTCCGCTTCTTTTCTTGCCTCTTTTGGCATCATTTCCCAGCCTTTTTTGCAAATTAGGAGGTGCTCCACCGTCTCAAATTTCTCCTCACAAATCCTACACCGCCAATTTTTCTCCCCCTTCTTTCCCGCCCTCCATACATTTCCACATCTTATTCTTGCCCACAATTCTTTCTCCCTACCCTTCACTCCTTCCTCCTTCCAGTATTTCCATGGGCTTTCTTCGTTCTCCACCAAGTACTTGTATAAACTATTGTATGATGATTTTTGTACTCTTTCTTCTTCCTCCTCCAGTATTTTTTTCTTTAGGTTTTCTAATCCTTTTTCACCTTTTTTCTCGTTCGCCCTCGTCTGTCTCCTCTCTTATCATCCCTACTAGATCCTCAATTCCCATTTCCATTAATACTTTTTTTAAATCCTTTCCCCACTTCGAGGGGGTTCCATTCTCAATCGCTCTTAGCTCCTCTCGCAAACATATTTTTGGCCATCTCGACTCCCCCATCTTCACAACCTCTTTCAAATATCTCAGAGCCCTTTCTCTAATTATGTATTCCAATGTTGGCACTCCCAACTCTCTCCTCCAAATGTACCCCTAGCGCCATTTTACAAAACCTGCTCTGTATTCTTTTATAGGCTTCAATTTCCCCCAATCCCCAAATCTCCACTCCATACATCACTGCTGATTTTACTATTGATTCTAGCAAATAGAGTCTCTCCTCCATCATATCTCTTCCCGCTCTTTTCCATATCCCCCATACCATATTTGTCGCTTTTTCCGCTTTCCCCGCCGTTCTTTTACTATGAACCCAGTTTGAATTTTTCGAAGTAAACCAATATCCTAAATATTTAAACTCCTTAACTATCTGAATCTTTTCCCCCTTAATCTCCCATTCTTCGTTCTTTTTACCTTTACCCCCATTCCTGAATATCATTATTTTGGTTTTTTTTTGCGTTTATTTCCATTCAATTTTTTTCCGCCCATTTTTCAAGGTCCTTCAATATACTTCTTAAACCTTCAATCGTCTCTGCTATTGCCGCTACATCATCGGCATATTTAATTGCAAAGATTTTTTCCCTCCCAACTACTGCCCCGCCCTCATTTCTTCTCATCCGCATATCCTCCAAATCATCAACATAAATATCAAATAGGACCGCGCTTAAAGCGCACCCCTGTCTTACTCCCTTCCCCGTTCTAAAACTCTCCGAAATTATTCCACCTGCTTGCACTTCTGCCCTTGTGTCCTTGTAAATGGTCTTTATTGTCTCTAACATTCGCCCCTCAATTCCTTTCTCTCTTAATTTCTTCATCATTATCTCCCTGTTCACTCGATCAAATGCCGCCTTAAAATCTATGAACGCGACGTATAACTTACCACCTTTCACCTTTAATTTGTTATTAATTACCGCATTCAGCGTAAATATTTGATCCCTCGTTCCTCTCCCTTTCCTGAACCCTGCCTGACTCTCCTTTAATTTTTTGTTCTTCTCAATCCATATACTTAATCTCTCTGTCATCATTTTTGTTAATAGCTTATATCCTACGTCCAAGAGTGATACCCCCCGATAATTTTCTGCCTTGTCCTTCTCTCCCTCTTTATATATTGGCACTATCCTCGCAGTTTCTCATCCCCTTGCTATTACTCCTTCCATCCACATTTTGTTTAAGGCTTCTTTCAGTTCCTCCTTTTCTTCCCTTGGAAGCGCCTTCAAAAACTCAGCACAGATCCCATCCTCCCTCGCCGCTTTGCCGTTTTTTCATTTTTTTCAGAGCCCCTTCCATTTCTTGCATCCTAAACGGAGCATAAAATTCCTTCTTTTCTTCCCTTTCCACTTCACTTATTTCTGTCTCTCCCCCTTCCCAGCTCCCTCCCACGCCCTCTTTTTCTTGGTCATCTTCTCCGTTCAGCAATCTTTCATAGTGCTCTTTCCATTCCTTCTTGGTTATTTCACTCCTATATGCTCCTCTCCCATTATTCCTAAATCTATTAATGGCTTTCCACCATCTCGCCAGATCTTTTGCCTTTCCAACCTCTTCCCATATTTTGTTTCGCCATTCCTCTTTTGCCTCTTTATATATTTTTTTCATTTTTCCTCTTTCTTCTACCAGCTCTTGTTTCTTGTCTACGCTTCTTTGTTTTGTGAACGCCTTTAATTTTCTCCACACCATATGCCTCTGCTTTTTGCATTTATCGTTAAACCACACCGGCAGTGCTTTCTCTCTCTTTTATTTTAATTTAATTTTAATTTAATTTAATTTAATTTAATTTAATTTTAATTAAAAAAAATAATTTTAATTAAATTTTTTACCCTTCTTAACCCCGCCTTAACTCCAAATTTTTTCTTTCACCCCCTCCCAACTCTCTTTCCCTTTTTCCATTCTCTTTCCTTTTTGCATTTCTTCCAGATACCTCTCCGCCTTTTCTTCAGTCCATACTAGTTTTTCGCTAGCTTGTGCCTCCACCTCCTTTTTCCCTTTGTCTATTTTCTTATTCTCCTCCCATGTTACACATACTGGTAAGTGGTCGGATTCTATTCTACCCACCACCTCCATCCATTCGATTTCATCTGTTCCTCCCCTATCTAATACCATTATGTAATCTATTACCGACCCACAGCATTCTTTGCCCCCGCCTACGAAGGTTACTTTGCCCTCTCTGTCCTCTGACACCCTACCGTTCATCACTTTCAATCCTAAGTCTTCGCACATGCTTAACATTTTTCTTCCTTCTGAATTCAATATTTTGTCTTGAGATCTTCTTATTTCTACTCCCTCCTCTTCCTCTCCTCCCTCATTTATTGCTTGCATCCCCCCTATCCTTGCATTCATGTCCCCCACAATCAAGACTCTATCCTTATTCTCTGCCTCCTCATTTGTTACTTCTCTCAACTTTTTTTCTATCTTTTGTACACCGACGTTATTATATACTGAAATTATTGCGGTTTTTTTCTTTATTTTATGTTTATCCATTATTAAACCAAATTCCCATTCCCTTATTTCCCATTCCTCTGCCCATCCTTTTTTTATCCCGACCGCCTGTCCCCCTTTTGCCCTTCCCTTTTTTATTCCTGCTTCCCTGTGAGCCGCTTTGAACCACCATTTAAATTTTTCACTCATTTTTAACTTGCTTTTCATCTCTCCCTTTTTTTCCACCCACGTTTCTTGTAAAATTATCAAATCCGCTTCTTCTAGAAATCCCCACGCTTCTCCAATTTTAAATATACCCGCTATATTCCATAAAAGTATCTTAAAGTCGCTCTTTCCCTCAACTCCTTTTCCCTTTCGCTCAATGTATTCTCTCTTCTTTCGTCCATTTTCTTCTAGTCCGCAAACTTCAACGCCTTCCTCCCCGGTCGTTCCGAAAAGGCTGCCGCCATCCATCGTCGACGCCCATTCTTTCGATGTCTCCTCTCCCCTCGTTCCATCTCCACTATGCTCCTTCCAACCATATTTTCATGTATTTCACCTCTGCATGTTTTCCATATTTCCGCTCGTGTTTCGCCACATCCCTTAGCCATTTTTGTACGTCTTTCTCCCTTCTTGTCAGGTCATCGTTGATCCATATGTCCGTTCCTTTCAGCCCCTTACTTTTTTTGAGGATTTCTAGCTTATCGGACCAGTTTTTAAACTTCATCACCACCGTTCCCTTTCCCGAAAACTTAATCACTGTTTTTTCTTCTTAAATTTGTGTTACATCTTTCTTCAATCTTCTCCATCACCTTATCTTTTTTTGCTCCCGTCTCCGCATGGAAAGCAACATTTATGTTGTTTCTTCTGTTTTCTCTTTTATTATTTTCCTCTTTCCACTCCCGTTCGCTTATCGCCAAGGGCTTCCGCTGCAAGATGTTCATTCGATGTTCGCATTCATCCTCCTCCATGGCATTGTTATTTTCGTCCGATCTTTTTTTTTCTCTCCTCGCATTTCTGACTACTCTCCAACCTTCTTCGGCCCCATCCCTTTCACGCTCTTCCTCCTCATAATTCCTCCACTTCTCCGTTTGTTTTCCATGACCAGACCTTGTATTCGTCCTTGCTTTTTCCTCAAAAACTCTTTCTGATGTCGCCTTAGCCCTTCCTCCTGCATGTGCCTCGGTTTCGTTCACCCACCCCATTGTTTCTCTTTTTTCCTTTCCGAACTTCCCTCCTTCGAGCTTGTTTATCACATTTAGCAGGGTTTGTCGCTCTTCCTGTCACAGCCTCTTATCCTGCTCTGCTTTTCTTTTCAGCTCCGCCACCTCTTTTTTGTGTTCGTCTATCTCTCGACTTCTGTCCTCACATTGCTCACACTGATCCTCTCCATCTGCCTCCCACTCATCCTTTATTCTCTGTAATTCCTCCCTCCACCATTGTTTCATCCTTCTCTCAGATTCTGCCACGCTGTTTCGCGTCACCCTCCTCATCCGCCACTCTGCCTCCCCAATTCCCTTCATCCACGTATACACCCCGTCATTGGGATCAGATTCCTTTTCGCACTCAGATTGCGCATCTCCCTCTTCTTCACCTTCATCCTCTTCTTCCTCATTTCTCCCTTTTCCATTATCCTCCTTTTCCCCTTTTCCTCCATTCTGCTCTGTCTCCTCCCCCCTCTCTTCTTCATTGCCGATGTTTTTGCGCTTTTTCACCGGCGGTGATGCTGCGTCGCCCCCTCCCTCCGCCGGTCGTGTTGCCATAAAGAACTCTCTCACGTCTCGTGTCGTCTCCTTCTTTTTTGGGCGCCCTCTCTTTCTCTTCCCCGCCGATATTGTGACGCATCCTTCTTTACCGATCGACATCTCTACAGGGTTCCTTCCATTCTCACGGCGCTGCTGCTCCCTTTCTTCCACCGCGTTTCCGCTTTCGTTGGTCCCCCTCACCCCTCCTCCATCTTCAGACCTAACCTCTTCTTCACTCTCGCAATTTTTATTTCTCGTTAACTCTCCCATTTGACTGTTTTCCACTGAACCCATTATCTCCTTGATTTCCACTGCTTCACACCTTACTCCTCAACCACTCTCTTGATTTTATTCCGGCCGTTTTGCACTCAAACTTTCCGATATTCGCGAGCGATCTTACAACGCTTCTCGTTGTAAGGTTCTCGTGCCCAACCGGAACCTCTGATATCGCGGGATTATTATTCAATGATGGCCTGAGAAGCCTCATGAAAGGTTTGGAGACGTTGGGGATAACCATCGGCCCAAATTGTTTCAATTTTTGCGTTGAAAGCGACGCAGCGCGGATCGAGCTGGCGGAGCGCTCGCTCACAGACGCTGCAAAAGAGGCAATAAGAGCCTCTACAAGTTCGAGAAAAGATGCTAAGGACAATGATTTGCTTCTTGAAGGCCAGCTATGTGGTGCCGGCATCGCTGATTAAAGGTAAAAAATTTTTTTCCAATTTATCGCATAAATTAACAAACCTAAAACTTTGAACGCGTTTTTCTCAAAACCACTTTTCTGAGTGCGGCACGCAGCAGAACTCGAGCAATTTTTATCCGATCGACTTCAAATTTGGACTGCATCAATAAAACTAGATTATCTAAAGAAGTACATAGGATTTTTTCGATATCTCAATAATAAAAAAAGTTATAGCCTATTTTCGACGAGAAATTTTGCTCGAAAATCGTCCTTTAATTTCGAAAGCGTGCCTATTTTTAAAAAATCAATATTTGTTCAAATTCCTGTGTACTTCTCTTCAAAATATCATATTATTAACGAAAACACTCGGTATTTTTTTTTCAGATCGACTTTGAAGAGAGTTCTGCTGCGTGCCGCGAACCACTACAGAGGCAACAGTACCTGACGCGGGAGCTTCCCCAGCGTCACCATGGGGCGTGAAAAATTTGAACATTTTTTTTATGTATCTTCAATAAACAACGAACAAAACAAAAAATTTTTTTTCGAATATCTTTTTTTTCCCACAAAAAAAAATTCTTGAAAAATGGCAAAAAAACGGGGTCACAGTGGTGTTATCCGTTAATGATGTATTATTTACTGACGAGTCAACGTTCACAAACCATGAACAAATGAACACGCACAATATGCACTATTGGGCGGAGAACAATCCTAGATGGCTACGACAAGTTGTCCGTCGACGACCATAGAGTGTTAATGTGTGGTGTGCCATATGGAAAAATAGAATTATTGGTCCATACTTCATTGATGGTAATTAGACTGGAGTTAAGAACGCTGCTTTTCTGGAAGAAATATTACCTGTGTTGCTTGAAGAACTAACCTTGTGGGATCGGCAAAAACTCTGGTATCAACATGATGGTTGGCCAGCTCATTTCACACGGATAGCTCGCAGTGTTGTCGATTGAAAATTTGCTAATAAGCAGATTAGCCGAGGATCCCGGATAGGTTGGCCTCCTCGATCATCGGACTTAACTCCACTCGATTTTCTTTTGGGGGACGTTGAAGGATCCCAAGATATTAAATTATTTCAAGATGTAAAAGTTTATCAAGATATGCTCACAAAACCGGAGAACGTGCGAGAACGCGTCATCAATGCGTGTAACAGCCTCACTCCGGAAAGCATTCTACGATCAAAACAGTGTTTGACTGTGCGACTGCAAACATGTTTGGAGGCTGATGGAGGTCATTTTGAATATCTATTGGAATAAAATGTAAATTTGAAAATATTTTTGGCATCGATCCGATTTACATCGATACTGACCTTGAATGACCTTGAACGACTTTGACCGCCTAATGTTTTTTATGCGGCTTGAGGTGCTATACAAGATGGTATAAAAAGTGTACCATTCCATTTAAAAAAGTGGACTTGACCCTCACTATGCGTCAGCGTCTCCACCGACATAAAAAATATTCGTCCCATTTGATGGTCCCCTTCACAGCGTACAACTTTTGTCTCGAACATATTTTGTGACGTCGGTAATTACCGAGTTATTTCGGGTGACAGAGATAAGAGGGACACGCTGCATAACGTAGATCGATAAATCTTGCACGTATCTCTTGGGGAGGGTTATCCCTAGATGATGGATGAGTTTTGAAATTATATGTTAATAAATTACCGATAACAAATGTACAAAGCAAAATAAGAAAAAAATATGTTCAATTGCAATTAACTGCTCTGCTAACAATGTTAGGTCATTTTTGCATAGGACCTATTTTATAGAGGCCATTATGACGCATAACTTTTGTAGAAAGCACTTTTAGTGAAACGCATTTAAAAAAATACCTTAAAAATCGACTTTTTCATTTTTTATAACTTTTAATTGTTAAAAAACAACTAGGATTGTTATGAAAAACTGAGGGCATGTTCCTTTGGGTTCAAACAACCTTAAAAAAAATTGGCGCTGCTCTTGTGTCTTTGAATAGAAGTCGGTCAAAATTTCGGCCATTTTGACTGGACTAACAAGGGGAAGCTGTCGGTTGTCAAATTCAGATATGATGCAAACTGCACGCAATCAAAGCTCAAGGCCAGAGGTGTTATTCGGCAAAGCAGTAAGATGCGCTTCTTTGTCGTTGTCGAGAAAATCGGCATTGGAATATTTCGTTGCGTTCAAATACTTTCTACGTAAAGAAGATTTCAAAGAGCGCGTAGTGCAGTCAGCTAGCTTTCTGCTTCATAAGCATGTCCCCGGTTAGAATATCCCTGGTGGTCAGCCCCTTCTCCCGCAAGAAACCTCGGCAAACGCTGCTCCCGTCTCGGCTGGTCACAGCCCAGAGGAAAAAGTATTTCGGATAGGTTCAGGGGGGGATTCTTGGGATTGGGTTGTGTGTTGTGATTAAATGCATTATATGGGTATACGCGTGTGCTCTTGTGTAGGTGTGGCTATATATATCCCACCCACCCATCGCCAAGGTGCCCGACATACTCCCCGGCTAGACAGCGCAGGTACAGCCTAGACTATAAAACAATTGAATAAAGAAAGTTTTGAAATTTTCAGAAAGTACGACAAGTAAAGAAAAAATCCCCTCTAAAACATTGCTGTCCGCTTTACCTTATAAAAAGTTATGATTTACCTTACAAATAATTATTACTTGTTCAAATTCAAACAGTGGTTTTATTATGTTTTTTCTGTTAACCAATTGTAGAATATAAAATGAAATAGTTTATGTAATACCCAAGTACAATGTATATATTATGCAAGTGTACAAGAAATGTTGTACACAAAATTGTTAAACCTTAGAAATAATCTTATTGAAAATGTTTTATTTTTATTTAAAAAATCACATTCTTATAATATCAAATTATGGAAAAATACAACTTATGAAGCACGCAAATACAGTAAGACCCCAATTAACTACGGTCCTCCAGACCGAACGATCCACGGATAACTGAAACCACGATTAATCCGGAATAAATTTTATACATCCTTTTATAATCATTAATGCGATCTCAATTTTGTTGAAGTGTACACATGACTTCTTATATTTAATGTTAATCGTTTACGCTATATTGCGTCATATTTTGCTCTCATTTCTCAAATAAGCTAGGTGATTTCATTCGTGTTTGGTTTCGCGCTTGACGCGACTGACCGTGCCCGGTTGCACGTGCGAGGCGCTTGAGAAACGCACAATTAATCCGGCCTATGGATAACCGACCCTGAGTAATGCAGGTTTGAGGTACACTGGAAATGCCATGCAAGGCCTTGGCGAGCATGGTTAAAAAGAAAAAGCTCGGGAAGCGTATCGAATTATCCATTTCTAGTATCCGCATAAATAGATTATGCGACTTAATATGTATATTCCTTACGTTCTATCATTGTACAAGTTGTTAGTCGACAACCAAATTATATGTAATGTAGTCTGTAATAGATGTATAATGAAGTAGCACATTCATATTGTGATGTATCGGCGAGGTGGCTTGTTCAAATAATAACACGTGTAATTAAAATAATGATATATATTTAATAAAGAGAAAGAATAAGGGAGGTGAGTATCCGCGTGTGCCACGCTCAGCGTTCTCTGGCCAGCTGCCCCCTTGGCGTGTCATTGTACCGTGGCATATGATGTAGAGAATTCGCATGCATATTAAACATTCGTAAACGCTACAATTTCTGCCATTTTAAACATAATGCTACACTCTGTTTTTTCTTGATCGATTTGAACGACGTGATAGAACCTCTGGTGCGCTCGCTGTTACCGCTGATTTTTTTTGTATCAACGATCTCAAGAGTGTATCGAATAATCTGATCAACATGTCGTTTCCATATTTTATCGGGTGCGATTTCCACTTAAAACGTTACAGGTGATAATTTCTTGACTATTGTGCCTGATACTCGCTACTTGCTTCTCACGCTGAAATCATCAACCATCACAGCGCCACCTGTCCGGAAATCAACATTTCGATTGCTTTTTGTTCTTGTTATCTGCGCAGCCTGTTGTTTCTCCACGCTATGTGTTACGTCCATTCGGACGTAACAAATCGAATCTAGTTTTTATTTCCCGTTTGTACATCATAAACGATGGTGATCTACCAGTCGTGCAATGTTCGATTGGTCGATAGTCGAATAAGAAGAGATTAACTGCACAGTCGAGAGATTTACCGGTTTGAATAATTTTATCAACCTTGTCTTCGAAGGTTCCTACAAAGTTCTCAGCTGTACCATTTGTGGCTGGATGATGCGGTGCTGCGAAACTTTATCTGATACCATTTATTTTGCAAAACTTTTGAAATTTTTTACTTGTAATTTGAGTACCGTTATCGGTAACTATGTGTCTTGGCAACCCGAATCGAACTAGCACCTTCTTAATTTATTCAATTACTCTCGGTAGTATAGTACCTTTTTTCATGTCAATGACTCCTGGCCATTTCGAAGGCGCATCAACGATTATCATAAACATGCGACCGTGGAACGGACCAAGGAAATCGATATGTATCCTACTCCAACAGTGATCTGGATACGGCCATGGCGTTGATAGGACACTCGGTGGTTTCTTTCGTTCTTGAACACACACCTTACATGCTGCCGCTACGTTTTGAATATCGTTATCGATATTTGGGCATCACCCGTAGCTCCTCTCTAGCATTTTCATCTTTACCACACCCAAATGTGAGGCGTGTAACTCACGTAACACACTATTTTTCACCGATTCTGGTATCACTATGTAATACCAAGCATTCTTTTCCAACACTCAACTCGTCTCGTTTCGCATAGAATTTATGTTCAGTCTCACTCAGTTCGCTCACCATCGGCCATGTACCCTTTACATATCGAATGATCTTATTCAATACTTTATCTCTCTTTGTCTCTTTGGCGATTTCTACCGCACTTAGAGTTTGTAACGATTTTGAGACATAATTTATCGCTGAAAATTCGTCATCAAACACTCGAGTTGAATCGTTGATTGGAAGTCGTGATAGTGCGTGACAGTTGCCATTTTGCCGCGATTATAATATGTTCAATAGTGTAATTGAATCGCGACAGGAACTATGCCCATCTTTGCAACCCACTTGCAATAGTCAAAGGAATCTCTCGTTTTGGGCCAACGATAAACATTAAAGGCTTATGATCTGTTCTCAACGTGATCACTTTGCCGAAAACATAATTATAAAACTTCTTTAAACCAAAAACAATTGTACTTGCTATTTATTTTTGCAGTATTTTAGAGGCGAATACTATCGGTCTCTCTGTATGTGGAAGCATCGCAAGACAAGATTAAATCGGTGTTGGGATCGTAATGTGCCAACACTCGCGGCGATACCAACTCCGCTTTGATCGACGCAAACGCTTCGTCATATTCTTTAGTCGAGTTAAAGCTATCGGGTTTCGTACAATCATAAAGACATTGTAATTTTTTCGCTCTCTTAGGCAAAAATCTCGCGTAATAAGTGATCAAGCCAAGGAATGAATCTAATTGTTTTTTATCTACGGGTGTTGTCGCTTCTAGCATTGCTTTAACTTTAGTTTCTGATTTGTGAAGCCCATTCATGTTTATGACGAAACCCAGAATGTCTAGTTTTTTTTCTTTGAAAAAATTGCATTTGTTGATGTTTACTTTGAAACCACAGTCTTCCAGTCTTTTGAATATGCTATTTAGTGCTTCTAAATGATCTTTATCGTTTTTACCCGTAAACAATATGTTATCGATTAACGGAATGACTCCATCAAATCCCGCTAAGTATAGCTCGATTTTCCTTTGGAAATCCCCTGGACCTGACGCGATACCTTCTGTCATTTTCGGGTACCGGTAGAGGCCTTTGCGCGTTATTGTAGTCAAGTAATCCCGACTACCCTCTTCTACCGGAATTTGCATATAAGCATGCTAGAGATCAATCTGCGAGAATGTCTTACCGTTTCTTAACGCCATAAAAATCTTATCGATCAAAGGTATTGGGTTTCTATCTTTGATTAACCATGGATTTAGCATTTATTTGAAATTACCGCATATTCTAACTGCACCGTCGGTCTTTATTACCGGTACAATGGGTCTAGCTCACTCGCTAACGTCAATCTTCTCTAGATGACCTAACTTTTCCAATCTATTGATCTCGCTTTCAACTTTACTCGCTAATGCGAATGGCAGATGTCTAGGTTTTAAAGCAACCGGCTGAGTACCTTCTTTGAGCGTTAATTTTAACATTCCTTTATTGTATAACCCGGGGCCTTGACCAAATAATCTTGGAAACTTGGTTAGAAAGTCCGTTGTTTCATTTACTTCCTCAACACTGGGCCATCTCCTGTTATTACTCGTTCCGAGCATGGCTTTCTTTTTACCTATCGTTACCTCCAAGTTATCCAGTGTTCCCACATGCTCCAAAGGTACTTTACCGTATGCATTCAATGGGCTGTTACTTGATTTTACTCCGATATTTGGAAAATATATATCTTTATCTCTCCTGGAGATGATCGTTGCATACGACCCTGGGTCGATTTCCATTTTTACTTGTCTACCATTAATTAGTACATCCAGATACATTGGTTCGGCAGTTACATCATCGCTATTACAATTCGCGTTACTACCGGTCCTCGCCGATGATTATATTTCGCTGCCATCCTCCGTCATGAAGAAATCGTTCTCGTCCTGTTGCTGACCCTCGCACGCTTGCTCGAAGTGTTGCACAGCCTTTTGTGCTGTATACACCGTTGTCAGGTGCCCTTTCCTTTTACACGAGTGGCACGAGTTGAATGGATGGTAATAATCACGAGCCCAGTGGTTGTTTTTCCCGCAGCAAAAACACGCTGTCGAGCGCTTTGTATTTGTGCTCGCGTTATAATTCATCGCCCGGCTACCTTTATTCACCGGAACGATGTTTTTGAATCGTTGGCTGCCGCACCTCTTACCTCGATCCGTTCCTCTGCCACTCGGCTGAACTTGTCTCTTGTGCTCTGGCTCTGGAGCCGAGTTTATTTTGTTTACTATTGGTTTCGGTGACTCACTGGCCGCCTGATCTGTTAACGATGCGTACTTCTCGGCTGTTTCCATCGCTGCCGCCAACTTGTACGCCGACCCATATGTTCATTTTTCCTCGCAAAATAATATCATTTTTGGGGTATGATCTTTCGATCCGCACACTAATTGATCTCGTAATGCTACTTTCGCGTCACCGAAATTACAATTGCTTGATAGACTTTTTAATCTTGCTGCATATTCAGACACTGACTCTGTTTGCGACTGCTTCGCTTGATAAAAAGTGCATCTCACCATGGTCTCCGACGGTTTCGGTTTGAGATCATCATTTATCAATTTCACTAACTCTGCAAATGTCTTGTTACTTGGTTTCTCAGGCGCACACAGGTCACGAACAATTTAATACGTATCTGGACTGGTTTTTGTTAATAATACTGCCGCTTGTTTTTCGGCCTTAACGTCATTAGCTACGAAATATAATTCGAGTATTTCGGTGTACATTTCTCAATCATCCTTACCGAGGTGAAATTTCAGGCGTGAATTATTAGAGCTGGCTTCTGCCATTATGTGAGATAATACTGTTTCTTTGCTATCTTCTTGTACACTGTTCTGTGGTTCGGTCTTCTCGTCTCGTTTACGTTCCCTGCCTTTGTTCGCTGTACGTATGTGGCATCGGAAAAGTTTGCGGAGCACGTCGATATTTGCCGTTTCGTCAAATTCGCATTCTAATTGCGTTAATACTACAATTATTTTAGCTTTATTTAACTTTTGAGTCCACGACGTTGCAAAGTAGTCAATATCCACTTCATTAGTTCACATATTTTCAGTCTCAACGATATTTTAATATTGGATTTTGGACTAATCTATCGTCGAGTCTTTTATCTACGAATACAACACACGTGTAACTTCCGAACTTTCCCGTGTACAGTGCTTACGAATACGCGGGAAACGAATACGGCGTCGAACGCAACGTAACCACCAAATTTGTACTATTAGTCAATTTGCACAGCAGTTCGGGAAAAAAACTCGTCGCTAGTTGTGATGTATCGACGAGGTGGCTTGTTCAACTAATAACACTTGTAATTGAAATAGTGATATATATTTAATAAAGAGAAAGAATAAGGGAAGTGCGGTATCCACGTGTGCCACGCTTAGCGTTCTCTGGCCAACTGCTCCCTTGGCGTGTCGTTGTACCGTGGCATATAATATAGAGAATTCGCGTACATATTATGCATTCGTAAACGCTACGCATATTTTTATATAACTTTTCTAATTATTTTAATCATATAAAATGTTGAGTTGGCAAGGGCAGGATAGCACATCACTGATATGTTCTGCACTTCACGGGATCACTAATTTGATTACTATTCACATAATTTAACCGGTGTGGCGGTTGAGTGGTAAGCGTGCTTGCGTCTGAATCGGAACATCGGGGAGTCGCGGGTTCAAATCCCAGTCTCGTAGTCTTGGAGAAAAATGAATACAGGTGTAAGGTAGCTCCAGTTCTACACGGATAATGTCAGGCATACGGACCGGTACGCGTGTGTATCGCGTGTGTATCGCGTGTGTATCGCGTGTGTATAATTGTAGCCAGTGACTTATTTCTTGACGAAACAAAACTACCTCCGAAATTGGGAAGTAAACCTGGGACCAGCTGTATTGGTATAGGTTTTCCGTAGTTTTCCAATATCGATGGCAGACGCTATGGTGAATGCGATACAGAGGGTAAAGTTGGGTACGACAGCGTGGTCTGGATAGGAAGTGGAATATGGTGCGGAATGTAGTGAGGTCGAGGACCCCGTACAATGAAATCTACGTTAAAAAATGTACTATTCATATAACCAATCGAGGGTAACAAACTGGTTCATGTGGTTATATAAAGAGGTTGGGGGATCATTTTACTTCTCTAAAGAATAATGAGGCTAACTTCACTTTCCGGGACGTGTGTATTATCATATTCTAAAAAGTACTATCTCCACCCTCTACCATTTGGCTCCGCGATTTCATTCTTTTAAACCTGAGAGTTGAGTAGTTGGGAAGTGGAAATCCTTCGCCTAGTATTTTTTTTCTTAATGCCCGACAATACTTTGCACGGTCTTTCCATGTGTGGTTGATAAGTTCTATTTTTCTATAAGGGTGACATAATTTTTTAATTATAATAATGTAATTTTTTAAATAAAAATAACAAGCCTTTTAATAAGATTATTGATAAGGTTTAACAATTTTGTGTACATTTCTTGTACACTTTCATATAACGTACATTGTACTTGGCTATTACATAAATGATTTGATTTTTTTCGTACAATTGATTAATGGAAAAGCATAACAAAACCCCTATTCGCATTCAAACGAATAACAACAATTTTTTCAAATTATTTGTTTTATTTTTAAAATTTTTTATATGTCGTCCTCAGAGGTACGGGCCTTACCCTTTTACCATCCCCTCCCTTCTTCCTTTCATTCGTTCCGACATCCACAATCCTTCTAGAGTGCCCTGCATTCCTGCCAGAATGCCCCCCAAGAGTGTTGACCGCAGCCACTCTTTCCTAATGCACTATTGTATCGCATTTGCACGAGGGTCCAGGCAAACTGCGGAAAACCTGGGCCGATACAGCCGGCTATATTTGACTGAGTTTCAGTTGTATTACCATCAGAAACTCAGACAAACTGCCTCCCGCTCAGTGGTTGACGCGCAAACCAGTGCACCGGCAAGTTGTCACCGCTCCAAGTATTGACAGCCTCCAATGCTGCTTAACTTCAGTGACCGCCGAGCCCGCACACCGACCGCGCGTCCACCTCTGTCGGTACGAATAATAACTATTTCTAAGATAGACTATAACTTCTTATAAGTTAAGCGGACAACAATGTTTTCGAGAGGATTTTTGATTACTTCGCGTACTGGTTACGCTTTTAAAAAGTTTTTAAAAGAGATCTCGTTTCTTCTTTTAAGGGCGGAAACCTTTTTTTGTTTACCTTCAATCCTAAGACTAGTGAGCTTCAAATATGTTTGAAGAATCTATACGTGTATTCTATACGCGTGTATATACAAATTCATATTTAGTAGGGAAAAGTGTTTCAAGATATATGAACTCTTAGAAACCTAGGAAATGGCATCCACAACATGAGTGTGACAATCAAATCATAAATAGTTTATCAAAGTTTTACTGTTTAAGTAATAATTAATTTTTCATTATTTTTATGACAATGAACCGTGCAGTCCGTGCAGTGTATATTTTTAGATACTAATACATTGCATTGCGATTCCACTTGAGGCTGATGAACGTATCGATTTTCCATTGTGTTCGAACTAATTTCGGGGTGGTAGTACCCGATGATGGATATTTGTTGTCTGATTGATTCAAGAGAAATTCAGAGTTTTGCTGTTTCGATACATAAGGCTCTGAAAAATGTTTATCGCTTAAGTTCGATCCAAGATTAATATACACTTGTGCCCTGACAGTATTTGCGATTGGGCCAATAAATCCATACAGGGTGACAATTATAAAGTGGCCACCCATTTTTTAAATTCTTGCTCGGCCATTTTCGGGCAACCAGGTGTGCTTTTTGGATGGTCCTTCGAGCCCTCTTTGAAAAACAATATCGCGCCCATGTGAGAAAAATAGATTTCTCACGCAATCATCTCAATTTTTTGAAAATAAATCAAAATGGCATTCCCCGTTTACAGAAGCAAAGTCGATTCGATGTCGAACACGGAGGACCTTGGATATGAAAAACATTGATTGTATGCATATGCATTGAAGTTTTTAAGAAACCAGTTTCGTATCTCATCTTAATGTCTATTTTGATCAATGCTTTTTACTGGTGGAAATGAAAAAAAGCGCGCGCAGGTAATACTGTTGTGAAATACACTCAATAATCATAAATCATTGCACAAAACATTGGATCCTTTTTTCGTGGCCTAGTGCATTCCCATCTATAAGAAACGAGACGAATTCAATGTGTAAAAGGTCTTATTTAAATAATATTTCATGTTTGTTTATTGGAATCATGTTTACAGTGGTAGAATTCATTTCCTTGAAGTATTCAGAAAAAATTATGCTCCTCAATGGCCTAAAAAGCGTTTTTGTACCGCTACCATCGCACCAGACTACGAAAAGAAATAACACTAATATTTTGTACGATGTTTACTTATTGTAGAGATTGTTCCACAAAGAAACCTCTTGCATTCGCACTTGGATTAATTACCGGCTGTTAAAAAAATCACCCTAACGAGATTTACATGAGAATCGGATTTCGAATATTTTTGAACTTTGATAAATGCATACAATGTTTTTTTTCAGTATCGAGATGAATCCATTTGGCAAGATGACTTATTGAAATAATGTTTTATGTTTGTTTATTGGAATCGAAATTACAGTGGTTGGATTCTTTTCCTCTAAATCATTTATAAAAAAATGCACTCTATGCCTTAAAATCGTTTTTGAACCGTTACCATTGCATTCGGCTACGAAAAGAAATGAAACCGATGTTTTGCGCAACGCTTTCGGATTGCCGAGATTATTCTACACCGGAACTACTTGCACTCGCGCTTGGATTAATTCCCAAGTGTAAAAAAACGTTGATCAAAACCGAGGCTAACATGAAATACGATACTTGTTTCTTGAAAACTTTGATGCATACGCGTACCATAAATGTTTTTTAAAGTCGAATCCAATATGAAAAACGATTCATTGCAATCATATTTCATGTTTGATTATCGAATTCACGGTCACAGTGTTTAGACTCGTTCCCTGTGATTGATTTTTTAAGAAATCACTTCCCCCATATCGAAAATAGCGTTTCGGATTTACTACTGCTGCAGTGGACGATGAAAAGAAATAAAACCAAAGTTTTGCGGAACGTTATCTGATTGTAGAGACTTTCCACAACGAGACCACTTGCATTTGCATTTGGATGAATTCCCAACTGTAAAAAACAACATTGATCCACGTGAAGATTTACATGAGACTCAGCTTTTATTTATTTTAATTTTGATAAATACGCATACAATAAATGGTATTTTTCAGTATCGACCCGTATCCAATGTGCAAGACGATTTGTTCAAAAAATGTTCCATGTATGTTTATTGGAATGATGTTTGCAGTGGTTGGATTCGTTGCCTGTAAATAATTTAAAAAAAAATTACGATCCCCAATGAGCTAGAAAGCGTTTTTGAACCGCTACCATTGCACTATGCTACGAAAATAAATGAAATCACCACTAGGGAAATTACAGCTAGGAATTAATCCAGGTGCGAGTGCAAGTAGTTCTGGTTTGGAATAATCTCGACAATCCGAAAACATTGCGTAAAACATCGGTTTCAATTCTTTCGTTTCGTCTTTCTTTCGTTTCGTAGTCCAGGGCAATGGTAGCGGTTCAAAAACTCTTTTTAGCGTATTGAGAAGCGTAATTTTTTATAAATTATTGACAGGAACCAAATCCAATCACTGCAAACATGATTCCAATGAACAAACAGAAATAGTATTTCAATAAATCGTCTTGCACATTGCATTCGTATCGATACTGAAAAAAAACATTTATTGTATGCGTATTATCAAAGTTCAAAAAAATAAAAGCCGGCCTCTTGTAAATCTTCATGTGGATCAATTTTTTTTTACAATTGGCGATTAATCCCCGCGCAATGCAAGTAGTTTCGTTGTGGAACAATCTCTATAATCAGAAAGCGTTGCGTAAAACATTGGTTTCATTTCTTATCACGGTCCACTGCAGCAATAGTAGTTCCGAAAGGCTGTTTTCGATATCGCGGGAGGTAATTTTTTAAAAAAATCAATCACAGGTAACCATTCCAAACACTGTAAACGTGATTTTGATAATCAAACATAAAACATTACTTCAATAAATTGTTTTTCTTATTGGATTCATCTCGATCCTATAAAAAACGTTTATTGTATGCGTATGCATCAAAGTTTTCAAGAAACAAGTTTCGTATCCCATGTTAATCTCTGTTTTAATCAACGTTTTTTACAGGTGGAAATGAATCCACCTGCGAGTGAAGGTTACACTGTTGCGAAATGCACTCTACAATCATAAACCATTACGCAAAACATTGGTTTCATTTGTTTTCGCACTCTAGTGCAATGGTAGCGTTTCAAAAATGCCTTTTAAGGATGTTGAGTCCCTATGAAACATGTTAATGTTAAATGTTCAATAAATAGCTTCTTAATCGTCATGAAATTTTTGCACGTCCTCCTGAATACTTCATGTAAAAACATACCAGATTTTCAGAATTCTATCATCATTACTTCAACCTCCTTAAGGGTTGAAATTAAAAATGATAAGAAAATTCTGAAAATTTGGTATGTTTTTGTATGAAGTATTTAAGAGGTCGTGTTAAAATTTCACGACGATTAGGAAGCTCGTTATGAAAAAATTAACATTTTGTTAAGAACAATTTTTAAAAGAAATTTTAAAAAATGTATCAATAAACTTCGTTTTGTTTCCGTTGCTATCAGTTATTGTAGATATTACAAAATTGAGAGGTCAAAAAAAACTTATTGCAAAGTTACATTAGTTTCCAGAAGACAACATTTAATTTGCGAATGTTAATTGTTCAATAACGAGCTTCCTAATTGTCGTGAAATTTTTACACGACCTCTGAAATACTTCATACAAAAACATACCAAATTTTCAGAATTTTATTATCACTTTCGATTTGGGACTCAACATCCTTAAGGCAGAACACCACTGTGACCCCCTGTTTTTTACCATTTTTCAAGAATTTTTTTTTGTGGGAAAAAAAAGATATTCGAAATTGTTTTTTGCTTTGTTCGTTGCTTATCGAAGATACATAAAAAAAACTTTTCAAATTTTTCACGCCTCATGGTGACGCTGGGGAAGCTCCCGCGTCAGGTACTGTTGCCTCTGCAGTGGTTCGCGGCACGCAGCAGAACTCTCTTCAAAGTCGATCTGAAAAAAAATACCGACTGTTTTCGTTAATAATATGATATTTTGAAGAGAAGTACACAGGGATGTGAAAAAATATTGATTTTTAAAAAATAGGCACGCTTTTGAAATTAAAGGACGATTTTCGAGCAAAATTTCTCGTCGAAAACAGGCTATAACTTTTTTTATTATTGAGATATCGAAAAAACCCTATGTACTTATTTAGATAATTTAGTTTTATTGATGCAGTCCAAATTTGAAGTCGATCGGATAAAAATTGCTCGAGTTCTGCTGCGTGCCGCACTCAGAAAAGTGGTTTTGAGAAAAACGCGTTCAAAGTTTTAGGTTTGTTAATTTATGCGATAAATTGGAAAAAAATTTTTTACCTTTAATCAGCGATGCCGGCACCATATAGCTGGCCTTCAAGAAGCAAATCATTGTCCCTAGCATCTTTTCTCGAACTTGTAGAGGCTCTTCTTGCCTCTTTTGCAGCGTCTGTGAGCGAGCGCTCCGCCAGCTCGATCCGCGCTGCGTCGGTTTTAACGCAAAAATTGAAACAATTTGGGCCCATAGTTATCCCCGACGTCTCCAAAACTTTCATGAGGCTTCTCAGGCCATCATTGAATAATAATACCGCGATATCAGCTGCAATATCGACGATTTTTTTGCTCCCGGACTGACACTTGGGGGCTATTGCCCAAACTTTCGAAAGACTGACGTAATTGCCTCCAATACGTCCTCAGGAAGAGGCGGCTTATGGCGATATTCAGAAATATTACCGCTTGCGACCGCTCGCTGCCACGAACACCACGACTCGGCTCCCTCTGGGCAATCGTCATGTTGTGGCTCACTATCTGTGGATATTTTATGTTTGATAGTTGCCCAAATTCCCTTCCTCATTTTTTCAACATCATCGCTGTTCCTCCGAATAGCCAAGCCGTTATATGTGCTCAACTCGTCAATCAATTTTCCGGTGAGCTTTCCTCTGCCAGACAATCCTTTTTGTTTTTTTCACGATTTCGCGGAGGCGCGTCCCCATACGTTTTTGGACATGATCGATGCACTCTTTTTTGTTATCTTGAAACCGTCACATGGATCGCTATCCGATATACCTGCCGACCCTGAGGCGCGCACCCGCGCGGGACCCCGAGCGTCACGGAGCGCTGCACCGCTCCACAAAATATTCAATATCTCCGAAAATAGTTATTTTTTCGACCTGGGTCCAACGGCATCTTGATCTTAAATGTATTTTAGATTTTTCTAGATGGTTTTCAAAAAATCGATTTTTTGAAGCCGTCACAATGGTGTTGTCCGTTAAAACATAGAATTCACTTTTTTAAGATCTATTATTTCTCATACCTTGGATCAGGTATATTTATGATATTCATTAATCGTTGTCAGCACAAACTTGTCGGAGTCGCTTCGAAGTTAGTCGTTGGTACCTTCTTAAAAGATCTTCACAGTGTCAAATTAAAAAAAAAACGATTTCTTCCTGCATTATCCGTTAGTATAGACTATACTGTTATCAACATGTTGTTCAGTTTTTGGGACAAAATACGAATAAGTTCGGTCGGTACATCCTTTCTTCGAGAAAGTGATGCGAGCAGCGGCGTGAGACCTGTCGCGGACAGCGCGCTAGGGATCCTGGCTCCCGCTTCTCGTTCTACCGTTACTCCTTTCTCCCTGTTCCTACCAGTGGGGACACGTTCCTACCTGTGGTGACTTAGTTCTAAAACGTCTTCGCTAAAAATCTTGCCAGACACATCAGTACGTTTTCCACCTCCAGTATGAATAGACCAACGAAAAAAACGCTCGAAGAGTTTATGTGGCAGGGTAAAAAAAGGCTCTAGAAATATACGTAGACGAGCTTCTAGGAATAGGATCGCAGGTTTTAAAGCAACTAATCGGCATTCCATCAAAATCGATACAACGTTCGCAAATACTTTGGCGGCAAAAATAGCAAAAAAAATCCGGGCTACAAAGAGAAAATTGACCAAAGTTTCAGCTGTTGTTTCGTCGAATTTTGTTGTTGTCGGCGTTCTTTAACAGTGTCGCAAGTGCAAAAAGTGTAATGATGACGTAAAATTTTACACAAAAATCGACTCGCGGATTGGGTTTCAAACTTTGCGTTGACTGTTTGTGTTTAGATCCGGCTGAGATCCATTCTTGTTCACTGACAAAGAATGCATACAAAATCAAGCGTCATGGCGTCAAAAATGTTGTCCTTTTGATGGCTTTGATTTCGACTTTCAATAGCACAACTTACCATGGAATTCTGAGCACCCTGCACATTGCAGTAAAAACGATTTATGATACCGTTATCCAGAAAGCAGGCACCGAAGAGAAGCCAAAGAATTCGGAAGCGGAAAATCCAGCAGATATAATCATAGTGTCTCTTGATGGATCTTGGTCGAAGCCTGGTTTCTCTTCACGTATCAGTATCGTGTCTGTGATCTGAAAATATACAGACAAAATTCTGAACGTTGCCATCAACCCAAGCTTTTGCAAAGCTTGTTCGCGTTGGAAGGGGCAAGAGAACACTGTCGAGTTCGCGGCATGGATGCCGACGCACGAAATAGATTGCAACCCGAACCACTAACAAGGAAAAACCCTCAGGCGACACCCTTCGATTTTGTTGAAATTGGGATTTATAACATAAAAGAAATTATAACATAAAGCACCGAAAAGTAAGCGATACGTATTTTTTTTTTATCGGCGGAAAAACGATTTTAAGGGGTGAAACCACCCCTCGATAGTAGAGGTGTTTCTCGTTTTTCCTCCATAACGTTATCGTTCTCATATCCAATGTATAGTACACGAAAAAATAAACATTGTTGCAATTTGAAATTTTTTTATATCTCGTACCGTTAAAACGTTATCGACGAAAAACGAAAAACATCCCCATTTTTGAGGGTGCGTTTCACCCCTTAAAACCGTTTTTCCGCCGATAAAAAGAGGACGTATCGCTCACTTTTCGATGCTTTATAACATATCCAAATTTCAACAAAATCAAAGGGTGTCACCTAAGGGATGTTCTTTGTAAGGCAGTGCCAGAAAAATGGAGGTTGATAGCATGATCGAAATTTTCAAGACATCCGAGGAAGTACATAATGCAAAATCCGGATTTTATATTGGAGGTGGAGATATAAAGACGTTTAAGATGTTGTTAGAAGGCGAGCATTGTGGTGATCGCTTTACCGTAAAAAAAGAAATTCGTTTTACATGTGAAAAAACGTGTTTACAAAACGGAAAAGGTTGACTCAATTGAAGAAGGCCAAAAAGCAAATTGCAGACAAGCAAATAGCCGAGCCTGAACAAGAAAAAACAAACTCGCTCGACTTCTTCGAAAGCTAAAAATAATACAACTAAAAAACCTGCTGAGATTTCCCCGAAAACAGCTCAATTGACGCTTCAATTGTTGACGGATCTTTCAGAGTACTATGGCCTAGCACTTCGCCAAAATTCGAATTCGCTCGACAATATGAGAAAAGTGATATGGGCGACGTTCTACCATAGAATCTCAACTAATGCAAATCGCGAACATCAGTTTTGCCCTTCGTGAGTAGAGTCGTAGTGTGAATGGCGGAAAACTGAGGCTAAGGGATTTTCTGACAAATATCACATCCACCAGCTCTCGATAAAGATATGCAGGAGGTTTTGAAGTCTATTTATGAAGATTCGACCACAGACATTTTGTTACAGAGATGTACGGGCGTAAACACGCAGAATGAATGTGCGCAATGATTTCATTATTTCGGGCAGCAACTCGCTCCCAAGCATATCTTCTGTGAAAAACAAACTGTGGAAATCGCAACTTATTATGCAGTTTATACATTTAATGATCGGTTCGACGCATTTTCGAAAGTCATGGATACAATGGGGGTAACTATTGGGCCGGCAACCGCAAAGTTCGCTGCCAAATACAAGCCAGAGCGCATCGCAACCGCTAACCGCCGAATCTCTCGCGCCTCTAAAGAAGCCAGGATAGCTCGTTGAAATAAAATGACTGCGGATACCGAGCAATTCGACGAAGCGGAAGTGATATTGAATGGATCTGGCCTCGCCGATTGATCGTAAGTAGATAATTTATACAAAAATTCCGTACTCGAAATGTCAAACGCGTTTGTCTCGAAATGCCGTCACAAAAACGGTGTACACGGTCAAGAAACAGTTTTTCAAGCTATCCGCCTCAAATTTTAACACACCATTCTTTACGCCATTGATTATCTTGCAAAGGAAACTTTTTTTGTTTTTGAAATCTTGATATTTTTTAACGAAGTATTGTCGAAGAAATACGCAAAATTCTATACTTTTTTTTAAGCGCGGCATTTTTCGCAGGATAGCAGCTTTCATACTGATTAATAATCTTTTTACACATTTTGTTTCAGATTATATTTACTGCCTCAACCGTGTACACCGTGAGGACTCCTTTTTTCAAAGACATTTTCAGCCGTTAAAAAAATAACGTTAACCGTTTAAAAATTTATTTTCTGTCCATTATGAGTGCTTTGATTTGAGATTAAAAAATCAGACTACTTAGGGTTATCGAAAAAAAACCCAACCACAATGGGCCAGTCCCGACCCCCTTGAAGGCTGGTGGGCCAATAGCCCCCGAGTTTAATGTACAGATAACGTCAACAGTTTTACGTGCTGTAGCTGAGTGACTTTCCAACACTCTAACAACTCTGCAGGTTGCTACCTGAGCTAATAATAACGTAGCTCACCCGCCGGGCACCCGTAGGAACCCTGACCAGCATGTGCCCAACCACCGCCACCACGAACCCAACGACTATCGGCTAGTCCCGCCCTGTAGGACGGTGAGCAAACTAGCTCCCGTGGTACCATTGTGGATCATTGGTGGAATCCTCGAGCGTGCCGGAAACCCGTACCACTTCCAGTTAATGAACCCTGTTCTCATCGACATTGGTCTATCAGCATTTCGGGCTTGACGGCGTCGCTACTTACCGCGGTACCCGGGGTAATCCCTCTAAGGGATTGGTCTACACGAGTGTCTCTCCCTGCCCGGAGTTTAATGTACATTTATTGTGAAGGCAGAACCATCGCAATGGTCCAACCTGTGCTACATCGCCGCTCGGGCATACGCAACGGACTTCTATCTTTACAGACCGAGCGCCCCTACTAAGACACCGGGCGATGAGAAAAATCCTTTGGCTACTGTTGGTCCGAGTTAGCAGTCAGGGCGATTTCGTTGCATCGCAGTCCGTCGTCCCTCAAGGGGGCCCATTACGGCAGGTAACCCAAGGCGGGAGCGACAAGATTCCAATGCATCCGCGGGGAACCCCGGGAAGGCTCGCCCCTATGTCAATAAGATCAACCGATACATCGAGTTGAATGTGCGCGCCGGAAATTTGTCACAAATACTCCCGATATCAAATCATTAAGGGTTTACGCCACTCGGAAAATGAAAATAATTTGTTTGTTGCATCTTTCTTAAGTTTGTAAGTTTCAGAATATTGTAAGTTAAAGTTTGAATTCAAATTCTGAAAATTTACCGACGTACCGTGGTTTCGACGGAGCCCTGCAGTTTATGCCGTGCAGCTCGGCGGCCCGTGCGAAAGTAATTTGTTCTACTTCGCAGGAGGCGATGGCTTTCTGATATGTTTTTATACAATTACGAACATAAGGGTCCGCTTTCAAACAGAAGTTCTTCGGCCTATGTAGTAGTATAGCTAGGCCGGATCTAACGGAGGTCCTCTGAGGGTGGGGCGGGGCGCTGGTTCACGCGGGGAGGGGGACGACGTCACGCGCGGGAGGGGGAATCGGAGGGGGCGATGAGGTCACGCGGGGAGGGAGAAATCGTTGGCGCTGGAGGGGGGTATCGATTGATTATTGATTGATTATTGATCAGTTATTTATTTTTACTCTCTTTAATTTAAATTTAAATTTTATTATTATTTGAAATATGTTCATGTCATATATTTGTGTGAGCGCTGGGTAGCAGGTACGAATATCCGCACAAAGAGGAGAGGCCGAGAATACGGCTTCTCCATTGCGAGTCATTACGCGGGGGAGGGGGATGACGTCACGCGCGGGAGGGGGAAGTCGTTTGAGCGGAGGGTTCAAGTTGGCTGACCCGTGTCGCTGAAGGATACGAAGCGATCGGATTACACGTATGTGTGAGAGAGAGAGAGCGAGAATGAAAGATGGAGCGGCCGCATTACCACGAACGTCTTCCAACATCTTACGTACGTCTTACGATCGTCTCATGAACGTGTTCGAACGTCTCACGAACGTCTTCGAACGTCTCACCTACGTCTCACGAACGTCTTCTAACGTCTTACGAACGTCTCATGAACGTGTTCAAACTTCTCATGAACGTGTTCGAACATGTTTGAACGTCTCATGAACGTGTTTGAACATGTTCGAACGTCTCACGTACGTCTCACGAACGTCTTCGAACGTTTCACGAACGTCTTCGAACGTCTCACGTACGTCTCGTGAACGTGTTCGGACGCCTCACGAACCTCCTCGAACGTCTTCGAACGTCTCACGAACGTCTCACGTACGTCTCACGAACGTCTTCGAACGTCTCATATACGTCTCATGAACGTCTTCGAACGTCTCACGAACGACTTCGAACGTCTCGCGATCGTCTTCGAACGTCCGACGAACGCCTCTCGAACGCCTCACGAACATCTGCGAACGTCTCTTGAACATTTATCAAACATCTACCAATGAATGTCTTCGAACATCATCCAGCGATGGTGTGAATTGATTTCCTATCATTTTCAAAACCAATTCCTTTTACATTTGAGAGCAATATTTTATACAGTTCTGTAATCCGACAACAAATGATATAACAAAGGAAGGCGTGAGACAAATAAAAAATCACATATTATTACTTTTCGTTTATTTGTACGAATCTTTATCCTTCAACCACCAATTAAACATTTTAAACACATTTTGTAAGGCACAGTTTTTCTCATGCTTTTCGCAACGTACAGTAGAGCTCACATCTAATTTACTTAAGGTATGCAGATCGCCAAATTCCACAGTTAACATATACGATAGGATACATGTCGTCTTCCGTTGGGCACATAACTGCAGCCGTTATTAAACCTTGAGCCATGCTGTATGGAACGTTTCCATCGGCCCACTTTAGACCATGATGATTCCGAATCAGCCATGACGCTTCATATCTCTCAGATGTGGTGAGAAGTCTCCATGATATCAGACTCACGAAAATGTAATGAGAGAGAACACATCCCGCGCTCAGAATCGCTACTTCTTTCACGACAAAATTTCTCTCAACAATGAATCCTTGTAGATCGACAAACGTAGGTACAGCCATAACGACGATGTATTGGCTCGATCAAGTCGATAGCAAAAGCAATTGATGACTGACGTCAATATTTAAGAAACGCATGTTTAAATTATTTATTCATTGAACGGGGGAGGGATGGTACTTGCTGATCTATACAATTTTACGAACCATGTTGGTCAATGGACAATATTCAACAATGCGATCGTGTAAGATCAAACAATATGTAGTAGTATTTGGTGGCAAATCCTCCTTATATTCAAACTCTATTCGCACATCCACGGTAGCATTTTTCACAGACTCGTTCTGGCGCGAGCAATCGATAACCGTGAGAGGACCATTATATTGAAACTTTGCGATAGTGAGCAAATAATCATCACTATTACAACCGTATAAAGATTTACGAAATTGAGAGTAAATATTGAACAAAATGGCGAATCTGTATTTGTCAAACTCCAAATTCAAATCACCGTAAGGATAGGATTCCGAGTTGAGATAAAGTTTAACATTGGCGAGTTTGCAGTCGTCGAATAATGTAATGTCCTTTGCCATATAATTTGTTTACCAGCTTGCAGCGCAAATATTACATATCTTGGTTTCTCTAGCTGAGAGGCAGCTTTTACGGTCCATGAATGTTTCGTTGTGCTTTGAAGCAGTGGATACTCGTATAGATCCCAATACCAAAAGCCCATATTCAAGTATCGTCCACTTTCCAATGTTCGAAGTAATGACAATTTAGTTTTCTCATTTAATATTACGTGGTTCATACGCCATTGTATCTTGAGCAATTCACCTTCTACCTCTACTAATAGATGATGACTGAATACGCAATTATTATCATTGTTCGAACGTATCAGAATTAGCTCATGGCGAGCATTGATAACTACGCGCTTGTAATCTTCGCAGAATCCTAGCAATATGTGAAGAGGTACACAGAAATTGAAGTATTTCCCCCCCATCATTATGTGTCACATCCCACGCAGCATTTTCCAAAGTATGACTCCTCTCAGCGCTTAGAGAGATGTAGTTTTTAATCGTGGTTGTTCTTCCCACGTTTCGATTGCGATCAATCTCCACACCATCGAGCTTATAACGAACTTCATCAAACACGAATGCAACGTAATTGTTTCCCAATGCTACTATTGCTTGATCATCAGGATTTTTGAGCACCGTAAACTTCCCCTCAACGTAGAGAAAACTTTCAGATGGTAGGGTGTACAAGCCTTGATGTCGTATAGGAATTCGTATTTCATCGCTGTGTCCAAACGTTGAGTTGGCATACGGATTGTACGTATGAGTCCCAATTTTGATGATACGATCGTCAGAGATTGGCTCCCAACAGATATTCAAGACGTCGGTCATCCTTTTGCCTCAAGTACGTCGTACAATAAATCCCAGGGATTCTAAAAATTCACGATTCACTGCATTGAGTTTCTTTTTTGCGGCTAATTTAACACTCAATGTTGCTTGTTTTCTTGCAAGAATATTATCACGTGCGATCGTATTATCTCGCGTAGAAATATTGTATCTGGCGTATTCCGTGTCGTACAGAATGAGCATCACAAGCGTCGATTTCGTATGTGCAATGTCACCGTAATTTCTTCTCCTCGAAAATCGAGTAGTTTCCCCTTTTGATCCACGATACGTATCGATAAAGCCGTAATGCTCCGCACAACGATCGGAAGATAAATGATTTGCGCAGGCGTTTCCGATAGCTTATATCCCGGCGGTACGCTTGCACAGTAGGAGAAAAGCCCAAAAACCTGGCCAAAACCCCAAAAAATAAATTTTCGAAATAGGGTCAGTTGAGTAGTCATTCAGGTAGAGGACTAGTAACTGCATTCTATTGTGGAAGGGAAAGCCCTTTAAGTGTATACCTGCGCCGCAGCGTCAGTTGGCAGTTAGTGTTCGTGAAGAGTGTACGTGTCACGCGCTGAACAGACGAAAATAACGCTGACTTCAAAAACCCATAACTTTAAAGTGACGGGTTTAATTTCAATTCTGCAACATGGATACGACTTCTGGAGGTATGTAGAACATGTTTTTACATCGGTTGAATCTAAAGTTTATGTATAAATGATTGAAATGTAGTATAGCCTACGGCATAAATAAAATTGAATAATTTTGAAAACTTATATTTTCAACGGTCCGAAAAGTTATATATTTTGTCACATTTTGCAAAGCTCCTAGTCTCGGCCTTTAGTTTAATGTATAAGCTTTCGAAATTTACAAGAGTTACCTGCGGAAAACGTGCGTCTTGTCCGTTATGATTTTTTTCGCATCGTGCGGTAGCCGAGCGTGCACGCGGCACTATTGAGCAGCCTCTGCGCCTCTACCTGAGAATGGGTGAAGTAGCATCATAACGGACAAGACGGCTGTTATACGCTTGAAATAAATTATTTTAATATATATGTATGTGTATATATATATATATAAATTTTCTGTGATTTAATTTTGATATATACGTATGCATATATATATATACATATTAAAATCAACCACATAAAAATTTCTTAAATATGAATGAAATGTTATAACATTCAAATAAAATATTTGAATATATATATATTATATAGTAAGCAAAGCTTTCTTTTAACCAAATCCATGTCAATATTTTCTGTCTAATTTTCTTAAAATTATTTCAATTATTGCGGTTATTTATTTGGTAAAATAATGTACATTGTTCAAGTTTTTGTATTAATTGAAAATTTTATCTTTTCCTTTAACCTTGCGCCGAGATTGAAGCCGTGCCGGGAGTTGTAATAGATACAAACTCGGATAATGATTCTGACTCCGACTCCGACTCCGATTACGATTTTGATTAAGAATAAAATTTTCTATTTTTGAAACGTTCCGTATGTATTTTGGAAATAAAAATAATAATTGCGTAGAATACACTGTTCACGTTTATTTTATTATGATGATTTTTTTAAATATATTAATTTATCTATTTAGCAGGATACTCGGCCATTTTGTTTATAACAATTTGCTGTAAGCTCTTTGTTGCAAGTTATAAACAATAGATATCGGATTGGTAATCAGCGACCTTGAAAACCCGTATATACCAATTTTTGTCAACATCTGGTAACTTTTTAACGTTCATGTCGGCCATATTGGATCGGCCATTTTTTTTACGATAATTTGGCTTGCGGATTCGTAATCAGCGACCTTGAAAACCCGTAAATACCAATTTTTGTCGACATCTGGCAACTTTTTAACATTCATGTCAGCCATATTGGATCGGCCATTTTGTTTACGATAATTTGGCTTTCAGATTCGTAATCAGCGACCTTGAAAACCCCTGTAAGCCAATTTTCATTCCCGTCAAAGGTCATTTGAGGTTTTGGCCAGGTTTTTGGGCTTTTCTCCTACTGTGGCTTGGTGAAAATTCATGTATCGTGTATACACGCTTGCCATTGCAGTACGCACCAGTGGTGACACTACATTCTATGTGGATAATGTTGACATACAATATTTTTATCGTTACATCAGATTCCTGCCATTTCCAGGGATGCAGTATTCGATTTGATGGAAATCCCAACAGGGATCCTACGTTGTCGGGTTAACTGAAATTTATTCTGTACGCACATTTGATTTCGCTCCTTAGTGTATTATGATTAGCTCGTAGCACGATTGAGTGTTCGCCATTTTCATCGAGGTCATCGTTATCGACCTTTCGAGCAATAATTTCATTTTCAGCATCATCACCGCTATCAGTCCATTTGAGTGAAATTGCATGATTCAGATAAGCATTTATGGCTCTCAGTTCATAGGATCCTTCAGGGATTATGATTTCCTTGTCATCATTGTCAAAGTAAAATTTGTTGTTTGATGAATTCACATTTGGGATTGTGTGATAAGTTGCGAAGTCCGTCAAACCGAGCTCATAACAGCCATCATTGTCATCTATAGCGGGAAAGTAATTTGCGGTTAGAAGGCTACACTTGCCGGTCAACGTAAGCGTCAGTGACATGTTTCCCTCGAATACTGACCTATGTGAACTTGGCACCCGAGTATCTCCGATCTGAATTTTTTTTTGTCGATTTGGAAGGTTTTCGTTTGTAGTTGATTGTAGTAAACTCAATTTCGTTTGTAGTAGCGCAGAAAAAAAATTACGACCACCAAAAAAAACGGCATCCCCCGGAATAAAAATAAAAAACTTTTAGCAATTTATTTTCATTCAAAATCGTTTGTAGTTGATTGTAGTACACTTTTTTTCGTTTATAGTTGAAGGTTTTTTTATTTTCCAAAAAAACGGACTCCAAAAAATGAAACGACCTGTAACAATTTTTTGAGTGAATCCTAAATGCTAATTAACATATATCTGACATGAAAGATAAAAATTAAAACGAAGGCATTACGGAAATGCAATATTTCACGATTTATCTCAGCAGCTGATCCGTTGCATACACCGCAGAAGCAGGAAAAGGATCTATCCTATCGTACGGTAGGATAGATCATTTGTAGTAGTGAACTAGATAACTACAAACGACGCCCGCCCTTCTAAAACGTTTGCAGTTGATTGTAGTTCCGTCTTAATCGTTTGTAGTTGCAGAGAAAGTTACTACAAACGAGGAAATCACCTGTAAATGATTTTTCAATTATTTTAGAAGGATATGTTGGTTTGTAGTAGTAAACTAGGTAACTACAAACGACGGCGGCGGTTTTAAAACGTTTGTAGTAGTTCGTAGTTTCGTATTTCTCGTTTGTAGTTGCAGAGAAAGTAACTACAAACGATGAAATCACCTGAAAATTATGTTTTCACGATTTTTGAAGGAAATGTTCGTTTGTAGTAATGGAGTAATAACTACAAACGCTGCCCGCGCTTCTAAAACGTTTGTAGGTGTTCGTAGTTCCGTATTTATCGTTTGTAGTTATAGAGAAAGTAACTACAAACGAGCTAATCACCTGAAACTGATTTTTCCACGGATTTGGAAGGATATGTTCGTTTGTAGTAAAGGAGCAAGTAACTATAAACGACGCACGCGCTTCTAAAACGTTTGTAGTTGTTTGTAGTTCCGTATTTATCGTTTGTAGTAACAGAGAAAGTAACTACAAACGAGGAAATCACCTGAAAATGATTTTTCCACGACTTTGGAAGGATATGTTGGTTTGGAGTAATAAAGTAAGCTACTACAAACGACGCCCACGATTCTCAATTGTTTGTAGTTCTGTATTTGTCGTTTGTAGTAGTACTACAAACGACGCCGGCGGTTTTAAAACGTTTGTAGTAGTTCGTAGTTTCGTATTTATCGTTCGTAGTTGCAGAGAAAGTAACTACAAATGATGAAATCACCTGAAAATGATGTTTCCACGATTTTTGAAGGAAATGCTCGTTTTTAGTAAAGGAGTAAGTAACTACAAACGACGCCAGTGCTTTTAAAATGTTTGTAGTTGTGTGTAGTTTCATATTCATCATTTGTAGTTACAGAGAAAGTCCCGACAAACGAGAAAATCACGTGAAAATAATTTTCAGCAATTTGAGAAAGAAATGTTCGTTTGTAGTAATGGAGTAAGTAACTGCAAACGATGCCCGCACTTCTAAAACGTTTGTAGTTGTTTGTAGTTCCGTATTTATCGTTTGTAGTAGCGGAGGACGTAATTGCAAACAAGGAAATCGGCGGAAAATAATTTTTCCACGATTTTGGAAGGATATGTTCGTTTGTACAAGTAAACTAGGTAACTACAAACGACGCTCGGGCGTCCAAAACAATTGTAGTTGTGTGTACTTCCGTTCTAATCGTTTGTCGTTGCAGAGAAAGTAACTACAAACGACGCCTGCGCTTCTGTAACGTTTGTAGCTGCAGAGAAAGTAACTACAAACGAGGAAATCACCTGTAAATGATTTTGCAATTATTTTCGAAGTATATGTTGGTTTGTAGTAGCAAAGTAGGTAACTGCAAACGATGCCGGCGGTTTCAAAACGTTTGTAGTAGTTCGTAGTTTCGTATTTATTGTCTGCAGTTGCAGAAAAAGTAACTACAAACGAGAAAATCACGTGAAAATAATTTTCAGCAATTTGAAAAAGAAATGTTCGTTTTTAGTAATAACGTAGGTCACTAAAAACGACGTCGGCGCTTCTAAAACGTTTGTAGGTGTTTGAGTTTCGTCTTTATCGTTTGTAGTAATAGAGAAAGTAACTACAAACGAGGAAATTAGCTGAAAATGATTTTTCCACGATTTTGGAATGACATGTTCGTTTGTAGTAATAAAGTACTACAAACGATGCCGGCGATTCTAAATCGTTTGTAGTTGTTTGTGGTTGTGTATTTATCGTTTGTAGTTACGCAGAAAATAACTACAAACAAGGAAATCGGCGGATAATAATTTATCCACAATTTTGGAAGGATATGTTCGTTTGTACTAGTAAACTAGGTGACTACAAACGACGCTCCGGCGTCTAAAACGTTTGCAGTTGTGTGTACTTCCGTTTTCATCGTTTGTAGTTGCAGAGAAAGTAACTACAAACGATAAAATCACCTGAAAATGATGTTTTCACGATATTTGGAGGAAATGTACGTTTGCATTAATGGAGTAAGTAACTACAAACGATGCCCGCGATTCTAAATCGTTTGTAGTTGTTTGTAGTTCCGCATTTATCGTTTGTAGTTATAGAGAAAGTAACACCTGTGTGAAGTTGGCAACTGACTTTACAGAAAGTAATTTTTTTTTTGCATTCGTTTGTACTCGGTTTGTACCCGTTTGTACCGCGTTAAATTTCGTTTGTACCTTAAGGGGGAAAAAAGTACGAGGGTATGGAAAAATGAACCGCAACCCATTTAGAGCTAAGCAGTTTTAATAATCGTGACTGAAAAGAGAATCGTTTGTACCCGTTTGTACCGTTAAAATTTTTTTTTTTTTTTAATTTTTTTCTGGAAAAAAAAATTTCTCGATTTTTTTTTTTTAATTTCCCTTCGTACCGACAAGTATATCGTTTGTACCACCTAGAAATTGTTTCTACTCATTGGTATCGATGAGTACATCGCTTCTACCACCGTGTAATCGTTTGTACCCATTCGTACTGACGAGTATATCGTTTGTACCACCGAGAAAACGTTTGTACCCATCTGTACTATCGAGCAATCGTTTGTACTCGTTCGTATCGACGAGTGCATCGGTTGTACCACTGAGCAAACGTTTGTACCCGTTCGTATCGACGAGAACATCGTTTGTACCACTGAGCAAACGTTTGTACCCATCTGTACTATCGAGCAATCGTTTGTACCCGTTCGTATCGACAGTATATCGTTTGTACCACCGAGAAATCGTTTGTACCCGTTGGTATCGACGAGTATTTCGTATGTACCACCGAGAAAACGTTTGTACCCTTCTGTACTATCGAGCAATCGTTTGTACCCATTCGTACTGACGAGTATATCATTTGTACTAACGAGAACACGTTTGTACCTGTCTTTATTATCGAGCAATCGTTTGTAGCCGTTTGTACCGTTGAACATTTTTTTTTTTTTCAAATTTTTTTCTGGAAAAAAAAAATTTTTCGATTTTTTTTTTTTTAATTTCCCTTCGTACCGACAAGTATATTGTTTGTACCACCTAGAAATTGTTTCTACTCATTGGTATCGATGAGTACATCGTTTCTACCACCGTGTAATCGTTTGTACCCATTCGTACTGACGCGTATATCGTTTGTACCACCGAGAAAACGTTTGTACCCATCTGTACTATCGAGCAATCGTTTGTACCCGTTCGTATCGACGAGTACTTCGTTTGTACCACTGAGCAAACGTTTGTACCCGTTCGTATCGACGAGAACATCATTTGTACCACTGAGCAAACGTTTGTACCCGTCTGTACTATCGAGCAATCGTTCGTACCCGTTCGTATCGACAGTATATCGTTTGTACCACCGAGAAATCGTTTGTACCCGTTGGTATCGACGAGTATTTCGTATGTACCACCGAGAAAACGTTTGTACCCTTCTGTACTATCGATCAATCGTTTGTACCCATTCGTACTGACGAGTATATCATTTGTACTAACGAGAAAACGTTTGTACCTGTCTTTATTATCGAGCAATCGTTTGTACCCGTTCGTATCGGCGAGTATATCGTTTGGACCACCGAGAAATCGTTTGTACCCGTCTGTACTATCGACCAATCGTTTGTACCCGTTGGTATCGACAAGTATGTCGTTTGTACCACCGAGAGATCGTTTGTACTCATTCGTACCGGCGATTAATCGTTTCTACCCATTCGTACTGACGAATATATCGTTTGTACCACCGAGAAAACGTTTGTACCCGTCTGTACTATCGAGGAATCGATTGTACCCATTCGTTCTGACTAGTATATCGTTTATACCACCGAGAAAACATTTGTACCCATCTGTACTATCGAGCAATCTATTGTACCCGTTCGTATCGACGAGTATGTCGTTTGTACTCATTCGTACCGGCGATTAATCGTTTGCACCCATTCGTACTGACGAGAATATCGTTTGTACCAACGAGAAATTGTTTGTACCCGTCGATACTATCGAGCAATCGATTGTACCCGGTCGTACTGACGAGTATATCGTTTGTACTACTGAGAAAACGTTTGTACCCGTCTGTACTATCGAGCAATCGTTTGTACCAGTTCGTATCGACGAGTATATCGTTTGTACCACCGAGGAAACGATTGTACGCGTCTGTACTATCGAGAAATCGTTTGTACCCGTTCGTATCGACAGTATATCGTTTGTACCACCGAGGAATCGTTTGTACTCGTCTGTACTTACGATCAATCGTTTGTACCCGTTCGTATCGACGAGTATGTCGTTTGTACCACCGAGAAATCGTTTGTACTCATTCGTAACGGCGATTAATCGTTTGTACCCATTCGTACTGACGAGAATATCGTTTGTACCAACGATAAATTGTTTGTACCCGTCTGTACTATCGACCAATCGTTTTTACCCGTTGGTATCGACGAGTATGTCGTTTGTACCACCGAGAGATCGTTTGTACTCATTCGTACCGGCGATTAATCGTTTGTACCCATTCGTATTGACGAGAATATCGCCTGTACCAACAAGAAATTGTTTGTACCCGTCGGTACTATCGAGCAATCGTTTGTACCCGGTCGTACTGCCGACTATATCGTTTGTACTACTGAGAAAACGTTTGTACCCGTCTGTACTATCGAGCAATCGTTTCTACCCGTTCGTATCGACCAGCATATCATTTGTACTGCCGATTAATCGTTCGTACCCATCTACACTTACTTACTTACTTACTCTACGAAACTTACGCTCGGCGGTACAAAAGATATACTCCTTGGCACGAAAAAGTAGAAATTATTGCTCGGTGGTACAAACGACATACTCGTCATTATGGACCGAAACACAAGATTAAACGCTGGTACAAATGATTTACTCGTTGGTACGAACCGGTACAAACGATTGCTCGGTGACGGAAACCTAAGCAAACGTTTCCTCGGTGGTACAAACGATATACTCGTCGATACGAACGGGTATAAACGATTGCTCGATAGTGCAGACGAGTACAAACGTTTCCTCGGTGGTACAAACGATATACTCGTCGATACGAACGGGTATAAACGATTGCTCGATAGTGCAGACGAGTACAAACGATTTCTCGGTGGTACAAACGATATACTCGTCGATACGAATGGGTACAAATGATTAGTCGATAGTACAGACGGGTACAAACGTTTTCTCGCTGGTACAAACGATATAATCGTCAGTACGAATGGGTACAAACGATTGCTCGATAGTACAGACGGGTACACACGTTTTCTCGGTGGTACAAACGATATAGTCGTCAGTACGAACGGGTACACACGATTGCTAGATTAGACAGACGGGTACAAACGTTTTCTCGGTGGTTCATACGAAATACTCGTCGATACGAACGGTACAAACGATTTCTCGGTGGTACAAACCATATACTGTCGATACGACCGGGTATAACCGATTGCTCGATAGTACAGACGCGTACAAACGTTTCCTTGGTGGTACAAACGATATACTCGTCAATACGAACGGGTACAAACGATTTCTCGATCGTACAGACGGGTACAAACGTTTTCTCGGTGGTACAAACGATATACTTGTCAGTACGAATGGGTACAAACGATTCCTCATTAGTACAGACGGGTACAAACGTTTCCGCAGTGGTACAAACGGTATATTCGTCGATACCAACGGGTACAAACGTTTTGTCGGTGGGACAAACGATATACTCGTCAGTACGAGGGGGTACAACCGATTGCTCGATATTACAGACCGGTACAAACGATTTCTCGATAGTGCCGACGGGTACAAACGTTTTCTCGTTGGTACAAACGATATATTCGTCAGTACCAATGGGTACAAACGATTGCTCAATAGTAAAGACGGGTACAAACGTTTTCTCGGTGGTACATACGAAATTCTCGTCGATACCAACGGGTACAAACGATTTCTCGGTGGTAAAAACGATATACTCGTTGATACGAACGGGTACAAACGACCGCTCGATAGTACAGACGGGTACAAACGTTTTGTGGGTGGTACAAACGATATACTCGTCAGTACGAATGGGTACAAACGATTACACGGTGGTAGAAACGATGTACTCACCGATCCGAATGAATAGAAACAATTTCTAGGTGGTACAAACGATATACTTGTCGGTACGAACGGAAATGAAAAAAAAAAATCGAAAATTTTTTTTTCCAGAAAATAAATTTGAAAAAAAATTCAAAAAAAAAATGTTCAACGGTACAAACGGGTACAAACGATTCTCTTTTCAGTCGCGTTTATTAAAATTGCTTAGCTCTTAATGGGTTGCGGTTCATTTTTCCATACCCTCGTACTTTTTTCCTCCTTAAGATACGTACGAAATTTAAGGCGGTACAAACGGGTTGAAACCGAGTACAAACGAATGCAAAAAAAAAAAAATTACTTTCTGTAAAGTCAGTTGCCAACTTCACACAGGTGAAAGTAACTACAAACGACGAAATCGCCTGAAACTGGTTTTTCCACGGATTTCGAAGGATGTGTTCGTTTGGAGTAATAAAGTAGGCTACTACAAACGACGCCCGCGATTCTAAATCGTTTGTAGTTAATTACTCCATTACTATAAACGAACATTTTCTTTTTAAATTGCTGACAAATTATTTTTAGGTGATTTCCGCGTGTGTAGTTACTTTTTCTACAACTATAAACGATCAAAACGGAAGTACACACAACGACGAACGTTCTAGAAGCCCGGGCGTCGTTTATAATTACTTAGTTTACTTGTACAAACGAACATATCCTTCCAAATTCCAGCCCGGGCGTCGTTTATAGTTACTTACAAGGGGACAGTACGGCAGTCGGATTTTTGTAATTTTTCGTACTCATGGTACCTGAAGTTCAGAGCTCGAATATTAATGTCCCAAAGCAGTTCGACGCCATATTCAGAATTTTCCGAGAAAATTGACTTTGAAGTTTGCGAGCGCACTGTTATCCCACAAAGATGCAACGATATTCGAACCGGGCTCGTGGCGTACCCGGTAGCGATCGAGTCTAGTAATCGCGGTTTCGCTGGTTCGAGTCTCACTTCGAATTTTTATTTTTTATTTATTTTTTTTTTTTAATTCGCATACCTCCGTCATTTAAATATCCCGATAAATTTTTGTTGTATATAATCACATATTATTATATATAATTAATATAATATATCTATATATGTTTATATATGGACAAAATCCATATATAGTTATTTATGTACAAAATTCATTATAGTTATACATAATTATATATTTTCTCATATATGATCATATATTATTTATATATAACAATAGGTGATTATTTATAACAAGATTAATAAATAATCCCGGGATAAAAATCATAAAATCTATGCCAATTCACATATATGTAATTATAATTGTCAATGATAAATGCAAGTCTTATTTTCGATTATCTCTTGCTTAAAATTGCGAATAGGCGACGTAAAAATATCCAGTAATAATATTTGCATAAACTCCCTTGTAGATTAATAGGAATATAAATAGAAGAATAAATGTGAAATATGTGATTATAACGCTTGTTTTTACGATGGTTATCACTCTGGCTCGTGTAACATTACACCCGATGTATAAAACAAACGAATACAGACCGAATAATAAAGTATTTAATTCCTTACCCGACGTTTTTCATTTTCATCCTAAAAATGTTGTTGGTTATAAATATTGATACTTGAAAATGTATGTTTATAATCAAGAGATAATTAAAAATATGACTTGCGTTTTTTCATTTAAAAAAATAGAAAAAAAAAAAATTTCGAAGTGAGACTCGAACCAGCGACCCAGCGATTACTAGACTCGAGCGCTACCGGGTACGCCACGAGGCCGGTTCGAATATCGTTGCATCTTTGTGGGATAAGAGTGCGCTCGAAAACTTCAAAGTCAATTTTCTTGAAAATTTCTGAATATGGCGTCGAATTGCTTTGGGATATTAATATTCGAGCTCTGAACTTCGCGTACCATGAGTACGAAAAATTACAAAAATCCGACTGTCGTACTGTCCCCTTGTTAGTTTACTTGTACAAACGAACATATCCTTCCAAAATCGTGGAAAAATGATTTTCCGCTGATTTCCTAGTTTATAGTTACTTTCTCCGCAACTACAAACGAGAAATACAGAACTACAAACAACTACAACCGATTTAGAATCGCGGGCGTCGTTTGTAGTTACCTACTTTATTACTACAAACGAACATTTCTTACTCGAATTGCTGAAAATTATTTTCACGGCATGTTCTCGTTTGTCGGGACGTTCTCTGCAACTACAAACGATAAATACGAAACTACACACAACTACAAACGTTTTAAAAGCACTGGCGTCGTTTGTAGTCACTTACTACATTACTACAAACGAAGATTTCCCTCTCAAATTGCTGACAATCTATTTTCAGGTGATTTCCTCGTTTTTAGTTACTTTTTCTGCAACTCCAAACGATCAAAACGGAAGTACATACCATTACAATCGTTTTAGACGACTTGTCGTCGATTGTTGTTACCAACTTTACATACTCCATTACTAGGAACGAATATATCCTTCAGAAATCGTGGAATCATAATTTTCAGGTGATTTCATCGTTTGCAGTTGCTTTCTCTGCAACTACAAACGATCAAAACGGAAGCACATACAACTATAATCGTTTTAGACGCCCTGGCGTCGGTAGTTGTTACCTATTTTACTTACTCCAATACTAGAATCGAACATATCCTCCTAAGATCGTGGAAAAATTATTTTCCTCTGATTTCTTCGGTTGCAGTTACTTTCTCCGCTACTACAAACGATAAATACATAACCAAAAATATCTACAAACGATTTAGAATCGCGGGCGTCGTTTGTAGTAGCCTACTTTATTACTACAAACCAACATATCCTTCCAGAATCGTGGAAAAATCATTTTCAGGTGACTTCCTCGTTTGCAGTTACTTTCTCTATTACTACAAACGATAAACATGCAATTACAAACCCAAACAAACGTTTTAGAAGCGCCGACGTCGTTTGTAGTTACCAACTTTATTACTACAAACGAGCATTTCTTTTTCGAATTGCTGAAATTTATTTTCACGGGATTTTCTCGTTTGTAGTTAGTTTCTCTGCAACAACAAACTGTAAATACGAAACTACACACAACTACAAACGATTTAAAAGCACTGGCGTCGTTTGTAGTACTTATTACAGTACTACAAACGAAGATTGCCTTCTCAAATTGCTGACAAATTATTTTCAGGTGAATTACTCGTTTGTAGTTACTTTCTCTGCAACTACAATCGATCAAATCGGAAGTACATACAACGACAATCGGTTTAGACGCCCGGGTGTCGTTTGTAATTACCTACTTTACTTACGCCTTTACTACAAACGAACATATTCTTCCAAATCCGTGGAAAAATCGGTTTTAGGTGATTTCCTCGTTTGTAGTTACGTTCTCCATAACTACAAACGATAAATACGGAACTACAAACTACAAAGGTTTTAGAAGCGCGGGCATCGTTTGTAGTCAATTACTTCATTACTACAAACGAACATTTCCTTCAAAAATAGTGGAAACATCATTTTCAGGTGATTTTATCTTTTGTAGTTACTTTCTCTGCAACTACAAACGATATATACGAAACTACGAACTACTACAAACGTTTTAACACCGCCGGCGTCGTTTGTAGTACTACTACAAATGATAAATACAAAACTACAAACAACTACAAACGATTTAGAATCGCGGGCGTCCTTTGAAGTAGCCTCCTTTATTACTCCAAACGAACATATCCTTCCAAAATCGTGGAAAAATCATTTTCAGGTGATTTCCTCATGTGTAGTTACTTTCTCCGTTACTATAAACGATAAATACGGAACTACAAACAACTACAAACGTTCTAGAAGCGCGTGCATCGTTTGTAGTAACCTACTTTATTACTACAATCGAATGTTTCTTTCTCACATGGCTCAAAAAATATTTTCACGTCATTCCGTCGTTTGTAGTCACTTTTTCTACAACTACAAACGGTAAATCCGGAACTACAAACAACTACAAACGTATTAGAAGCGCTGACGTCGTTTGTAGTTATTGCTCCCTTACTACAAACGAACATATCCTTCCAAATCTGTGGAAAAATCGGTTTCAGGTGATTTCCTCGTTTGTAGTTACTTTCTCTGCAACTACAAACGATGAATACGAAAGTACGAACTACTACAAACGTTTTAAAACCACCGCCGTCATTTGTAGTACTACTAGAAACGATAAATACAGAACTACACACAACTACAAACGATTTAGGATCGCGGGCGTCGTTTGTAGTTACTTACTCCATTACTACAAACGAACATTTCCTTCAAAAATCGTGGAAGCATCATTTGCAGGTGATTTAATCGTTTGTAGTTACTTTCTCTGCAACCACAAACGATAAATACGAAACTTCGAACTACTCTAAACGTTTTACAACTGCCGGCGTCGTTTGTAGTACTACTAAAAACGACAAATACAGAACTACAAACATCTACAAACGATTTAGAATCGCGGGCGTCGTTTGTAGTAGCCTACTTTATTAATCCAAACGAACGTATCCTTCCAAAATCGTGGAAAAATCATTTTCAGGTGATTTCCTCGTTTGTAGTTACTTTCTCTGATACTACAAACGATAAGTACGGAACTACAAACAACTACAAACGTTTTAGGAGCGCGTGCGTCGTTTGTAGTTACTTGCTCCTGTACTACAAACGAACATATCCTTCCAAATCCGTGGAAAAATCAATTTCAGGTGATTAGCTCGTTTGTAGTTACTTTCCCTATAACTACAAACGATAAATACGGACCTACGAACACCTACAAACGTTTTAGAAGCGCGGGCAGCGTTTGTAGTTACTTACTCCATTACTACAAACGAACATTTCCTTCAAAAATCGTGAAAACATAATTTTCAGGTGATTTCATCGTTCGTAGTTACTTTCTCTGCCACTACAAACGATAAGTACGAAACTACGAACTACTACAAACGTTTAAAAACCGCCGCCGTCGTGTGTAGTTACCTAGTTTACTACTACAAACCAACATATCCTTCTAAAATAATTGAAAAATCATTTACAGGTGATTTCTTCGTGTGTATTAACTACACACTTCGTGTGTATTAACTGCAACTACAAACGATTAAGACGGAACTACAAACAACTTCAAACGTTTGAGAAGGGCGGGCGTCGTTTATAGTTATCTAGTTTACTACTTCAAGTGATCTATCCCACCGTACGATACGATAGATCGTTTTCCTGCTTCTGCGGTGTATGCAACGGATCAGCTGCTGAGATAAATCGTGAAACATTGCATTTCCGTAATCCCTTCGTTTTAATTTTTATCTTTTATGTCAGATATATGTTAATTAGCATTTAGGATTCACTCAAAAAATTGTTACAGGTCGTTTCATTTTTTGGGGTCCGTTTTTTTGGAAAATAAAAAAAAACCCTTCAACTACAAACGAAATAAAGTTTACTACAATCAACTACAAACGATTTTGAATGAAAATATATTGCTAAAAGTTTTTTATTATTATTCCGGGGAATGCCGTTTTTTTTTGGTGGTCGTAATTTTTTTTCTGCGCTACTACAAACGAAATTAAGTTTACTCCAATCAACTACAAACGAAAACCTTGCGAAATCACCAAAAAAAATTCAGATTGGAGATACTCGGGTGCCAAGTTCACATAGGTCGAATACTGAGCTGATCGACGCAATGTCAAGGCTTAAATACATGTTGATCATCGACGTTTTGAAGAAATTGCAAACACAATTGCCCGCAAATACTCTGATTATAATTCTGATAAGATGTTCGATTGTATTGTATTTTTGTGGTATTTGGTCCAAAATATCGCACTAACTTCTTGGGCGGTCGAAGATTTCCAAAACTATTAGAATATATTATATGACTACCCCTCTTGGCATACGCCACCCAATGCGTACCGGGGCCATCGGCATCGTCCAATTTTACTATACCGCTCTCATCTACACGGAGAAAACAGGGGCCTCGGAGTTAAGAATTAATACTATGCTTCTAAAAAGAATGTAATTAAATGTCAAAAAGTATTGAATGGAAGATTAAAATTGTAATTATTGTATAGTAATAATAAAGAAATTTAAATTTTAACCTAGGATATGGCACGTAAACTGATACAAATAATACATTTTATTCGGCATATTGTGATTTTTCGTAGTATTCAAAAAATATTTTGCCCACGTGATTGGAACAATTTGTTTCCAGTATTCTACAAAAAGTACACGGTATAAAGAGTCACATTTTACTAATCAACTTCGTAATATTTTTCGCTATACGCCGAAAATTAATGCTATGCGTATAGTAAAATCTATACATACGCGAAGATTCATGCTATACGTATAGTAAAATCCATATGAAAATATCGCGTGTAATAAAGGTTGGTATTTTACAAAGCACGCATTATTTTTACCATACAGCGTATAGGACGAGACAGCGAGAATAGTTTCATTCGTATTTTATCGACAATAGTTTCGGTGGTATTTTACAAAGCACGCATTATTATTACTATACAGCGTATTGGACGCGTACAGCGAGAATAGTTTCAAATGTAATATGCGCGCATCATTTTTACTATACGGTGTGAGAATCATTTTTACACTTCTATAACAACAAGTCCTAGAATTTCCGAACTGGCAGTAAATTGCTATATTTTCTAGCACTGAATATTAGAATTCTGGCAATGATTGTTATAATTTGAGGCCGTATTTTTCTCCGTGTAGTTTCACTCCACTATACACTGGTAAATTATTGCGCATGACGACTCCTCTAAAGAATTTTATGCGCATGCATCTGGTTGAGCATTCCAATTGTACATTAGTTGTTACACCCATGGGCATTTTCACCGTGTTTTGGCTTTTTTTTCTTAGTTGAACATCCTTGTCCACACTTGTAGGGAGTAAGATACAGCCCACAGCCTTCAATAGCCCGATTATGACGTTGTATTTCTTCAAGTTGACATTGCGCCGCTTTGCTATCATTCACAGCCTTTGCTATTCCAGCTGCCCCACCAGCCAGTGAACCAAGAACTCCCAGCAATGGTAACATTGGCAAAATTCCGCCACGCTTTGCTATCAGCAGTATTCTCTTCTTAACGGACTTTTTTTTCTTTGGCGATGAGTTCATTATCTTCATTCCCATGCCCAATTTCGTTTTTGCTTTCATAGCTGCCCAAACAGCGGTCGCTGCGGTTTTCTCGCCAGAAGTCGAATCGCTCGCAGTAATACGTTTTCGTGCTGTTGTTGCAAGTATATTATCCGCAACGTGTCTTTCGCCTAAATAATTGCTTTGAAAATAGGCTATATCGTGGTCGCGACAAGCGGCATCCAATGGATTTATACCACGATAACCTCTTGTCAATCTCTGCTCCAACTGAGTGCCTGGTTCACAAAATTGGTAGCCGGGAATATGTAATTCGATCGGAAGTGCATTTATTGCACGATCTAACAAACCGTCGCCTTTTCTCTTAGACATTCAGCACAATTATTTATAAACGGTGCTGGACCGTCAATGTGTGTTGGCTGTCCCGGTAAATTCCAATGGCGCGTGCATCGGCGATATTGCTGTAATTCCGAATCAGCCTTTATGTATTCGGGAAGTCTCTCCCACAATATGTCAATGAAGTGATACAAATTTTGTAATAAAACGATTTTTGGAATAAACTGTAATTTATGTGCCGTGAATCGGAGAATACTGCAGTCGTTCGACAGCTACAAAAACATTCTCGATACTGAGCGGATTTGGCTTGGTGCACTCCTATAAATACTCCTCACACGCATTTTGGGCGAATGTGTGTTTAGATTCGAAAGAGAAAACATGCGTTTCGCGCAACAAGCGACGGTGATTCAAGTGACCATTTTCGACGATAGAGTAATGGAGGGCCAACAAGTACGCAAGCATGGAGACATGCTGCCACCAACAATACGCAGCATTATTTGCGGTCCTTCAAATTGTAACAAAAGCAATGTTCTGTTAAGTTTATTAGAAAGTCCAAATGGCGTACGTTTTGAAAACCTATACGTATACTCGAAATCGCTGCAACAGCCAAAATATCGATATTTGGAAAATCTGTTGACGTCGATTAACGAAATTGGCTATTTTAAATTCTCAAATAATAGTGATGTTATCCCACCGGACGAAGCGCTTCCGAACTCCATTTTTATTTTCGATGACGTAGCATGTGACAAGCAAAATACAGTAAGAAAGTACTTTGCGATGGGCAGATACGCGAGCGTTGATTGTTTCTATCCTTGCCAAACATATGCCAAGGTTCCCAAGCATCTTATACGCGTCAATGTGAATCTGCTGATTTTAGACAACGCAAGATCGTAACGCAAGATCGTACAAACTTGAAACATGTTTACAGTGAACATGTAAATACGGATATGTCATATGAAGATTTTCTGGTGTTATGTCAAAAATGTTGGGAACCAAAATACGGGTTCGTGGTCATTGACAAAGATAGCTCATTGTCCGGTGGTCGATATAGAAATGGATTTAACGAGTTTGCAATACCGTGCTGTAGTCAGGCGACATTGAGACACCAGCGGTGCAACGACCGACAAATAATTTCATGAAGACGACAATTGATACTGATGAATATATTGCGAGGGAAAATGCGAAAACGCGCGACTCAATACGCAAAAATATCAAGCTTTGAAGACTGGAATAATGGAAGATCTTGCATTGGAGAGACACTTCAAGCCAATTACCGAACCTCTTAAGCAGATTGTTGAAAAATCAGCTACTGTTGAATCTCTTGGCCCAGAAATTCATTCCTTAAGCATGTCGGAAGCAAAGGACCTAGAGAAGGATGTCAAACATGGAACAAAGCGCACACGTTCATTATTCCAAGATTCGCTGGTAACTTCTACACCGAATCACTTGAAACGTAAGCAACGAACGGAACTTCTGGATGATACGTCGATGGCTGCTGTACCCTTGCAGCAAGCCACCATTGTTCAAGAAGACGTTTTTGAGACTACGCCCGAATCATTCGTGTCTCCAGTTCAACGTCAATTACAAACGGCTGAAGGTCAAAATACATTGCGGGAACATTTCGGTCCACTCGGTCAACAATATATTTCATCTATTCTTTCACGAGACAGAAATTCCAGCATGGATTACGTATATAGCGTCAAATTTACCAATGAAGGAATGATGTTAGGCGATAAGCGTTTCGATGTGGATAATAATAATAATATTTTCATCGATGGCATAAAATACTTGGGAACCCCCGGACTGTATGAGTTAATCTTCAAGAGAATTCCTGACGTTGGAATATACACCGAGGAAGACAGAGACAAATATAAAGGAATACTGTTATCAACAAATGCTCATCGACGTAGTGGCAATATACTCAATCCTGTATTGGGTAACAAAGGCTTCAAGTATAAATATATAATTGGACCATTAACTTCCGACCGAAATGCTGGGAGAGGTATAGAAATACCGCTCGCCATGACGTTAAATAACAACAAAATCGATTATGTGCATTGGGATGATCCCAGCGAGCTGGTCGATCGTTTTCGATTGTTGGAAGCTTCACGACACGCGGGTAACAACGCTCACAACATTGAGATAATGTCGATTTTGAGGAACTTCGCGAAGCTGGTCGCATTATAAATTAACCTATGCGTCGATGACAATGATCATTCCTCTGTCACTATTGACACCGAGATGTCGATCAATAAATTTGGATCATCGCTTGGAGCGCGGGATAAGTCATACTATCAGTGGACTGGGCTAATAAGAAATTATACACCCAATAATGCTCTTCGTCTAACCTCTAGTGGCTTCGAGGCAAGATCACGTAAAATACGTGGCGTAGCTCTACCTGAAAGGGATTACGATGCTGCTAATAAACATTACGTGGAAATGAAAAGCAAACTGTTGACAGATCGCCTGGATGAATTTGAGAAGAAACTCATCGCACTCGAGGATACGCTTCGAATAACTGTGAACAATACGTCCAAAACGACTCAATATGTAACCGACGCTGTATCTGACACAACGCAGGAAGATTTGTAAAAATCGTCTCGTCAAACATACAATATGCTCGGAGAAAAAAAAACGTTTGAAGAGAAGCAGCTCGTGGAGGAATTACATGCTCCAGCAAGAAAAAACTTTCCACGAAGACGTGTCTTTGTACGTGGGTATGATGATTTGTGGCAGACTGACGTACTCGAAATGCGGCCGTATTCGCGTTTCAACAAAGGCTACAATTACATTCTCTCTGTCAGCGATGTGTTGAGCAAGTATGCATGGACCGTACCCCTGAAAAGTAAAACTGGCAACGAAATGGGTACAACGATTGCGAAAATCAATCAAAATCATAGCAGATATCCGAAAAGTGCAACGAATCATGGAGAAATACAATATCAATCATTATTTGACGTATTCTATTATGAAAGCCTCGGTCGTCGAACGAATCAATCGCACTCTCAAAAATAACATGCGGAAAATGTTTATACTCAGTGCTAATTACAAGTGGATCGATGCGTTACCGCAACTCGGTATGAAGTACAATGCTCGAAAGCATCGTACGATTGGCATGAGGCCCATCGACGTTACTCCTGCGATTGCGGAGACACTCTTAATCACCGTATACAGCAACGTAAAAATTGCGGCTCCTGCAAGATTTAAAGTCGATGATTTTGTGCGCGTAAGCAAATTCAAGACAATATTTGAAAAAGGTTTCACACCAAATTGGACCACCGAAGTGTTTAAAATCGCCAAGGCGCAACAAACTTATCCTGTAACGTACCTAGTTGAGGACTCAAGTTGAAATCCGATAGCCGGAGGATTCTACGAATACGAACTGCAACGTGTTGCCGATCCAAACATATGTCTCGTGGAGAAGATAATTCGCAAAAAGGGCAATAATGTTTATGTTAAATGGTTGAGAATGGATAAATTTCAAAACTCGTGATTACACAAAAATAATATATTGTAATGAATTGTATAAAGCATATGGAAAATTCAATAAAGTTTATTTACAGTAAGCATACCATTTTATTTATGTATAAATTTGCCATTCCTTATAAGAATAAATAATTATATCCTGTAACCTTCAACATACTCGCATTATATATAACATTAATATTTTTCAATGTATATCAAATTTACATTACTACATTCATTATACCTTTCCATTTTCATTTAATAACAATATATACAATGGAGTCTAACATTTACAATGCTATTTTATAATGACCCCATGGTAAGGTGCCCGTACTTTTCGGCACGATATACCGCTTGTCATCGTATGGACTTACAGCAATTTTCGACTCTGAAATAGTGTAAACTTCGTGCAGCTTCGATCTTATACAGGACTGCTGACGAGTCTTTTCAATTTTTTCCTGTAAACAGCGAGAGTAGTCATTGAAACTTATTGTTCGCGCCACGACATTACTTCTCACACCTTTCACCTTTTTCGTGTGTTTTTTACCATCGACTCGCAAAGCGTACATTTTTGCTCTCAATCCTACAAATTCCGTCATTACCATACCATTATTTTCATCTTTCATGAGACCGGGTACTTTCTTGTTGACTAATGGTAAACCGTACACATTTTCCATCGGGTAATCGCTCGTATCAAATTTGTCAATGTTACGCTTCATACCATCGTAAACGTCGTCAGACTCGATGTGCTATACGAGATCATCGGTGTCGGTATACATGTTCTTGAAGTTTTGCTGATACAGTGGAATCATGAATTCGTGGTGAAAGTCATGCAAACATGTTTTCGATATGTCGAATATTCACATACCCACATAAATCGGCTTGTTAAATTTTACCTCCAGATTTCGCACTCCGATCGCAATAAGATTTTCCGAGAAGACACTTCGACTGTGAAAATTTGGCTTAGCGATCATTGCCTCTGCCCCATACCGTCCCTCCCACTTTGTTACAAGCTTCACGTCTACACGGTTTCGTACGTTTTCCATCGTTTTGCCGAATACTGCATTATTCATTAATTTATACAAATTTTTCTCGAAATCATTTGTAGCACTTGTGCGAAACTGCGTATTCAATTCGATGTATGAACGCAGCCAGGGGGATTGAGTGAATTTTAATATTCTGTGTATTTTCGTGACTTGAAGTCCTTGACGCATACACTGCTGCAAATTACGATAGTGTATCACGTAACGCTTTTTATCACATACAGTGGCGAGCAATTTGTCTTCGCGCTTGCCAGGTGGTTTGTCACGTGTTGGCGAAACGGAAGGTCACTGTGCGAATCATGCAAACGTTGCGGATATTCGAGATCGACTTCGAGAACGTAACCTACGGGCGAATCTAGCGCTATGGATAATACGTCAAAATTCGACGTGTCGTTGATCCATTGAAAATCAGCATAAGGCAAAGGTTTACATATTGCCCATCCAAACAAGTTGATCACATCGAAGTACATCAGGTATGATGATGATTTCAATGGATCGTACGATTGCATATACTTTTTATTAGCATGTGCATATTTGTTTGAACATTGGCCTTAAACCTCCGCGTATACCTCGCTCGATGAATAAAATCATGTCGATGTCAGTTAATAATTCAAACGTAATGTGCGTATATTTCAACATGGCGTCCCGAGTATATCCGGGAAAACTGTAATAATACGCCGGATCGAGCCCATAACTTTTAATACATGCATCACGAAAATTTTCAAAGATATCTGCTAATAACACGACATCCGTCTTCAAATACACATCGCTATGTTCACCAAGCGTTTGAATGGAAAACCGCTGCCAGACAATCTCAGCGTGGGTGTACTCGCACGCACTGATCGTTTCCCCCGTCAGAGAACTGTAGAATGAGTCGCGCGGCGCCAAACGCGTATCTTCCAATCTGCTGACATGGTCAACGTATTCGTACGGGAAGACACCTTTTTGTGTTAATGATGTAAAGTCATGCATCGGTAGGCCATCAAATTGTGAACGTAAAATTTTCAGTTTGTCCGTCGTTAAAAATGATGCCAATTTCTCAAGACTTGTGGTCAAAAATTTATATGAACCGATGAAACGTAATTTAATTCGGTTTTTTGTTTCTTCGGTAGTAGGTTGGACAGTTTTCGTAAACGAAATATATTTTTCTTTTGTTATTGGAAGCACGTAAGTTTTCCCTTCGAACGCGGTGTCTACTTTCTTAATTATAAAATGCGCGTCATAGCCGGACAAATTGTGTAAAACTACCGGAATGAAAAAAAATTGTTTGAAATTGAGATTGCAATTGGAATGGGCGGGGCCTCTGTAACGCGAAGTCAAATGACAATGATCGTGAACTCATGTATTGGTTTGTGCAAAATCTTTTTCACATATGTGACACTTAATCGCGCTTCGAAATTCAATCTCCTCGTCGGATGTTAACTGTACCATGAGGATATTTGAAGATAAAATATCTTTCACATGCGAAGCTGCACTTTTTAGTTCTTCGACGAACCATCCGACTACGCTACTACGGTGCGATTCATATCTGCATAATGATTGATCGTATGAACAATGTACTTAGTATACGATACTAGAAACCTCGTGGTGTTGGTACATGTTTCGTTCATCCATTTTTGCAAGAACGCACTCAAGATCGGCATATATTACGAATGGAAGTCGCTCCTTATGATTGAAGTTTTTAAAAGTGAGCCACTTGTTGGCATCGTTCGGTAGACGTACAGCACATTCGTTAATCTGGCCACAGTCCATTCCACAGCGTGCGTTTGCAATTTTTGCTCCGAATGAAAGTAGTATAGACATCTGCGAAATCAGAAATAACTTCAGTTTCGATATAATTATTTTGGTGTATTAAATTACATAAAATCTACGTACCCATCATAGTGTATTTTCGATGCTGCTTCTGGCTTAATTGCGAGCTGACGAGCCTTGATAAATTCTTGATCCACGCGAAATGTCCAACGATGTTTTGCTGCGGATCTTCCACGTAGAGCAAATTGACGTGCTTTTCTCTCTTCCGCTCACTCACGCGAATTGGAAGAGTACTATCGTTCTCAATGGTATATACATTGATTGAAATGTCATTATGAATTTCAAATTTTTTTTATTTGACTCAGAGTCACTGGAAACTCAATGTCTTGAAGATTTAGTATTGTCGAGTAGTGTGGGTATGAAGATTCACGCGCACTGTCACGTTCGGCTGGGTGAAGAGCGGCTACTACTGACCATGCGAAACACGCTTGATCACGCGATTTCACATTAACAACCGCTCTTTTCGGCATTACCGACCGCAATAAAGTTATGTGGCACCCCGCGCGCATCGGGTTATATTTATTTATATTTATAGTCAAGTTATATATTCGCGACAATGCCCATCCGCTGTCGCGTTCCTGAAACTATTCGAGTGATGTCGACATGGGCTTAATAACTCTTTGATCATACCACTTGCGTAAATCAGACGTATTAAAAAGTTCATAGTTTTTCGTATTAATGCTTTTATTTGTGCGCTTGTCACCCGCCACGAATTCGCCGTTGAAAGCGGTATTAATTTTCATACTACCGTAATTGTCCATAATGGTTTGCACGTGTGAAAGTACGATATCACTAGCGTCTTTGAGGAATTGTTCAGGTTCGATTTTATCGCGATTTATCACTACACCAGTCAAGATACGGCTCTCGAATGCCGTATCAATTTCGCGCCATATAAATCCATGATTGTCATGTCCAGCACTCGTGTGTATGGAATGCTGACGCACCGAATTCTTGAAACCTTCAAGTCGTGCAATTTGAGCCACTAACGATTGATGATTTCCGATCGATAATCGTAGTCGTTTAATTCGAATTTGTTCTTCTAACGACTTCATATACTCGTCACATCGTTATTCCCACACAATATACTCTTCTACCGTACTGATTTGAGCCCCTTGCTCGCAAAGATTTTTTTCAATGTTGTCCGTCATGTCTCTGCGCGAGGCACTATACGTTCTCGGAAATTCAAACATTGACTGAAAGAGTCTACCTCTCAATCACGATTATATTTTATTTCTATAACGACTGCATCCTTGGTGCCGTGTGCATTTTTTCGTTATATATTTTTCTACAGACTTTACGATTTTGCTGACATCAACTTCGTCAACAGGATCCACGAAGCGCTCGCAATATCATTCGCTTAATTTTATTCTTTCGCGAGTGTGCTAGGCATTTTGGCCTTGAGATGACACATGATGCTGAATCGACATTTTTACAATGCCTTTTACCTATATATGTTAGTATAATGGTTTCTACCAATATGCAGAATCTGCTCTAAAACTTTCGGATTATTTACAAATCTCCAGCATAAAATATTATACTATATTCGTGAGACGTTCGAAGACGCTGGTGAAAAGTGCGAGAGACGTTCAAGAAAAATTTGAAAACGTTCGTGAGATGTTCGAAGCCATTCGTGAAATATTCGCAGGCGTTCAATAGATGTTCGAAGACATTCAATATATATTCAAGGATGTTCGTGGCGGCTGGGTTTGTTTGGGGTTTCACCCAAACAACCCCAACCGCTTTAATCGACGAATGGCTAAGGTTAAATCTATATGTCTTTATGTAAGCAGTAGAGTCGCTCTATCTCACATGCATGCGATCCGATCGTCATTTTCGCTCTCTCTCTCACGCACACGTGTAATCTGATCGCTTCGTATCTCCCAGCGCCATGGGTCAACCAACTTGAACCCTCCGTTCCAACGACTTCCCGCTCCCCATGTGCCGTCCCATGCCCGCGTTGTGCTTCGCAATGGAGAAGCCGTATTCTCGGCCTCTCCTCTTTGTGCGGATATTTGTAGCTGCTATACAGCGCTCACACAAATATATGACATGAAAATAAATCAAATAATAATAAAATTTAAAATAAAATTTAAAAGAGTAAAAATAAATAACCGATCAATAGTCAATCAATAATCAATCGATACCCCCCTCCAGCGCCAACGATTTCCCCCTCCTCGCGTGACGTCACCGCCCCTCCGATTCCCCCACCCGCGCGTGACGTTATCCACCTCCCCGCGTGAAGCCCACGCCCCGCACTCCCCTCAGAGCACCTGCGATAGAACCGGCCTAGCTATACTACTCGATGTTTTTAAAAATAAGATCCGCTACTTTATGGTAGCGGTAACATGTTTCTTCGGAGGCTTTAGGAAAAATATTTTTTTTGAAGGAGGGGGTACAGATGCAAATTGCGCACCGTAGGTCGGCCTTGTGGGCCGTCTCGTGTGCCGGGCTCTCACACACGCCGGTGCCGTCGGAGTGGTGATATAACGACTAAAACATCTCCCTCCACTGTCCGCCCTGCGGTAGGGCAGGGGGTGCCACGTGTAGGCCATCCCCCTTATGAGGCGAGCCCGGACACCTCGGTGAGTAGCGACACCGCCGCACCCGAAGCACTGACCAACCAATGTCGACGAGAGGAGGGCTCGTCAATTGGAAGTGGTACGTACGCGTAGTCACGAGGATCTGACCAATGATCAAGAATGGTACCGCGGGGGCTAGTCTGCCCACCGTTCTACGGGACGGGACTAACCGATGTGGTTGGATTCGCGGGGGCAGTGGTTGAGTCGCATGCTGGTCAGGGTTCCAACGGGCGCCCGGCGTGGGAGTTACGTTGTTATTTACTCGGGCAGCAACCTGCAGAATTGTTAGAGTGTTGGAAAGTCACTCGGCTGTACCAGTAGTTGCACAGACGACCTCACTTCAGAATGTAAACTGGAAGGCCTGCATATGCTTGGCGCGTTGGTCGGGCGGTATCCCGACTCCTCGCTCATGGGAGCCGTGTAGTTAAGGGTCTATGCATCTAGGGTCTATAAGCAAAGGGTCCATAAGCCACACGTTAGTATAACCTCACCCCCGCGGGTCCTGTTCACCGTCATCATCTTTTTACGCCTCAGCATTGTCTCGACGAAAGTGGCGATGTCTGTCCAGTGGTCTTCGTCCCGTAACATCAGCCCGATTATGTTATCAGGCGTGATGTGTCCAGTCCTCTGTTCCACTTGTTGCCTCCGTGTCATCCATCTATCGCACGCAAAGAATGTGTGTTCCGCATCGTCTCGTGTGTGTCCGCAGTACTAACAGTCCGGCGTCCATACTTGTTTCATGTTGTGTAGATAACTTCGGAAATATCCGCGACTCTTGAGGAACTGGGTCAGGTAAAAATTTACCTTCCCCCATGCCCGTTCGGTCCACGGTCTTAGGTCCGTTATCAGCCGTCTTGTCCATCGTCTCCTCCATCGTCCGGTTGTCTCGGTTGTCCAGTGTGCGTGCCGTCAGGGTTCTCTTTCTTTCATGCTTTGCCGTGTCAGCCCTTCCAGTCCCTTCGTCGCGTTCGTATATTCGTTTTCGTTCTGTGCTTAGTAGGTTTATAGAAATCACGCTCGCCACCACCAGGGTGGCCTCTGCCGAGACGGTCCAGTAGGCGCATGCTATCCTTAGTGTCTCCTGAATTTATACGTACGTCATCGTCTTCCCGTATTTTTTTAAGCGTTATACGCAGTTAGAAATCTCAAAAAGTCGTTTTTTTTCAAATTGCATTTTCGGAATGTACAAATATATCAGTATATTCCCTGAAAATTTTAAATCGACCCAGCGAATATTCTCGGAAATACACACATATTTGTAAGACGCTCGGAGCGCTACAAAGTAAGCGCCCGATACGTGTGAATGACTGTTGAAACTTCAAACGCGTTTTTCTCAAAACGGTGTTTTCAAAGTTGGTGAGCATGATTTCTCAAAAACGGCTCAACCGATCGGTCTGCAATTTTAACACAACCTTGTCAGATATATTCTTCAGGTATTTATCGAAGGAAGAAGATTTCCGATAATTGTTTCTATTTTTTTTCAACGATTTAACGAAAAAAAATTGGTCGAAAATCGAAATGATTTCTTTCCGGAGCCACCATTTTCTCAAAAATTAACATTTCGACTATTCCTTCGATCAATACCTGGATTCATCTGTCCCCTAAAAGAATCTTTTTGGTTTTTTTTCATTTTATATAATCCAAACCGGAGATTATCTACTCACCGCCGGACATTTTTTTTCGGGTCCTCCAGGAGACTTCCTACAGGAGCAATGTTAATGAATATTTTTGAAAATAAAAAATGCCAATCTAAAGCTAAAAGATTCCACTGAACTGCCTAATACTTTTCGTTTTGCCGAAATGAAATCCTTTTCCAGAAAAAAATCGTGACAAACGACTTTTTTTGGCCTTGCAACTGCGTATAACGCCTTAATAGCTTTCCAAACATCAGCAGGAAGAGCAGTGTAAGTGTGTTTGAAGGATGTTATTTCAGCCTTATTATTTTTCCGCAGCGCTACGGAACCTCTCTGCCAATGTCGGTCGTGCGGTTGAAATACCTATAACTGCGAATCTAATGCTCCGATCTTTATGAAATTTGGTGAGAATATTCTTGAGATATTGCACTTCAAGAATGTACAATCAAATAAATTTCCATTTTCCTACCATCACAAGTGTATATAAGGCCTTAAGGGGCGTAAGACTTCAAGAGACAGTGCATAACTCATCTATTTTTCAATATTTTAAAAGAAAGTTTTTACCGATTGTTATTAGATAGATGCCGTAAACATAGAAATTAAAAAAAAATTGTACCCAATAGTTGGCGAATAAAAGATTATTTAATTTCCATAGTTTTTGGAGCGCCTTGGGTGGCGCAAATTCATAAGGTTTTTTGTGGAAAAAAAATGACAAGCGTTACTCTAAAACATAACACTGTTACAAGCCGGAGTATTACCCGGTTGTAATATTATTGGTATTGTTGAAAAACAATGCTGAGAAACCCCCGGCACATGGATTCTTGTCTGATTTAACGTGGGGTAACGCACCTCACCTTTCATTGCCTACGCTGTTGGAAATGTTCGGGACTTCAAATGTAGGTGAATAAAATGGAGAGTTGTCACCGTTCGGCTTCATTCGTAATACACTTCGAACAGTCTTAAATTGAACGGCATGATTATAATCGCGTTTGTGTATTGATTTCAAACATAGTAATATTGGACTAGTTAAGCGTGGTCCGTATGTTTGCCTTGGTATCGAACGATACGCAATGCCACTAAGGTAATTAACGCGGACAAAATAATACAAAAGTGCAATGAAGGACGGCCAAAGTATTTCTTTCGTTCAATGAGGTCTTATACGATCGCGACCACAATAGTCGGGAGGGACAACACCGATCGTACTCACGTGAACCTAAGTACCTACACAGACTTGCCACAAGGGAGTGAAGATCTCTGGACCTATTGTTAGTGTTGTATCCCCGGCTCGAAAATCCGGGATAGGTATTTTTGGGATCGTTGTTAAATTAAGAGTTGGAACTCAAGCTGGTTGAATAGGAATATAAGTTTATTACTGGGCTGGTTTTATAATTGAATTTACAGTGTGTCGGTCGGATCTTAGGACCGAAACGTTCAAAAGCCAACCAAGGACTAACCGCTCCCTGGTAACTTCGCTTAATTGTCGACTCTGATTGTCGCAATTTGCCCTAGATCAAACATCATCCGTTGCTTGGTCCGTTTCGCAAGGAGGATGGTAAACGGTCCGGAATGCCGTATTGCAAACACTTTCTCGATCGATGGGTCGCCTTGTATTGCTTAAATTTGAGGATACAACATTAAGAACGTCGTTATAAGACTGAGGAGTCACCAAGTGTGTGACTGTCGGGATGAATTTCGAAATTGATCTGCGATTTTTGTAAGGATTTCGTAAATGGTTCACATTGCTGCATCCTTCTAGCCTGCATCATTTCTTACCGTCCAAGTTTGTTCCTAGAAGATAGGAAAAAAGAATTGAATGAGTCCGGGGTGCACAATACTGCGAGTGTTCGGCCATATGCCGGGCGAGAAGGTTAATGACTTGAGTTGAGCAATATGGTAGTATACGGTGTAACCCAAACAAACTCCACGAGCACCATCCGAGAAAAATGCGGTGCGCTTCTGGGCCGGGATTCGAACCTAGCCCCTTTCGATTGCCGGTCGACTGATCTTACCACTGAGCTACGCCAGCCACCTTACCGCACTCTTTTCGGATAGTCTCGATATTTGTAACGCAACGTTACAACGGATACTAAAAGTGGTCCGTAACAACACTCACATTTTTCTTCTAAACAACATTAAGCTCCTTCTTCATTCGTATTGGTTATCAGATAAAAAAAACTTTCTTACAATACTCCCATCGATGTTCACTTGTACATTGTTATTTCCCGAGGGCGTATAGGATGTACGCTATTTCGTCGATTTTTGTAGGTACATATATCGGAACTGTAAATAATAAGTGGCGAATATATTCCCAAAATTATTTTTATACAATATTTATTCGCTCTTTCAACTGCATAACAGAAATAATAATTACGGACATATTGAAAATGGCGGAGTTATTACTTTATTAGTGAGCGGCTATGAATATTGTAGTGTAAACCTGAATAAAGTGAGAAACTCATAATGAGACTCTTACGGTGATAGCTGTTGGCTTACCCACACCCTGCATGACCAAAGCTAGTTTAGTCCTTAAACACAAACTTGCTTTCTCAACTCATTCATATTCGTAATATTGGCAAACGTACTTATATATTCCAAAGGTTATATCATTCTAATCTGTTTTTGTTAAGGTGCTTAATACCGTCCTCGTATCGATATTGGCGAAGGAGGGCTGTATTGAGGGTTGTATTATATGTCAAGGGCCAGGGTTTTAAGCTATTTGTTTGTATTGAAATGTGATCTTATTTAATATGAATCGCAAGAATTTATTTATTACCGAATTTTGAGTTATTACATTTTACAAGCAGCTCAGTTGAGAGAAGTAGAAATACAATCTCGGATATGTTGTATCCAGTATGAACTTGTAGCGAATAGCGCTGTTTGAATGTTGCCGCCTATGGAGCGCCGATGGCGCAAGTGCGCCACCTCTCCGGAAGTAGATGGCGTTGTGGATATCGGAGCGGAAAAAAGAGTCGGAAGGAGTCAGGCGGAAACTCTCTCTCGCTCTCCGTCAATGGTCGAAGGAGGACGTACGGTCACGCGGTCGACCACGTTCCTCGAAGTATCGTTAAAATAGCATTTGTATTACCAAATATAAGAAGAAATAGTGATGCAAAGTAGAGCATAACCGTTTCCGCGCGCCTCGCTGTTGGCCGCGGGGATTTATCGAGAGAGTCGACTTCGGAATGTCCAAAGGCCGGATGGCCGGTGCGCCCCGTGGCCATCTTGCAAGTCGAACCTCATTTCATCTCGATGGGCGAAAATAAAAGTTGCCGCGTGCCACGCTGTCGGCCCCGGGAACATACCGTTTCAAAAGCATGCAAATTTGATCGTGAGGATCGGCTTTGGAGCATCGAGGACCGTCTGGCCCATGCACACGTGGCAGCTTGAACGCGGATTCTCCTCGTTTCGCAGGCCGGCGATTCGACGCCGCGGGCCACGCAGTCACCCACGGGAACATACCAGTTCAACGGGATCTTCCTCATTATATGAAGAAAAAGGCCACGCGGGTGGCGTTTCGTCCTCGGTGAAATTTCCGTTCGACTCACGCCGCGCGTGAGCTCGTCGTATGGACGCGAACGTATGTATTTGACTGCTGAAAATCACGAGCCACGAGATCGTGCCCGTGAAACGTGAAGTCGTGCTCCGAAAGGAGAATTAGTTGAGGAGAAAGACAAAAGGTCTGTGCGGTGGGCGGTGATATCAGATGTGATATTTATTGTAGCGTAACATAACTCGCACATAAGGCGAAAACCATTCTATTCTTGTTATTCAACTGTGGTATTTATTGTCGCGTCACGTAAAGCGCGTACTTGATGAAAAGTGTATGTTGTTGCATGTCCAAAATCTTTAGTTATCGCCGGATAACGTTATCCATGTCTCTTTGCGTAATGTTTATTGTCTCCGCGCAATGAGCGAGGCCGAATAGAAAGGAAAAAAGTACCCGTACGTAGAGAGGAACGTGCCTTTAATTTTTGTATCAACGTAGCAGGATACCGCGTATCGAAGGGCGGCAAACGGCGACAGCCGTATGGCATGTTAAAGACTGAAAGAAAGGAAACCCGGTAGTTCGAGAACGTAGCCCGTCAGAGGGTGTCTGTAAGATATACTCCAAATAAAGAGAGTTGTGACGAACCCACTTAATAAGAGATTCGTTACAAACTTTTGTTCCATGTTGCCTTTTACTGGTTTCCTGATCTTGTTTTACACCTTTTTGTCTTCAAGTGCGGTGTCATTAATTATTGACAACGGTGTGGCAACATTTTTTTTTCTTATTTGTTATCAATTTTGTGGAGAATCCAGAGCGATGATTAGATGGTAGCAATACTAAAATATATAATTAGACGTATCTCCTATCTACCATTGTGTATGAAAATTGCACTTGAATTTTTTGTCTTCTTTGGTAACCCTTTTTATTTTTTCTCGACCCGAGATCTGTTTATGTAATAAGAGTGGTAATATATGTAATTGGAGATCTGTATATGAAATAAACACTTTTATTGAAGAGGTATCTACATTGCAGTTGGGCTATTAAGAAAAATCTACGTTGGACTTTGCATTTTGTTCTAGTTATGCATTATTTTCTGGTTTGAACATTGTATTTTCACATAGTTGTACTTATCATGGTATATGAATGTTTCTTTTCACTCAATTCTTTTGCTCCAAAATCTCTGTAGTGAGCTCGGTATATACTGATATCGATCCTTATTTTCTTCGGTAGTTCGAAGGTTTCGATATGTTATGCAGTGTGTGTATAGTTTGATAAAGTCTTATCTGGGTAAAACTGTATGGTCCTTACAATGTATTTTGTTTAACCACTCGATGCGAGCACAGCGTATATGTTGTGGAAGAGCATGCATGAGTGTTATTTCTATTTTTGGGTAGATACTTTTATTCGCCAATATACTTGACTATCGGTGTAATGATTATTTCAATTGATACACGTTTGCTTTTAGGATGTCGTCTATGCTCTCGCCCATGCTACTGCTCAGACGGGCCGGTTTACCTTAATTGAACGTTGGCGCTCCAATGAGCGGCTCCTTGCACCACATGAGAGTCCGGCAACAGTAAGAAAACGTTTAATCATTTTATTATGCATTTTACTTCACGCGCAAAACTTTGAATCCTAAAATCCTTCTGATAGTTGTATAATAATTCTTGCACACTATATTATTATGCAGTAGTACGATATTAACGTGTGCAATCGTTACTTAAATCTACTATAGGACTTAATATCTTTACTTATATTACCTATATCAGCATGGTCACTACCTTCCGTGTTATGACGCTGAAGAAGAATATCGTGAGGTGTATTATTATCGAATAATCCGAAAATCTGTAGATCGAAAACGACTTTGCAAGCTGTTGCCTCTAACAAAGACCGTTTCCGGTGTCTTCATCCGATTGCGCTCATTTTTCATGGAAATCTAAGCGACACGTTCTTTTTAAATGGCCGGATAAACAGCTTTGAGGAGTAAAATTCTCCCTCAAAGTGCATTTTGCAGTTTCGCTCATTCCTAATCGACATATTTAATTGGAGCCAATTGAAAAATAATGGGTATAGCGAATAATAAAGCATGCGCTTTTTGCGATTCTGAAAGGATAAATTGGTAGAAATGTAGGCTGGAAGCCGAAATATTTATTGAACTTGAAAACTTTTCTTCTATTTCAACGAAACCATTTGCCTTTTAGAGAGCTACAAAGAGTAGAAGTTACGGGCTTGTGCGTTTTGCGAAGGAAAAAAACCCGTTTGAGAGGTGACTACCTATTTCGAATGTACTTATATATGATGAATATAATAATGATTACGACGAGAAGTAGTTCGTTTATGGAATTATTTCCTATATGATTATAAATAGCTCGATGCGGAAGCGTGATCGTTATTCAATTTAGTTTTTAAATTCTTGATCCGTTCTCCTATGTTGTTGATTTCCGAAGGATAGTTTATTATTTCGTGAGACATATTATTTTCTAGTAACCGGTGCCCATTTTAATCATACACTTGAATTAACGCGAAAAATACTGCCCGATCAAGTATTGAGTATAGTGAAACTTGAAGGTGGACGTTCAAATTTGTTTTTCATCCATTATTTACAATGGCGATGTTGAGATGGCTGACATCTTTTTCAATGGAGGCATGAATTCGCACCAAAACATTTGTCAGGCCAAAACGAACAACTTTTGTAGGAATTTTTTTATAAATACCATAATTCTTAGATTAGAACACTATTTTTTAAATTCTTTCTATTATCCAAACAAATTCACATCCCCACACTCGAGCACACTCATACCTGGGATGTTAAAGACTTTACCTCCTCGTGGTGCATGGATAGCCCTAAATTGGTCAAAAACGGTCTTTTAGTCAAAAAATGTATGAAATTTATTTTAAAAAATCTACACAACTTGTTAGCTGTTTCTACAAAATTCTACAAAACAAAATTCTACAAAACTGTTAGCCTGATAAATTTTTTGATAAGGAAAAGTCATGTATCCATTTTTTTTAAACATGTCAGTCATCTTAACTTCGCCACTTTGAACTTTGGACAAAACATTTTTTTTAACGTCTTCCTTTAAACCCTAAAAGTTTTACTATACCAGTCAGAATAGCCGAAATTTGGACTTCTATTCAAAGACGCAAGAGCAGCGCCAATTTTTTTAAAGGTTGTTTGGATCTATAAGAACATGCCCTTAAGTTTTCGTAAAAATCCAAATTTTTTTCAGCAATTAAAAATATTACAAATTATAAAGCCGATTTTTCAGTTATTTTTTTTGGAATGCGTTTTATCGAACAATGCTTCAAACAAAAGATGTGCGCCATAATTTCCTCTATAAAATAGATTCTATGCAAAAAAGATCTAACATTGTAAGTTAAGTAATTAATTGCAATTGAAAAATACGGTTCTCATTTTGCTTTTCGCATCTGCTATCGGTCATTTGTCAACATATTATGTTTAAACTCATCCATCTAGAGAAAACCCTCCTTAAGAGATACGTGCAAGATTTATTGATCTACGTTAGACAGGGTGGACCATTCAACGTGACTGTTTTTCAAATGGGAACATGTTTTTTTTTTCATTAAGACGTTGTGGCTGATATTCAAACCAATCCAACGACTTTGATATCATGGCCTTGATATGATTTTCACCAAAATAATTTGGTGAAAGAACGACCTATGATACTATGACCTTGCAATGATTTTTCACCAAACTATTAGTGAAAAATCATTTCGGGGTCATGGTGATCATTTCAAGGTCATGATCTGATAGATCGTTGGATGCGTCTGAATATCAGCTAGAACTTCTTGAAAAAAAAACATATTCGAATTTGAAAAATCATTGATGACCTTCAGAACGCAAAAACTCTGGTTGACAAAAATGAATCTGGGATAATACCCCGGAAGTCAACGTCTTCGCCTACAACATACACTAATTCGTAACTGTTGTTAACGCAGATTTCTATCTTAATTATTAAGCAGTCAGCATCCTCGACAGCTTGCTTCACGATGAAGCCCTCATCTCGTAATTTTGGTAATAATATCTCAATAAGATTTCGCTTATGTTCCTCATTGGATAAAAATTTGTCTTGCGGTAACTTCGATACGATATTAATATTGCAAACAACTTCTGAGGCACAATTAAGTCGTTCCCTGCGGTGCCGCTTAGCACTTTTCGTATGTTTATCCTCGCCCTTGTCAGGGCATCCATCGAGAACTACAATGCAATTTTTTAAGTAATGGTTCTTGAGGTAATTTACTTAGTTTGTTAAAATGTCATCGAACTTATCGTTTTGCCGCCATACAACATTACGCAAAAAAAACCACCCTCAGTAACATAGATATTACTGCCTTTCACTGGTCGCTGTAAGGGCGTACAAAAATCGAAGAGCTTCGCTTTCGGATTTTTTCTCATTCCCTTGTCGTCAAAGAGCGATAATGGGTAGGGTGCAAATTGTTTACTTTTTTCGAAACGTAAGAACTTATGATTTCAGCGACTTCCGCTGAAAAAAAATTTAAAAAGCTTAATTATTACTCGTATTATTTTAGTATATAATACATTTATTACGGTGAGTAAAACTTTGTACAAAATGCAACTTAATTATCATACGCTGCCCCATTCATCGAAAAATTATTTATTGGCACGAGGATATTCAAATTGAGGAAACACAATAATGATTGGGGTAATTATAGGAAAAAATTGATTTTTCAGGGCTTTATGGTATTCGCGAGAAACAAAAACGCAGAATTGAGGAAAAAACAACTCTCTACGACCATTTTTATGGAAGTCATTGAATTTGTTAACTAAGCCGCTCGAAGGGAGCTGGACGCGGCACCCCCAATGCGCCGCACCGGCAACCGACCGACGCTGCTCGCTGATCCGCGCGAGGGCGATCGGAATAAATTATTATTCGCAATGAAACGAACGCTCTAAAGAGTTATATTATATTGATTCTCATGCCCAAAAGTGTAGAGAAAGTCTACGAATTGGAATTTTGCGAAAATCTTGATTGCAACAATGGTAAATTGCAAAAACGTAAAAACATCGAAAGCTCGGGTTGTAATCAAGATACTGCGTCTTTTTTTTATTGCTCTCCATACAAATCGCATCAGAATTTTGAATAATATTTTAAATATCTACATAATTTAAGGAGTCATTTCTATTTCTTTATAAGAAAAAGTTTTAAATCGTGGAAAAACGGTTTTTTTCAACAAATATGTAAATTTTTTAAATCGAGAATGTACACGATGAAATGAAGGTTCTGATTTTTTTCTACTCTTCTAGCCTTCCTCGGAGATGGGAATTTGAAAACTCTTGATCTTCGTAGATCGGAGATTGTTGCTTAACTATATAACGTAGACCAATAAATCGTGCACGTATCTCTTGAAATTATATGTTGATAAATGACCGATACCGGATGCAAAAGGCAAAATTAGAAAAGGTTTTTCCATTGTAATTAACTGCTAACTAAAAATGTTACGTCATTTTTGCATAGGAACTGTTTTATAGAGGACATTATGACGCACGACTTTTTTGGGACGCATTTGTTGATAAAACGCATTTCAAATAGAATAACTGAAAAAATCGGTTTTAATATTTAATAATTTTTAATTGCTAAAAACAACTAGAATTTTAACAAAAACTTGCGAGTTTCCCTGTGGTTTCAAAAAACCTACAAAAATATTGGTGCTGCTCTTGTGTCCGTAAATAGGTCTCATGTATGTCCTGACTGAACTATTATAGATTCTTCGTGATTCGGTCCTTTTAATGTTTCGATTTTAAAGTCGACGGAGGTGACAGTGATATTGAGTATTCTTTCTCTTACAAGCTGGTAATTCCTCTTTGAATAGCGATAAATAAGCAGTTCTCGAGTTATTATTACAAATTTCGTAGACGTCTCTATTGAAAATGGTTTTGTTCTACTCGTACGGGCGAAGGATAGACTTCGCTGACGCTGAATTCGATATTTTTATTTAATGGTAAAAGCAGATAAGCTTATAAGCAGAAGTAGTGAACTTTTGCTACAATCGTAGATTCCTCGGGGTCTTCCCCCTTATTACATTCCCTACCATATTCCACTTCCTCATCCCTACGTTGCGGCTGGAGCTGATTTCCCCCTCTGTATCGCATTCACCATGACATTTATGCCATAGGTATAGGGAAACTGTGGAAAACCTATACCAATGCAGCCGGTACCAAGTTCGCTTCCCAGTTTCGGAACAAGTCGCGTTTTGTCGAGAAATAAATCACATTCTACAATCGTACACACACGACACACACACATACCGGTCCGTGTGCATGACATCCGCTAGAACTACGTCACGCCCGTATTTTTTATTTATTATTATTTGGTTTTTATTTATTTTTATTTATTTTATTTACAATAAAAGTCTATTTTCCCGGACCCTTAAGACGGAATATACATTTAGACGGACAAATATTAAGCAATTCTGGGGGACTTTTTCAAACTGGGAAATAATCGTTCTAAACTAATCAAACTGTAGGTATACTTCGATTTCTTTAAATTCATTTATCATCAGAATGGCGGAGCTGTGGCAGAATGATACAACAAGGGTGCCGCGGGAGTTGCGAGTCGGCGTGCAGTCTAGCTTCCCGTAGACTGTGATTTGCACAATAAATTAAGCATTTGTTCGGTTAGAACATGTAAAGTTTCTATTTGACGGTAATTAAAATGAATAAAATGCAAATTGAAAAGAATAACACGCATTTACAAAAAAAATCAACATTTCACGCAAAACTTCAGTAAAATTTGTATTAAAAAAGTAGTTCTTTTGTTTAGTTTCTCAAGAACAATTCTCGTCAAGTAGAAGTTAGCAGTATTACTAATATTTCTACCTAGTTCAAGTCAATTCCTCAATGGTTTTTGAGTAATCCAGCACGCCAATTTCGATAATGCAGTTTTGAGAAAAACGCATTTAAAGCTTGATAGAAATAGAACGCTTAATAGAAATTAAATCAAATTGCACTAGGTACTTGTGGTAAATAATAACTTAAGTAATCGGTTACAAAGTAATTCAATTATCAATTACTGTAGTAACGCTTCTACTTTTACCTGCAGCGCATGTTCCAAATGCGAGCGGTGAGGCACAGTGTTGACGGGCTGTGACGGTTGGAGTTTTTATAATTTCGCCTTGCAACTTTCAGAAATTTTTTTTCTATATACAGTTCTATCGCTCAAATAAACATAATCGATTTTTTGTCGATCTAAATGTCCCTAAAAATTCTAACAAGTAAAAAAAACCCAAGTAAAAAAAAGTTCCCTTGAAACCATTATCGGTTTTGTAGATCACTATCTACAAAACTCAAAGTAAACGAAATATTTTTTATTCTATTTCAGATAAGGGCTTTATTCAGATGATGACGTATTTTTTTTAAAGTTTGTTTCTTCCTAAGGTACACACTGTTTGCGTATGTTATCTATTTTTTTCCCAGTGCGACTGTTTCTTTCCCAATTTTTTTTCCACACCTTTTTCTTCACTTTTTCTTCCTGCCCCCCCCCCCTCCCTCCCTCCTTGCGGCCGCAGTCGACTTCCCCCCTGTATCATATTCATCATGACATTTCTATCATGGGTATAGGGAAACTGCGGAAAACCTATACTAAGCCGGTATAGGCTTTGGTATAACCGGTATAGCCGGTCATCAAGTTCGCCCCCCGGTCGTGGAACTAGTCTTATTTTGCCACGAAATGCCGAAGAAAAAAATTTCACAACGAAATGTACGCGACTCGGTTTCGTACCCGGGACCTCCCGGTCCGCAGGTTTAGTAGCAAGCACGCTAATCACTAGACCATCGCACCGGTTGATTACTTTTTAAAATTAAAACGTACAAAAGAAGTGAAATAACTTTTTATGAAAAAGGCAAGCAAGTTTTATGAAATGTACACAAAGATTTCAAATCCTGCAAATAATATTTTTTTCAATATTTTATCTAAACATACTCCTCACCATGTTACTGTTATATTAGGTTGATAAAAAAGTGTTGTCGCAAAAATTTAAAAAATGTTTTTTACGTATTGACGCAATATGATATCGAGCTATGTCGAGAATATTCTAGAATATTTTCTTCTCTTCTGCGTGACAGGGTATGAAAGGACGAGCGCGCGTTCTAGTGGACAGAAATGGCTTCGATCTCGCAGGAGCAACTTCGAGCGATCATATTTTACGAGTGGCGGCGCGGCACAAACGCAAGCACAACTGCTGAAAATATTCAGGATGCATTCAGCGAGAACGTAGTTTCTCATCGAACAGTGCAGCGTTGGTTCAATCGTTTTAAATCTGGAAACACAAGCCTTGAAGATAAGGAACGTTCCGGATGACCGTTGACCATCGATGAAGACGCATTACTCCGCTGCATCAAAGAAAAACCGGAAGCAAGTACGCACGAGCTAGCCGGAGAACTTGGCTGCACCGGACCGTCAATAGTAAATCACTTACACAACTTGGGATACAGGAAAGTTCTAGCTCAATGGATACCGCACCGTCTCACCGACGCCAATAAGAACTGCCGCGTGACCATCTGCCAGTCGCTCCTGCTTCGCCATCATCGCAAGGAGTTTTTAGAAGATCTTGTGACGGGAGATGAAAGCTGGGTCTTATATGATAACAGAACGCGTCTAGCCTACTGGCTTCCTATCGGGGAGAAACCGCCACTCCAACCGAAACCTGATCGTCACTCACAAAGGAGTTTGTTGTGCTGTTTCTGGGACGCAAAGGGAATGCTGTTTCACAATTTTCTCCCGGTAGGCAAGACGATCTCTACACGCTACATCAAGAATCTCCAGGAATTGGCAAAAGCTATAAGAGAAAAACGGCCAAGACGCGCGACTGTGCACCTTCTGCACGACAACGCGAGACCCCATGTCGCAAAAGAAACCCACAAAACAATCACTGAGCTTCACTGGAATACCGTTCCTCATCCACCATACTCTCCCGACATCGCGCCATCTGACTACCATTTGTTCAGACATTTGAAGGCATATTTGAGGAACAAAACTTTCAAGAACTTCGACGATCTCAAAAGGGATGTTTTAAATTTCTTTGAGTTCCAGCCGCCGCAGTTTTGGGCAAAGGGCATAAATGAGTTGCCAACTAGATGGTCGAGTGTCATAGGAACCGATGGCGAATATATTGTTGATTATAAATGTTTTGTATAAGATATATAAATAAATAAATTATATTGAAATTATTGCGACCAAACGTTTTATCAACCTAATAATAAAAAAATCGAATCACGATTATGTAAAAGTGCAACGTATAAATCACAACAATTATATTGGAAATGCTGTGCAACGACTTAGCGTGTATGGTTTCTTACCGAACCGTTCCCACCGCCTTTTGTAACGTCTTTCATTAGCAACTTTTGTTACAATTTATGTCCTTAGATTATATCAAATTATATAATCGCAATAGTTATCGCCCCAGGTATATCAGGAATATTAGGAATGAGATGTTGGACTGTCCTCGAATAGACTATCGAAAATGGAGCGATATGTATTGAGTAATATCGATATTCGATCGATAATAGAGTAGAGGTGAATACTTCGCCATAACTTTTCATATCATGTGTCGTGCCCCGAATTTAGCGCGTACCTTAAAGCACATACAAAAAAACATATTTGATTTACGAAATCGCGCGGCCATAGGCCCCTGTGCAAACGACAGCAGTTTGAGCAGGTGAAGCACCTCTAGAGGTTATTTTAGCGACACGTATCGCTGAATCGGCATCGTACGATTCGAACGTTCGAGAACGTTCGATTGCGAATAACCGAGTTAACAATTAGAGGAATGAAACGTCAGAAGTCAGTCTTCGGTTGGCAACCGAAGCGATCGGTCTCAAGGCAATTAAACATTTTGTAAATCAAATGTTGCCTAGTTGTAATAAAGTTAAATAATTGTAAGTTCATAATTCCCGAGTTGGGGATTCACTCGTCATTGGAAAGACCCCAGCTACCCGTCCTCGATCGCCTGATTCCAGCTACCAGTCTTTTTCAGGGACGTAACACCCAGGGCACATATGTTGGCGCGATTCAGCGGCACAACAAATCGAAATAAAATGATTTCAAGAGCCGTGTGGTCTAGGAGAAGATCAGTGATTTGATTTATACTTTGCGGAATCAGCAACTTGGTATGCACTTACGGATTGAATTGCACCAATTTATGTCTTTTATAGTGTGATAGTCAAGTTGTTGAGAAAACGACATTCTTCGTCGAGCTCTTTTTCTTAACATGTACGCCAAATCGTCGCACAGCATTTCCAGTGTACTTGTTATGATGCATACGTTGTATTTTTATATAATCGTCATTCGAATTTTTCATTATAATAGTAATATGGTTTTATTCAGATAAAATATTGAGAAAATTATTATTTCTAGGATTTGACAATTATGTGTTTGTAAATTTTCTGAAAACTTGCATGGCTTTTTCATAAAAAGTTATTTCACTTATTTTGTACGTTATAATTGAAAAAGTAATAATCTAAATAAAACCATTGTGTGAAATAGAATAAAATTTTTTTCGAGTTTAATGCAAAAGTGAATCATTTTCGGAATTAATTTTTAATTTTTTTAAGGGCGGGGTAAGCAACATAAAAAATTATTAAGGATGTTGAGTGCCAAATCGCTAATGATGATAAAATTCTGAAAATTTGGTATGTTTTTTGTATGAAGTATTTCAGAGGTCGTGTAAAAATTTCACGACAATTAGGAAGCTCGTTATTGAACAATTAACATTAACAAATTAAATGTTGTTTTATGGAAACTGATGTAACTTTGCAATAAATTTTATTTTTGACCTCTCAATTTTATAATATCTACAATATACTGAAAGCAACGGAAACAAAGCGAAGTTTATCGATAATTTTTTTTTTATTTCTTTTAAAAATTGTTCTTAACAAAATGTTTATTTTTTAATAACGAGCTTCCTAATCGTCGTGAAATTTTAACACGACCTCTTAAATACTTCATACAAAAACATACCAAATTTTCAGAATTTTCTTATCATTTTTTATTTCAACCCTTAAGGAGGTTTAAGTAATGATGATAGAATTCTGAAAATTTGGTGTTTTTACATGAAGTATTCAGGGGGTCGTGTAAAAATTTCTTGAAGATTAAGAAGCTATTTATTGAACAATTAACATTAACATGTTTCATAGGGACTCAACATTCTTAAGTGTACAACTTAGTTCGGTCCGTTTTCAAAAGATGGCTCTAGGTGCTATAAATGGTTGACAGCAACAGCTGATTTTTGCTGTATCGTGAAGTACCAACATCTCCTAACCAAATATCATTCACAGTCTTTTGAGTTTTGCGCATCAAGTCTAATCTTTTACTGCGGTGAAAATGTCGAATTTCGTCCCAAATAAGCACCATTTGCGGGAAGTGTTGATTTTCTGTTTTAATTGGAAGAAAACTGCAGCTGAAGCCCACCGAATACTTATGGAAGTTTATGGTGAATCTGCACCGTCGGATAAATCTTGCAGATAACGGTTTCAACGGTTTTAAAGTGGCGATTTCAGTGTTAAGAACAAAGAGCGTTCAGATCAACCGAAAAAGTTTGCAGATGAAGAATTAGAGACATTACTCGATGAAGATTCGTGTCAAACGCAAAAAGAGCTCGCACAAACATTAGAAGTTACGCAACAAGCTATTTCGAAACGACTCAAAGCCGAAAAACGTCCAGAATATGCGACCAGACACGAGTCCATAAACTTTCAACATAACAACGCTCGGCCTCACGTTGCTATTGTAGTGAAAAACTATTTGGAAAATAGCGGGTTGGAAATTCTGACTCACCCGCCTTATAGCCCAGACCATTTGTTTCGATCGATGCAGAACACTTTCACTGAAATACGCTTCACGTTACAACAGGGTAGCAAAAGTTGGCTCGATTCATTCTTGGTATCAAAAGATGAACGCTTCATCCGCGACGGAATTCATAAATTACCAGAAAGATGGGGAAAAGTAGTGGCTAGCGATGGACAATATTTTGATTAATGTATTAATTCATTTTGTCATTCAAATAAGTGCGTATTTTAAGCAAAAAAAAACGGACCGAATTAAGTTGTACACCCAATAATTTTTTTTAAACTTTTATATGGGAGGAATTTTTATTATTATTTGTAGTTTGACGACACAGTAACAAAGAATTATCAACAATAAGATAAGAATAATCTGCAAACTTTTTTGTATTAGGGGTTCAAAACTCTGCCAATCTAATAATTATTCTTACTTGATTGTTGATATATATGTATTTGTTAATTTATTGAGGTTTTACTTGCACAGCCTTTCCGGCTTTTTACAAGCCTCCACTGTTATGTATCCAACCGCTTTATACTTGTGCTTTCCCTCTATCATTCCTCCCCCACATTGCGGCCGCAGCCGACTTCCTCCTCTGATCGTACTCACCATGCATATCTGTCATGGGCATAGGGAAGCTACGAAAAACCTATACAGGTTTGGCGAACTTGGAACCGGTACAGCCGGTTCCAAGCTCCCAGTTACGGAATTAGTCGCCCTTTGCCAAAAAAGTGTCGAAGAAAAACATTTCACGACGAAAGTACGCAACTAGGATTCGAACCCTCGACCTCCCGATTCGCTGGCGAGCACGCTAACCACCAGGCCACCGCACCGGGATTCCTTGATTGTTGATAATTCTTTCTTAATGTGTCCTCAAATTACAAATAATAAAATTAGGCAGAATGAAAAAAATGTCATTTCGTTACATCCCAATTATGCAAACTTCAACTCTATAGAGATATAACAGATTTTATATTTTTCTATTTTATTTCCTATGATTGTAATATTATCATTATTAAGATTTATTATAATTATTAAAATTGTTTACATATTATCGATGCAGTCGGAGCGTTTTTATTACGTCACTGGGATTCCGTACAAAGAACAATCTAGATACGCGCGCGCGCGTGTGTGTGTGTGGGTGCGTGTGTGTGTGTGTGCGGGCGCGTGCGTGCGTGCGTGTGTGTGTGTGTGTCTGAGAGAGAGAGAGAGAGAGAGAGAGAGAGAGAGAGAGAGAGAGAGAGACAGAGAGAGAGAGTGAGAGAGAAAATGAGTGGCTAGACATTTTTTCGATAATATGAAAAAACTGTAGGTGCCATATGAAGGGCGGCCTTTCAAAGTACCATAAAATGCATTATATATTATATGCAGCTGCGGCTATGAGAGGAGTCATTGTTCCAAAAAGAAACAGATTTTAATCCCATCGAGATCTTGGCTTCATTCCGAAATATAACGTCATGATGTTCACATGTGCGAGTATGTATGCAGTGCATCCGGTCAAACACCCCCTGGACTTGACCAATAATGAGCTCGAACAAGTTCCAAAGGTCTTTCTCCTAAAATATTGGGGTCATTGTATTGGTTTATTGTGGAATCGTTTGCCAGAACATCATCGCAACGATAGTGGAGTGATATCATATCTTCCATGCATGGAGCATTATAATACGCCACAAATGAAAGATCACATTGATGGCCTCCCACCTCAACGTCGAGACTGTAGAAAAATGTCACGAGGTGGGAAACTTTCCACGTGGGAGGAGTATTGCGTTCCACGAACGTGTTTGAACCCGTTTTTCATTATTGGAAAAGTGGGGAGAAGTTTGAAAATTCGAGTGGTGGGGTTACAAAACGAGGGAGCTTATAATTTCATGGACCAAGCTCAGACTGCACTATTCCACCGCCACATCAACATCTCCAAAAATAACTTTGAACATTTTTTGAAAAAGAGAAAAGTTACGAAAATGGATGTTACGCGTATCAACAAAATCAGCCTGATGGCGGAATTCCTTCCAACGAAGAAGCTGTCAGAACCCCGCGTTCACTCGTATCATCGAATCTCCGACATGAGGGCCGTGCAAACCAAGTTTGGGAAACGCTCTATCGCGGACATCGCGGATGAGTTCACCGTCTTCTTTACAGCGCGACTTGCGAAGGCTTTTGACGAAGATTTGGAAACGTCCGAGCGTATGCGGCAAGCGGCACGTGATCATCTACTCTGGATGACATACAAAGGTGGAAAATACAACAGCATGGACTTTTTCCAACTCTGAGCACCCATGGTGGAGAAGACGAAATTCGTTGAAACACCATCGTCGAACGGCTGTCCGCATCATCCATAGCATGCTGCAACTGGCACGCCATAGTCAACTCTACATGCAGTTGCGGAAAATAAACACCGTCAAGTTCCATCGTCTCTGAGCATAGTGGAAAAGACAAAATTCGTTGGGCAGCATCGTTGAGTGCAACAGCCGTCCGCATCACATTCGTCTCGTTATTGCTTTCGACGTTTTTAGTGTTGACTATGTGAAAACGTATTTTAAAAAAACTGTTTTTTAGAAATGTAAAAGAAGGAGAAATTCAATGTGGTTCCGTCGGAGAATAGATGAAGAATACAAATGGTATATATTTTCATCGAAATGTTTTTTATTCATTAAAAAAAATTCCTCGCTCACATAACGCTGCGTAAGGTAAATGTCCCAATTATTGAGAAGCTAAGGATCTGGGAGATTGAATTCGGTGAGAAAAAATATAAAATAAAGAAAAAAACCATCGCTTTCATGTTCAAATGATACTTTGATATTTTTACTTTCGAAAAATCACCCTTTAAATTATTTTTAAATGATTTCAAATGAAAAAGAAGAATAACATTGTGAAGCATCCAAATGTCCCAATTATTGAACACTGGAACTGCCTATGTCCCTAATATTGAACAGGCATGTCCCAGTTATTGAACACTCTGGAGTATTCTTTTTCCGTTCTGAAAATATTATTTTGGGTATAATATTAAGAAATAAAAGCAGAATCGAACACTTAAATAATCTCTTATTAATCGTGTAAAAATACAAAAATATGTATTGAGTCCCTTTTGACAGATTTTTGGTTCAGTCGCATTTGGTTTATTTTTGCTTTTCAACTCGAACTTTAATTTATTTTTCTTTTCAGCTTCCTCGTTTTTATGTTCTGTTTTTGTTTGATTTTGTCGCAGCTTTCTTGTTTTTCGACTCCAACTTGATTTTCTTTTTATTTACCGCTCTGCATATAGTGCGGTTTTTTCAACTTCCGCACTATATGCAGAGTTTTCAACTTCCGCACTATATGCAGAGCGACGTCTTGTTGTCGCCATGTTTATGCCGTTTTATTGGGAAAATTTTATCCCTGAAATGTCAGAGAGCAAAAAATATTGAACATTACATTCGTATTTTTAGGTTACATTTAGGTTATATTCTCTTTTTACTTTTCTTTTTATGTTTATTGCACAAAAATACGAATAAAAAATATATTTGACGATCTTAGAGTTATTATTTAAAGAATAAAGGTAAGTTTATTCAGGAACTTACAGTTTTTGTTTAAATAAATCCGATTCACACGATCTGTCACACGTTAACTGTCTCGATGTTTTGATGGGTTTAATGACGCCATCTTGGAGAATTCAAGTGTTCAATAATTGGGACACACTGCATTTTCTATGTCCCAACGATCGAACACCGTATTTTTTAACAAATAATTAATTAAAAACATTTTTTTAATTTGTTATTTGTAAGAAATTTTCTGAGGAACCTAAAACGCCTTTACTTTTTGAGATGCGACAGTTTTTGAATTTTTTATGCCCTTACGCATGAAGCGGCGCGTCTTAGCAAACACGATAAACAGTTACCACGAGACGTCAAATCGGGTCACCGTTGCTGATTGAATTTTTTTTTTCTCCATTAATTAAAGCTTTTTTTGCACAAGCAAGGTAACATTTCGATAGCTAAAAGTTCCATATATGTAATGAAATTTTTATAAATAAGTAAATGCATGCAGGTAAATGAGAAATAATAAAAATACAAGATAGTGTTCAATAATTGGGACCTGTTCAATAATTGGGACATTTACCTTATACACTCAATCAGCTTTTCAGCGATTTTACACTATCATGAGCGCAGTTGTATTTCGTGTTGAAGGAATGATGGGGGCATTTGGAGTTTGTGTTTTTCGGCAACTTTTGCAGCGACAGACAGTCCAGAGTCTCCAAGTCGATGATCTCTGTTGCGGGATCCGTGAATTATAGCCATGAGCATTTCTCGAATCCCTTCGCAGAGATGGTGGGAGCTCCTTGCAAGATTTCTCGAATTGTCTTTCTAGCTGCCGCTGTGATCCCAGCGTATTCCATGGAAATTGCGTTCCAGCCACTTGATTGTCATTTTGTGCTTGGCCGGTAGAGTCCCATGCAAATGGTGCGTCGAATGCGAGCGTCAGCGGTTCAGCATCCTTATCGCGGAATCTGACGATGGACATCTCCTTTACAACAAATTTGTTGATGGGATCTTTTGAACCCCTGCACATCGACGATAAGCTCCATGTTGACCGATGCGGGTACGAATCATCGGCATGATTTTATACCAATTTTTTAACCCCACCACTGATTGGATTGTACTCGACAATACGATCATGGAGGATCATGCAGTATGCCGAAGTTTGTGGCGGATTATTGCTTTTCAATTCAAACTCAAGGCGCACGTCAACAGGGCCGGAATTGAGAGAATCGTTTTGCTTTGAACAGTCAATAACAACGAGGGGGGCTTTTTCTAAAAATTCCATCCTGCTCAGCGATGGTTCAGCCTCTTTATTGTAATAGGTCAGTTGAAAGTTTGTGTACATCTCGTAAAGAGCATATTGATTTTGATCAATGTTCGAATTCAAATTTCCATATGGATAACATTGTGAGTTGAGGTATAGTTTGACATCGCTCGTGTTACAATGATCAAAGTGGCTCGCATTGTGTTGTTTCTTATTTTTCCGTCCCGTCTGCAGCGCGAGTATGACATCTCGTGGTTTCTCCAGCTGATTCGAGGTTTGGACCACACGTGCTCAGAGGTCGCAGGCAGCAGCGGATATTCATACAGTTCCTATGTTCGAAAACTCATGGAGATTGGGGCGTCTTTGGCGAGGAACTTTAACCGTTGCACTTTTCGCTGATCCGAGACTGTACCGTGTTACATACGGTACGAGCCAGTCGATTTTATGCAATACGAGTTTGTAGTCTTCGGCGGCCATTTGTACAATGGCATTATCATCCGTCTTTGATGTCGTGAGAATCAACTCATGCTTGGCATTCACAACAATTTTACGATAATCTTCGGCAAAACTGAGGAGCATGCTGGGCGGTAGACAGACATCAAAGTTTCCCGATATATCTACAATCTGCTTGATCTCTTCGAGATCGAGCCATCCAGTGTTCTCGAGCATAGAGTTTTTGGCCGGTGAGAGAGATGAATATCCCTTCAATACACTCGTAATGCCGACATTCTTATTACGATCGATTTCTATGGCATTCAATTCATATCGCACTTCCTCAAACAAATGACAAATGGCATTGCTGACGAGACTTGTAGCAGTGGTTGGCGCCCCATCACGCTTGGATAATTTCCCACATATGTGTAGGGAACTCTTGCTTGGCAGGATGGAGAGGTCTTGATGTTGGATGGCAATACGAATTTCATCGCTGTTATTGAAGGCTGAAGATGCATATGGCTGATGAGCGTGAATCTCACAATGGATGATGGATTCATCAAAGACCACGGGCGTTTGAATGTTTACAATTTCTTCTTTCATTTCACGCAACAAATGTACAGAGCAGAGACTAAATAATTTTTTACACGCTTTCGCCACGTACTTTGAGACCCAAATTCTTCAAGAGTAGCACATTTTGAGGTGTTAGCACTTTGTGCACTGGCCGACGACTAATGGTTTTTATCCATGGCCGTTTATTGTTATTGGAAGATCTATTGAAAACTATACCCATCACGACTTTATATGCAGGCGTATGATGATGACTTCACCGCAGAAATTTACCAAGTCACCGTCCTGATCCGTATCGGGTCAACCGTTCGGCTCGTGATTGGCAGATAAATAAAGTGTGAGGGAACTTCAATGATCTTATAGCCCGGTGGCACAGATGGAAAAAATTCGTGAATTGCGTGTACTTTTTGTCCGTTAATATAGGCTCCAGCGGTAATGTTGCACTCGACGCGTAGGGCGTTCACTTTGAGAATGGCTACAGGAAGGTCAGATTCGTGTCTTTTATTGACTTCCAATTTGCGTGCGGTGAAGCCTAGAAGATGGCCAATAGAATCTTTCGGCTCAAAATTGACATCATGATCACACTCGATCTCACCGCGCAGCGTATTATTATTCGGTTTAATGCTAATTTTGATGTTTTTACGCGTGAACTCTGTTTGTATAAACGCCTCAATATCCTCTTTTTCATAGCTACCCGTAGTTATCGTCAGCATCTCATCTCCCACGTAAAGTTTATCATGGTCAACGTCGATATTGGGAATAGAGTTGAAGGTTAACAATTCAACGAGACCGAAGGTATATCTTTTGTGTGGCGAGAGTTCGATGGGGGCACTGCGCCTCGAGTATGGACGATGAGCCAGATATGGCCAAGGTTAAGCTATCATCCATGGTGCTGGTAAATTGACAACTGAATTCTCCACGTCATTTCCCTCCTATATATAGTGTATATTTGTCTTTGTGCTGCAATTGTCGAGAAAGATACTTGAGACACAAATGTCCACATTTAATCGTATCATATTCCTGATATCCTTTATAACTATAACTAATGCTACCAACACGAAAATATCTCATGAGTTCGAATGGTGGTGTAAGATTGCCGAAACAATCAAAGTATATGACTTTCCATCCAGTCTTTTTTTACGCGATCCAGTGTGTTCCAGGACCGACATTTTTATCGAAATTTACAATTGCTGCTTCACATTTGAGAGGTCCGCTCGCTGGCAATGTATCGCGTCTGTAAACTCCACGGAAACATGGAATCTTCAGGATTTTCGCATATTTAAGGCGTTACCCCCACTTGGAGCGCAAAAAAGGCCTTTTTCATGATTTTTTTTAAAGAAAACTACAAACTTTTTTAATCGATCAATATACCATCTTAAAGAACACATCTTGAAGAACTTTCAGTAATTTTTTTATTGAAAAATATTACTTTGTTTAGTGGCAAATGGCAGTCAATGAAATAATGTTTTTATATACACGGTTTGCGGTGACCAACATTGCGGCGAAGTGAATCATCTGAAAAAAAAAATGCGGATGGATTTAGTCAAATATAAGTATAAACTAGTCTTTAATCGAAGGATTTTAAAAAATATTCATTTTTCACAAAATGGCGGACAGTCAAAGTTAATGGTTCGATTTTAACAAAAAGAAAACGGCCGTTTTTTGGTTATAAAACGGCCATTTAAAAAAAAAAAAAAATTGAACGATTAAAGACTACATTTTTATGTATTAAATAAGCCTGCAAAATTTCAAGAAGATCGGTTCATTAGTGTTCGAGTAATCTTGGTCACCGACTTCAGAAATGCCATTTTGAGAAAAACGCGTTTAAAGTTTCAATTTCAGTTTACACGAAGAACGGATTCTTCTCTTTCAACGCTCATATCTCAGTCAATTTTGTTCGGATCGACTTGAAATTTTCAGGACATATTCTCAGATACTTATACTTCAAAAAAATGTATTAAAAAAAACGATGTTTTCAAAAATGCAAGTGGGGGTAACCCCTTAAGAAGGTCGATGCCGGTGAGAGGCTGGTGAGGTAGCGTTACTTCTAGTTATTTGGCTTGATATGAAGACCCAATCCCTGCTTATAGGTTTTAGATATAAGCCCTTGCCCAATGCAATTGCTTCAATTGTTCGATTATGGCGCTTACTTTCATCCAATTCACGTTTGCCTGCTTGAGCAGCATTTACCGCTTTAGCTATACTAGCTGCACCACCTGACAAAGCACCAGCAGCGCTAAGACCCGCAAAAATGGACACGAGGAACGGCATTAAACCACCAATTTTATGGGGTCCAGATAGAACCCGAGGTGTGCGCACTTTACCACCTTGTGTCTTTACAGATGCACGAGCACCTTTTAGAACTGATTTCGGTTATGGATCATTACTTTCAATCATTGTTTTCTTTGCGGCGCCAATAATTTTTTCCAAACACACGCCACCCTTACGGGCCTTCATCCCCATACCGAATTTTCTCTTTGTCCTCATATTTGCCACACCCGAAGCACTCGCTTTATCACCGAGTCTAGCGTCTTTAGCGGTAACACGTTGCCAAGCCTGTTCAGACAACACTTTATCCACCGAATGTCGCGCTTCAAGATTATCCGGATTTTTCGAATATGCAATATCGTGTTGTTTGCAAGCCCTATCCAGTGGGTTAATGCCCGGATCACCACGAGCAAGTTACCACTCTTACCATGCACGATCCAGTCTAAAGACATTACCTAACTGACTGATAATCCCTATAAGAATCCTTTTTATATGATTTCACCGTTAGTCGTGTGTGAGATGACGCCCAACAAGTAAACTATCGGAGGCGGTCTTTCCGTGATAAATTTCGATGAATTACTCGAAGATGGTGGGGCGAAGAAGCGGCAAAAGCGTCATGGGAATTTATTGCCGGATAGCATACGTGTACTGTTTTGTGGTCCATCGAATTGCGGGAAAACCAACGCTTTGCTCCCTCTTATCATACATCCCAATGGTTTGAGAGTTGAGAACATTTACTTGTATTCCAAGTCGTTGAAGCAGCCAAAGTAAAAGGTGCTCGAACGGTTGCTCGAACCCGTGAGTGGAGTGGCGTATCATCCATACAACGCGCATGAACATGTGATAGCACCAAGTGATGCACAATCCAACTCTATATTCATCTTTGATGATATAGCGTGTGAAAAATAGGATAATGTTAGAGCCTTCTTTTCCATGGGAAGACATGAGATTGTTGACAGTTTTAATCTTTGTCAGACGTACACCCGTATCCCCAAACATCTCGTGAGAGATAATGCAAATTTCGTGGTGCTTTTCAAGCGGGACGATATGAACCTCAAACACGTCTACAACGATCATGTTAATACGGATATGACTTATACGTGCTGTAAAAACATGTGCACGAAATGTTGGAATTCCGACAAGGATGCATTTATTCCGATTGACAAGGATAGTGGTATTAATGAGGGTCGATATAGACAAGGTTTTGATTATTTTTTTACCATTAATAAATGATTCATCGCTGGTGCTTGAAGAGACAGTATTGTGCACACCTTGACAGTGACAACATGAAGACCGAACAACTTTTGCGTGAAAAAGATGTAGCGTGTCAAATTGCCAAGGCGAGCAATGCAATCAGACGAAAGCATCGAATGATGAAAATCGGAAAAGATAGTGATGAGCAGAGAATGCAAGATGTTTTTAAGCCTATGGTGAGACCATTGGAGAAATTGGTGTCGTATAAAAATGGCGAGGTAGTCGAGGAGGAAATTAAGGATGAAAAAATGGGTGATAATGCTGAAGAAGGAGATACGATAAATAGTGTGAAAAATCAATTGAAGGATGAGACACAAGGTTCCTTCAAGAGTGAAACACAAGATTCTTTCAAAATGATATACAAGGGTGAAGATGATGACTCGCAGAATATTGATGAATTGATCGGTGAATATCTCCTGTTATTACGAACAATTAGAAAGGCAAGTTTGGATGTATTATATGGTGTACGGAATCTCGCAAACAACAATTTAATGATTGGCAATTCTCCGATAATCTTCGACTCTCAACATATTCGTGTGGGTGATGTGAATTATCCGAAAACTGTTGGATTAACGGAGCTGCTGTTTAAGAAAGTTCCTAATGTCGAAACTCTCACACCGGACGATTTGAAAAACTACAAAAAGATTGTCATCTCGACGAATGCACACAAAAAATGTTACAAGTCTAATGAGGAAATACGACATAATACCTGCCATAAATTCAACACTCATATCGCAAATATAGTCGATCATCATGTGGGAAAGGGTATGCCAAAGTATAAGCTAGCCAGAAAAAACACCCGATTGGACTATATTTACTGGGATAATCCAAATGAGCTAGTAGATCGTCTTCGCTTACTTCTGATATCGCAAGCAGCCGGAAGTTCTGCGCATTCGAATGAAATCATATCGATGATCGAGGAATTGCGCGAAGCTGAAATAATTTATTAATTCAGCATCGGAGAATTCACGCATTCTCAACATGAGGGACGATGTGTTTGGACACCAATTAAATGAGAGTGTACTTCTCAGTAAGCAAGGTCCTCCGGGCCGACCTGGGATTGGGTTTAAAACGACCGCAGATGGCCATTATGACTTGGGCCAGAAACGATTGTGTATCATCGCTAATCCGGAAGGACAAGACGATGCCGTCACTCTAAGTGCTCTGCATAAAAGATCTCGAACTAGCATTAAGAACATACGCAAAGAAATGAATGAGAGTAGCCGGTTGCGGGTTAATGGACTTGACGCTACGATAAGAGACATTGCAAAGACTCTCGAGGCCGATGTAAAAACTCTACAAGACTTGGTGATTCGTAATTCAAACGTCATTGCTGAATTGGATGCGCTACTGAGTGGACTGGGAAATGAACGAAAAAAGGGGCGCTCTCGCGCTGGAGCTACATAAGCCTGCTCGACGAAACTATCCGCGTCGACATGTGGACATCCGTGGCTGAGATGAGCTGGCAAGCTGATCTCGTCGATGTGTCATCATACACGCGTCAAAATTCCAAACACAAATGTCTCCTCACCGTCATCGATACCTTCTCAAAATTCGCCTGGGCCGTGCCAATGCTGAGTAAGAGTGGTAAAGATGCAGCCGCCGCAATAAAGTCGATCCTCCTTAAGGGACGCATACCGCAGAACTTACACGTTGATCAGGGAAAAGAATTTTACACTTGTGACTTCAAGGCCCTCATGAAAAAGTACAATATTCACATGTATTCAACATATAGCAACTTGAAGGCATCCATTTGCGAGCGTTTCAATCGTACATTGAAGAATAAGATGTGGATACAATTTAGTCTTCGTCGTAATTATCAGTGGATCGATATTCTTGATAATCTAGTAGCCGAATATAATGATTCTGTACGCCGCACCATTGATGAAACCGAGAAATGTCAAGGCGGAAAATGAGAAGCACTTGCAGCATGTTTTCAATAAGCCTCGACCACCAATGAAAAGATCACCGACATTCGCCGTTGGTTATCATGTGAGAATCAGCAAATTTAAGACTTTTTTCGAAAAGGGCTACACACCAAACTGTACAACAGAAATATTTACCATCTGCCGTGTGGAAAGAACGCATCCGGTGACGTACCACTTAAAGGACCATAAAGATGAACCGATCGCTGGTGGTTTCTATGAACAAGAACTTCTCAGTGTCAAGGACCCCGATATCTATCTCATTGAAGCAGTATTGTAGAAGCGCGGTAATCGAATGTTTGTAAAATGGTTAGGTTTCGACAATGGCCACAATAGTTGAATAAGTAAATCCGATTTGTAGTCCACAATAAAGAAAATGTGACCGAATTTTTTTTTCGACTTTTATGACTTACAATCGCTCCGCGTGCTCGCGTGGCGCTCCACGTTCTCTGATCCCTTTTTCCTCTACTCACGAAGATTGCATGATGGAAAATATTGGGTACATATGGATTACAAAAGCCGTTTACTTATAGACAGAAATCCGTTTTTACATAAAATATTTACAACAACAAATATAAATTGAACGAGCTTTACATCGAGTAAATATTTACAAGAAAATATACACAATTTCCATAAGTTTTACATCGAGTTAATATTTATAAAAAAAATATATACACATGGAAGGGTTTCCGCGGTCCCAGTTATGATATACCGCTTATCATTGTGAGGGCTCAGAGCGATTTTCGTCTCGCGAATGGTGTAGACCGTGTGCAACTTCGATCGAATACACGTGTGACTACGATTCATTTCGATTTTCTCCTGTAGGCATCGAGCATAATCGCCACAGGTGATTGTCCTAGCCACAACACTGCTCTTGATGCCTTTAACTTTTTTAGCCTTCTTCTTCCTCGTATCCTCGTAGCTCGTATCAAATTTTACAATGTCACGCTTCATGTCTGCATACACATCTTCGCTCTCAATGGCATATATGAGGCTATATGTATCGGTATACATGATTACATTTATCGCGATACAGAGGTACCATATACTCGTGATGAAATTTATACAAGCACGTTTTGGGTATGTAGAGTGTGCACATACCCACATATATCGGCTTATTGAATTTCACTTCGAGATTGCGCACTTCTATGGCAACGAGGTTTTCGGAAAAAACGCTTCGGCTGTGAAGTTTGACTTCGCAATCATTGCCTCTGCACCATACCGTCCCTCCCATTTTGTCAAAAGCTTTACATCTACATGATTGCGCACATTCTCCATCGATTTGCCAAACACCGCATTATTCATTAACGTAAATAATTTTTTTTCAAAATCGTTTTTCGCCAGCGTTCGAAACTGAGTATTTAACTCGATATACGAACGTAGCCATGGGGATTGTGTGAACTGCAATATTCTATGGACTTTCGTGAGGCGAAGTCCATGACGTAGGCACTACTGTAAACTTCTATAGTGGATGATGTAGCGTTCCTTATCACAGACGGTTGCTAGCAGCTTCTCCTCCCGTGTACCGGGCGATTTCGAACGGGCGATCGACCTCAAGGAGGTAGCCTACAGGCGAATCGAGCGTGAAGGATGATGGATCAAAGTTGGACACGTCGTTGACCCATCGCAAATTTGCGTATGGCAAAGGTTGACACATTGCCCATCCATACAAATTGTTGACATCGAAATACATCAAGTAGGACGATCCTTTCGATGGATCAAACGACTCGATGTACTTGTTATTAGCTTGTGCATATCGGTTTGAGCAGTGGCTAAGACCACCGCGTATACCCCGCTCATTAAATAAAACCATATCGATGTCCATTAAGGATGTTGAGTCCCTATGAAACATGTTAATGTTAATTGTACAATAAATAGCTGCTTAATCGTCATGACATTTTTACACGACCTCCTGAATCCTACATGTAAAAACATACCAAATTTTCAGAATTCTATCATCATTACTTCAACCTTCTTAAGGGTTGAATTAAAAAATGATAAGAAAATTCTGAAAATTTGGTATGTTTTGTACGAAGTATTTAAGAGGTCGTGTTAAAATTTCACGACGATTAGGAAGCTCGTTATTAAAAAATTCACATTTTGTTAAGAACAATTTTGAAAAGAAATAAAAAATAATTTATCCATAAACTTCGTTTTGTTTTCGTTGCTTTCAGTATATTGTAGATATAAAATGGAGAGGTCAAAAAAAAACTTATTGCAAAGTTACATCAGTTTCCATAAAACAACATTTAATTTGTAAATGTTAATTGTTCGATAAGGAGCTTCCTACTTGTCGTCAAATTTTTACACGACCTCTGAAATACTTCATACAAAAACATACCAAATTTTCAGAATTTTATCATCATTTGCGATTTGGGACTCAACATCCTTAATAATTCAAACTTGACATTCGTATGCTTTAGCATTGCATCCCAGGTGTACCTGGGCAATGTGTAATAATACGCTAATAACAAGACATCTGTTGTCAAGTACAGATCGCTGTATTTACCCAGCGTTCAAATGTATAATCGATCCTAAACTTTTTCAGCATGTGCATACTCGCTCTCCGATACTGTAGCATCTGTCAGGGAACGGCAAACTGCGTCACGTGGCGGTAGGCAAGGGTCGTCTAATTTGGTCACGTCGTCAACATACTCTTAAGGGAAAACCCCTTTTCGCGTTAGCAAATTGAAATCGTCTGTCAATAGCGTTGGGAATTGCCTGCGTAAAATTTTGAGTTTGTCCTCGGTCAAAAATGAGGCTAATTTATCGAGACTGGTGTTGAGAAATTTGTAGTTATCGATAAAGCATAATTGAATCTTGTGTTTTGAATCGTCTGTAATTTCAACATGCTTCGTGAAGGAGATGTATTTTTCCTTTGTGATTGGAAGCATATCTGTCCTTCGTTCGAACGCTGTGGCTACTTCTTTGATTATAAAATGCGCATCATAACCGGATAAATTGTGGAAAACCACCGGAACTAAAAATGACTGTTTGTAATTTAGGTTGCAATTAGAATGGGCAGGGCCTCTATAGCATCCAGTCAGATGGCAATGTTCTCGAACGCGTACATCGTCTTGCGCAAATGGTTTCCTACATATGTGACAATGAGTTGCTGCTCGAAAACATGCCCACTCACTGGGTGTTAAATATATCATTGGCAAGTTCTCGCAAAAAAATTATTTTATATACATTGCTAGATTTTTGAGTTCTTCAACAAACCATGATATGCAATCAGCACTGCGACGCGAGTGATACGAAGATAAAAATTCGTCATACGAACAACGCATGTAATATCCGATACTAAACACTTCATGGTGTTGATACATGTCTTTTGCTCGGTTCTCTGCATCACTCTTTGCCAACACACACTCCAAATCGGCATATACAATGAATGGATGTCGTTCTTTCCGGCTAAAGTTGGCGAATTGGAGCCATTTATTGGTGTTACTCGGTAGTCGGATGGCGCAGTCGGTTATTGCTCCACAATCGACCTCGTGCGATTGCAATTTTTCCTCGGAACCAAAGTAATGCAAACACCTACAAAAAAGAGGGGGATTTTTTTCACTCACTAGATATATATATATATATACACCACCGGCAGAAAGTTTCCGGACAAGAGTTGGAAAAAGGGCCCGAACGGTTCTTTATGCCATTTCGCCGGTAGTTGGTCTAGGCCAATTTGACCAACGGCATTTTAAAGAGGGGAGATTTACCTACATTTTGACTTATCAAAAAAATTTTTACGATTTTTTTTACACTTGGCACCCAGTTTTGAAAACGACAATTTTTTGTCGTTTTTTTGTTGTTTTGTGAGTGGACCCCGTTTACAGTAAAAATCTTTTTTATGCATTTCTCCTATTAAAATTATAAAAGGGGAAGCCTAAGCTTCAATTTCGTTTTGTAGAAAAAATTTTGCGATTTCTTTTTCCCAAAAATATTTCGTTTTTTCGATAAAAATATACAATATGAAAATTGGTCCGGAGTACGAAAACGACGAGGTTTACAACAAAACCTCAAGACGGTAAAAAGTTGCGTTACTTTTGTTGAGTTCATGAGAATTTTTTCAGATTTTTTTTGCGAAATTTTTTTAACATTTATTTCCGGTCGGAACTCGATTGATCTCAACACCATGATAATAATATAATTCATTTTTTTATTTACATATTATACTTTGGTCTCGTCGAAAAAACCTCCTCTCGCTGACAGCACGCTCTTTATCACACGCGGCATCCTCTCCATAAGTTTTTCGAATGTCTCTCGGGGTGTTTCTTTCCATGATTTTTGTAGGGATTCCCATAGCTTTTCGGCGGATGAACGCGTGACCTTGCGCACTTGCCGATCCATTTCATCCCACAGCAGCTCTATGGGATTGAGATCGGGAGATTGAGGAGGCCATTGGATAATTTGAAGCTCCCCACTTTTTCCTTCGTTTCAAGATACTTCGAGCAGAATTTTGAAGTATGTTTCGGGTCGTTGACTTGTTGAAAAACGAACCCCCTTCCGATTAGTCGCTTTCCAGAAGGAACTGCGTGGTTTTTAGAATCGCGTGATATCCTTTTTGGTCCACGATCCCTTTGAGTCGGTAGAGGTCCCCCGCACCAGCATCCGAAAAAGATCCCCACACCATTACAGAACCGCCGCTGTGTTTAACGGTTGGAATTACGCAATCAGGATGCATTTTCTCGTTAGCTGAACGACGAACGAAAACTCGACGTTTTCCTCCAAATATTTCAAATTTGGATTCGTTGGTCCATAACACCCGTTTCCAATCTTCGATCGTCCAATTCTTGTGCTTGCGTGCCCAATTCAATCGCTTCTTTTTGTTTCCACGGCGCAAGGGTGGCTTTTTCGTTGCGACTCTTCCGTATAATTGTCCGCTGCGCAAGCGTTGTTTAATCGTCGTAATTGAAATGGTTTTTCCACGACTTTCGACAAACTGCGCTTGGATGTTTGCCGCCGTAAGTTTTCGATTCCTTTTAGACATCACAATTGATGATTGGTCTTCCGCTTTGGAAGTAACAGGAGGCCTCCCGGAACGATCTTTATCGCGGTTCGATTGTGTCTCTCTGAAGCGTTTTATAGCACCCCCAACGGTTGATTTGGGTATTTTCAATCGATATGCAATGTAGCGAATTTTGAACCCTTCATTGCAAAGAGCAAGGATTGATACACGCTTTTCGGTGCTTAAATTGGGTCGACGACCCATTTTTTTCTTAAAAATAAAAATAAAATTAACTCTAAGAAGTCGAACATTTTATTTAATTAACCGTCAATAAATTAATAGTTAAACACACTTCAAATTCAATATATTATTCGACACGATACGACAGGAAAATCTAACGCGAACGTTTTTTCGATGCTTGCCGAAGAAGTACTGAATCGAAATAATTTTTGAATATTTTTTCATTGCAACACGTAAAGAGTGCGTGGACGTTTCTCCCACTCTTTGTTTTCTTCTTGTTTTCGAAGTAGAGTAGTCAGCGAACATAGCGAATCTCGCGACGGAGTGTCTGTCCTTGTTCCTTGTTTATTTTTTCGCGAGGTTCGCATTGTCGAGCGTTCGCTTTGTCGCATAGGTGAGCGATATATTTTTTTTTTTACTACTCTACAAAGAGTGGGAGAAACGTTCACGCACTCTTTACGTGTTACAATGAAAAAATATTCAAAAATTATTTCGACTCAGTACTTCTTCGGCAAGCATCGAAAAAACGTTCGTGTTAGATTTTCCCGTCGTATAGTGTCGAATAATATATTGAATTTGAAGTGTGTTTAACTATTAATTTATGGACGGTTAATTAAATAAAATTTTTGACTTGATCAGTTTTTTTTTTTTGAAGAAGGAGAAAATGGGTCGTCGACCCAATATAAGCATCAAAAAGCGTGCATCAATCCTTGCACTTTGCAATGAAGGGTTCAAAATTCGCTACATTGCAAATCGATTGAAAATACCCAAATCAACCGTTGGGGATGCTATAAAACGTTTCAGAGAGACACAATCGAACCGCGATAAAAATCGTTCCGGGAGGTCTCCTGTTACTTCCAAAGCGGAAGACTAATCAATAATTGTGATGTCTAAAAGAAATCGAAAACTCACGGCGGCAAACATCCAAGCGCAGTTTGTCGAAAGTCGTGGAAAAAACATTTCAATTACGACGATTAAGAGCGTTCTGTCAGCGAGAGGAGGTTTTTTCGACGAGACCAAAGTATTATATGTAAATAAAAAAATTAATTATATTATTATCATGGTGTTGAGATCAATCGAGTTCCGACCGGAAATAAATTTAAAAAAAATTTCGCAAAAAAAATCTGAAAAAATTCTCATGAACTCAACAAAAAGTAACGCAACTTTTTACCGTCTTGAGGTTTTATTGTAAACCTCGTCGTTTTCGTACTCCGGACCAATTTTCATATTGTATATTTTTATCGAAAAAACGAAATATTTTTGGGGAAAAAAAATAGCAAATATTTTTCTACAAAACGAAATTGAAGCTTAGGCTTCCCCTTTTATGATTTTAATAGGAGAAATGCATAAAAAAGATTTTTATTGTAAACGGGGTCCACTTACAAAACAACAAGAAAACGACAAAAAATTGTCGATTTCAAAACTGGGTGCCAAGTGTAAAAAAAATCGTAAAAATTTTTTTGATAACCCAAAATGTAGGTAAATCCCCCCTCTTTAAAATGCCGTTGGTCAAATTGGCCTAACCCAACTACCGGCGAAATGGCATAAAGAACCGTTCGGGCACTTTTTCCAACTCTTGTCCGGAAACTTTCCGCCGGTAGTGTATATATATATATATATATATATATATTATATATAATTACGTATTAATAATGTTCAATTTACCCACCGATCGCATATATATTTTTTATGCTCGCTCTTGCTCAGTTGCGCCATCACGAGTCTCGATAGATTCTTGATCCATATGAAATGCCCCACACTGTTGCCCTCAGTATCTTGCATGTACAGCAAATTGATGTGTTTTTCCTTCTTCTGTTGAGTGACCCGTATCGGAACAATGTCCTTTTTTGTGGTGGTGGTACACACGTTGATCGATACATTGTTTTGAAATTCAAATTTTTTAATTTGATGTATCGTCATCGGGAATTCGATATCCTGGAGATTTAGTACTGTCGAACAATGTGGGTAAGAAGACGGACGGTCACTGTTTCGTTCAGCTGGGTGTAGAGCAGCGGCAACTGCCCATGCGAACCATGCATTATCGTTCGATTTAACGATAATCACAGCTCTCTTTACCATTATTTCTCGCGGTAATGATATGGAGCACCCGGCACGCATCGGATTATACTTATTCACATTTATCGTGCGGTTAAGTACTTTCCGTAGAACCCAGCCACTATCTCGTTCTTGGAATTCGTCGAAAGAGGTTAAAGTGGGGTCTGTAACACGCTGTTCGTACCACTCATTCAAATCGCGGGTGCTAAATAGTTCACAGTTTCGCGTGTTGACACTTTTATTGGCATGTTTGTCTCCACTCGCGAATTCACCATTCAACACTGTATTAACTTTAATACTGTTGTGCTTGCAGATAATATTTTGTACACGTCGAAGCACTAGGTCGCGAGCATCGTTGAGAAACTGTTTCAGCTCGATGTGACTGCGATTGATTACAGAACCGATCACTATCCGACTCTTGAATGATGTGTCAATCTCACGCCAGATTAACCCATGATCACCATGTCCTGCGCCCGTGTGTAAAAAACGGCTGCACACAAAATTCTTCAATCCTTCCAGACACGCCATTTGGGCTATCAGTGACTGCTGATGTCCGATTACTAATCGCGGGCGCTTAGTTCGGCTTTGCGTTTCTAGCACTTCGATGAACTCGACACACCGTTGCTCCCACGCAGTAAAATCTTCGAACGAACTTAATAGCGCGGCTTGGTCGTTCAAGCTTTGTTCACTGTTGTGATCTATAATAATAAGTTGGGGACGACTTCCATGATGTTAACTAACTGACTGCTGCATTCAAAGTGCGATCATTCAAAGTGCCGCCAGTACTCTTGATGATGGGTCTTCCTCGAATTTTAATTGTTTTTTCGGCCTACCCAGGTTTGCGAGGGCTCATCCGACCGCGGCCATTATCGTTTGCTACGCTTAACGCGGGTGGTGGTGTTGTAGTGTTGAGACCTTTCGCTGCCTTCCTCTTCCACGCTTCACAACTTACTTATGACGTACCGCAGCAGCACTTTTACGTCAGGTAATACAAAAAATCGACGCCAATGTTCAGTGCCACCGATCTCGATGCCACTGAAAGACTGACGACCACGCCCCGACTTTTTATACAGTAAGACGGGCTTTTAGCAGACGCTTTTTAATTTTGAATCGCCATTACGCGAAAACGCGGCGACAATTCGAAAATCTAATAACATTTTACAAATTTAACGTGATTTAATCCTAGCGATTTTGTCTGACTAATTTTTCGATTCGTCTCAATTCCCCTGATCTCATATTATCTACCGAATTTTCGCGGCGAACTCACGAGTAGAAATTGTTCCGCCCTCGATGAGTTTGCCGAATCGAGTAAAGTCTTCCAGTCATGTCATAAACATGAAACATATACCCTTTTAAGGGTTTATTACCATTTTGCTGTCACATCCGCAATATACGCGTTTGAGACGTTTTGCGCAGCTGTGAGACCGCCACATCTGGGCCAACGCAGCACGTCTGAGTAGCATCGCCTACTACTAGTGTCTTCGTTTTGATGTGTACCGTGATGTTGACAGCTTTACCCCTGACAACGAAACGTTGCGAGGTCGATGTCTCTGATTTCGATGAAATTTGGCATGCTTGTAGAATGGGAAAAATAGGCGACACATATATTTTTATATCGGCGGAACCCGATTTTTAAGGGTTGAAAAGCACCCTTGAAAAATAGGGCGTTTTCGTTTTTCGTCGATAACGTTTTAACGGTACGAGATATGAAAAACTTCAAATTGCAACAATGTTTATTTTTTCGTGTACTATACACTGGAGATGAGAACGATGCAGATGGAAACAAATTTCATATTGTTTATTGCAAAAATGCAGTTTTTTCAACCGTATCTCCGAGAATTTTTAATCGATTGGGATGTAAATTTGCATACATGTAGAGAATGGAAAAGTGCGGATACGGAGTCCCCCCCCCCCCTAATATCTCACAATTAAGGGGATGAAACTGCCCTCCGATTTTTTAGCCAAGAGTGTCGTATAATCAGCTACTCTTTTGGAATTTCGGCCTAAATTCACGTCAATATACGTTCGTGTTATGACGCAATTGCATATTTGTAACATTCCAGCCCCTCCCCCCCAACGGTCCCCCTCTCGAAAGGCAAACGTTCAAAGTTCTTACCGTGTGGCATGGACGAACGTTTCTAGAAATAGAAATAGGTTACAAAGAAAGTACAATCAGTAAAAACAGTCGATACACATTTTCTCGTTGTCGAAATAAAAATAAAGTTCCAAGGGAAAAATGTTGTATTTTTCGACTACTATACGTTCATGATGATAATGATGAGTACAGCAACAAATGGCGTGTTGTTTATTGCAATAATTCGTGAATTACTTGTGAAAAATCACTCTGCACTTTCCCACTCATATGGGCAGAAGCAAGGCTCGCAATCACGGACTGACTTCGTGCTTCGGAAAGCGACTGGATTACAATTGTATATTTACGACGAAATTCCACTCCGCTCACCGTATCGAAGGCATTATCTGCAGAGGTTACAGCGTTTTTGGGTTGCCGCTGCAACTCATGAACAGAATTATGCAATCATTTTTATCAGCTTATAACGCGGCATAATTTAATCTTTATCTTTAACTTCAATTTCACAAACAACGGAACCAATGAACGAAAGAAATAAATCTTCGCAAAGAGCGACTACGGTGCAAAGAGCGGCCCTCATGATAACCCTGAAATCCTTAATTAAATCCTTAATTAAATTAACCCTGAAAGCCTTAATAAAGATTAATAGCAGTTCTGGTAATAGTGTGTGTTGTCGTTGTTTTTTTCGTGTGTATTTATCAATTCGGTTTCGAGTCATATAAATTCACCAACGATCATTATTGCTGCAGTTACGACGGAGAAGCCAGCCATACATTTTGAGTTCGAAATACAAATAAAAATGTACGTCAATCCGGTGAATGTTATTCAATTTCTATCCATAGCGATAAGTGCTATGAATTTGCCTCGCACTCCAATCACCAAACAGGAAAAACAGTTCAGTAAGGATCTATAAAACATGATCATTGAAGCGATGGATCAACCTATGGAAATAGAGCAGCCGTAATAGAAGATGACAGTGAAGGAGATTGGCCCGGACAACGATACCTAGATCCAAAAATTGATGAAAATGTATGTACCCAAGATATAGAAGAATTGAGTTACGAATACAAGACAAGAGCTGTAGATTACTGGTGATCCGGGGCAAGAGGGGATAGAAAGTTATCATCTGTTCAAACGAAATTCAAAAAGGTGAAATCAGAGTCGTAGTTGCGCCGGTGGGCCCATAGTATAAATAAGGGTGGCACCTACAAAGAAAAGTTAACTAAGATAGCTCACTACACGTTAAACAATTCTAATGATGCTTTGGACAGAAGGCTGCCTGTCCATGATATAGATCTTCGACGATGGGCCTTACGTGCACGAGAAATTGTAGAAATACCAGCCGTAAATTTCCAAGTATCCGCTTCTTGGCTAAGGACATTCAAAAACCAACATGGAATTGTGTCACGGAAGATTACTGAATATGTAACAAAACAACAATTATTAAGCGCTGATACACTTCAAAACAAAGCTATCGAATTTATAGAAATGACGAAAGTCAACATAGCCTACGTTGGGGCTGAAAACACATTTCATTCTGATCAGAGCGGATTCAATTTAGAGCTACATACAGGCCGCATATTGGCGAAAGAAGGGCAGAAATCCGTTGAAGCAGTCGTGTAATCGAAAACATCAACAACACACAGTTATACTATACAGCCTTTGGTTTCTGCGAGTGGCAAGCTTTTGGCACCTATGTTGATCGTTTTAAACGAACCTACCGGCAAATTTGGTCCTCGAGTGGAACAAACTATGTTCAGAGCCGAAAAAATATTTCTATTGGCTTCGAAATCTGGAAAATTGACGACTAATCATTTAAGCGATGGTTCCAAAAAGTATATATTCCCAATACGGGTCCAAAATCGGTAATACTTCTGGATTCTTGGAGCGGTCAATGTCCAACTGCATTTAAAGAAATGGATATGCAAGGGAAAGATATTAAAGTTTTAACCATTCCAGCAGGTAAATATATTGCACGCCCCTTGATGTTTATGGCTTCCGTGTATGGAAAAACTTCGTCAAACACTTTTCAGACGCAGTAATATTATACAATTACGATGTCAATCTGCATTTAAGAGACAATATTGTTAAATTACAATCTCTTACATACAACTAGTTTTCTTCTCCACGGTTTACAAATCTTTTCAAATATGCGTGGTACAAAAGCGGGTACGAAGAAGAAAGACCACCAAACTTCGAAAATCCGGTAGAATTTTGCTTTTCACAAAATGTACCGATATGCGATATATGCGGCGCAGCAGCTATTATCACTTGTGCGTGGTGTAAGAAATCTCTTTGTTTCAAACACTTTTATCATGACTATCCTTATTGTAATAAGTATAATCCATAAAAAAACATTTCCTAAATGAGTAAGCGTGAGAACACTTTTCCCATTGTGTTGTAATCTCCAAAGGCAGTACGTGGCGGAGGAGAATTTCTTCGTAAATATACAATTGTAATCCAGTTGCTTCCCGAAGCACGAAGTCAGTCGGTGATTGCGATCCTTGCCTCTGCCAATATTAGTGGAAAACTGAAGGGTGGTTTTTCACAAGTAATTCACGAATTATTGCAATAAACAACACGCCATTTATTGCTGTACTCATTATTATCATCATGAACGTCTAGTAGTCGAAGAATACAACATTTTTTCCTATCGAACTTTATTTTTATTTCGGCCCGTTCACGAGCTATAGAAAGAACGAAGTTGTTAAGGGTGCGCTGACCCCTTAAAAGTGTCGTTCCGCGAAAACGAGAAAATGTGTATCGACTCTTTTGACTGATTGTACTTTCTTTGTAACCCATTTTTATTTCCACAAATTTTCGTCCATGTCGCACGGTAAGAACTTTGAACGTTTGCCTTTCGAGAGGGGGACCGTTGGGGGGAGGGGCTGGAATGTTACAAATATACAATTGCGTCATAACACGACCGTATATTGACGTGAATTTCCACCGAAATGCCAAAAGGATAGTTGATAATACGATGCTCTCGGCAAAAAAATCGACGGGCAGTTTCAGCCCCTTAATTGTGAGATATCGGAAAAAGAAAAAATCCGTATCCGCACTTTTCCATTCTCTACATGTATGCAAATTTACATCCCAATCGATTAAAAATTCTCGGAGTACGGTTGAAAAAAATGCATTTTTGCAATAAACAATATGAAATTTGTTGCTATCTGCATCGTTCTCATCTCCAATGTATAGTACACGAAAAAATAAACCTTGTTGCATCTTGGAGTTTTTCCATATCGCGTACCGTTAAAACGTTATTGACGAAAAGCGAAAAACATCCCAATTTTCGAGGGTGCTTTTCAACCCTTAAAAATCGGGTTCCGCCGATATAAAAAAATACGTGCCGCCTATTTTTACTCATTCTACAAGCATGCCAATTTTCATCGCAATCGGAGACATCGACCTCGCAACGATTCCTTGTAAGTAGGGTTAGGATGTGAAAAAAAAATATATATATACATATTTTTCATCTTATTAGAAAAAGTTCGTAGTGCAAAAGAGCCATGCCTTTGGCTCTTTTCAGACCCAAAAATTAATTTGACGAAGGTCCTTTGCATCGCACATTCAGACCTCGGGAAATTCTCTGAAACGATGGATCGGGCGGCAATACTCGAACTACGTAATAAAAAAGAAAATAAAAGCCAAGAATATGAAATTTTCTGGCATTGAATACAGGTAAGAAGAAGTCAGGTACGGGAAACTGAAGATAAAGAAAAAAGATCAGTGTCCATTAACATTTTCAGATAAAAGGATCCTCGTAGTCTTATTACGGGAAGCCGGTGGTCTAGAAATTTCAAAAAATCGATTTATTTTCGATATTTCGAAAGTATAGTATCTTAAGAATATACTGTGAAATTTTCATGCGGAAATTCCCAATATTATAGCTTCTACAGCCCATTAAGCAGGTAGAGAGCGGGAGAGCAGGTAAAAGCAGGGCGTCCCGCAGATGAACTTTCTGTGACTGATGATGGATCGTGGGCGAAACGTGGATTCTCATCGCTTCTCGGTATTGTCTCGTTAATAGGGAAATACAGTAAAAAAAATTTAGACGTTGTCATCAAATGCAGTATATGTCAAGGCTGCTTAAATTGGAAAGGCCAAGAGGATACGATTGAATATGAAGCGTGGTATCGAGAGCATGAAGATCACTGTGACGCAAATCATACCGAAAGTGCTGGCAAAATGGAGGTAGACGGCATCGTGGAAATGTTCGAAAGATCGGAAGAGTTATACAACGTGAAATACGCGAACTATATCGGAGACGGCGACACGAAACCGTTCAAAGCCTTATTGGACACAAAGCCTTACGGAGAGGATTTTGTAGTTTGCAAAAAAGAATGTGTTTTGCATGTTAAAAAACGTTTGTACAAACGTGCTCTTGATGCGGAAAAAAACATGCACAAATAAAAGAAGCAACAAAGAAATTGACAGAAAAAGAAGAGGGAAAAAGACACAGCAGAAGTTAAAAAATCGAGAGATAAAACACCAAAGCGTCAACAATTGACGAATAAATTATTGCAAGAGCTGTCGACTTATTACGGTCTAGCAATTAGACGTAATTCAGATTCTACTGAAGGGATGAGAAGTAAAATATGGGCCGCATATTATCACAAAATTTCAACAGATGAAAATCCGCAACACTCGTACTGCCCTCCAGGTTCTGAATCGTGGTGCAAGTGGCGTCAAAGTGACACTGCAGGTACTTTAGACACCTACGAGCATCCACCTGCTCTGAACGATGAAGCACAAGAAATATTGAAACCTATTTATGAAGAATTTACAGTAGAGAATTTTTAGGAAAGGTGTATTGGCAGTAATACGCAGAACAATAACGAAAGTTTCAACGCTTGTGTGTGGCACCTTGCGCCGAAACATCTGTTTGCCGGCAAAAAAATCATCGATATTGCCACCTATATTTCCGCTTGCGTATTCAACGAAGGATTCGCATCGTTATTAAAAATAATGTAGACCATGGACATCACAATCGGGCCACAAGCGGAGCAACTCGCGCGAGACCGAGACCTGCGGCGAGTATCGAGCGCCAACCGTAGGAGCACCGACAACTCCAAAGAGGCTCGTACAGCTCGAAAAAATGAAAGGAGTGAGCAAATCGAGGAACACGAACGTTCCGAAGGGACCATATATGGTGCCGGAATCGCGGATTAACTGTAAGTATTCAAAATTTGCTCAAGTTTTGAAAATATCTGTACCTCAAACTTTAAATTCATTTATCTCGAAACGACTTTTTTCGGCACGGCGGTGGTGAAAACAAAAAGACTACTCAACCGAATCACTTGAAATTTGGATATGTTGTTCACAACATGTATGGCTATCGTTGGAACTAGAATCATAATTTTATTTAAATAATTTCCTATTGTTTACACTAAAAAACTAGTGAAAAAAGACCCGATTTTACGTACTTTTTTTTTTCAAAAGCGCGCCATTTTGTCAATTTTTAATTTTTTCGATTTGTTCTAGTTCCGACCATAACTGCACTCTTTCTGATTAAGATTCTTCTTGAATTTTGTGTTTCAGATGAGTAGAAGTCTCGAAATCACCTACGCCGTCCGGGTCCGATTTTTCGAGAGGGTCATCTTCAGCGACATTTTTATAATAATAAATATTGTTTTTAAAATGAAAAAAAAAAATTTGTTTGTATGCTCAATAAACGTAGTAATAAGCCCGAAAAGTTGAAACATCGTTTTTTTAATTTTGAACAGCAAAAAAAAATCGTGAAAATAGGTGAAATGTTCGTGCTCTAGACCACCGGGTCCCCTTAATTGAAGAATCATTCGCGATCACTGCAGGACTACTGCGTTACGCAAAAATTAAAGAGTCCAAGGTACCAATATTCGCCAAGGATGGGGTCGACCTACGTGCCGCTGATCCCGGTGACCTGAAGTGTCGGCAAGCTCGAGGTGGAGGCATTTGCGAACTCAAAGAAAAAGGTGAAGCACGAATGGACCAAGCGATGCTTGAAATATTCGTGAAAAGTAAAATTTTCAAAAAGTCACACGACCGGATGACCGCTGGTGCTCGGCAAGCTGCGATCAACGTCACTAAGCACACAGCAAAGCTCAACTTTCTCGACTTGAAGATAGAAAAGCCAACGATAGCGGTCGACGAGCCGGTCAGTAAGCCTCTATCGGTAATTCACCGCTAATGTTGAAAAGTAGCTATGAACCACTTGTCAGGCTAGCCGCAGTTAGACTCATTGACGAGAATCAATTCCCCCGGCTCGATAAGACTATCCAACAAATAAGGGACCCTCGACGACGTGACGAACCTCAGCTTCATCGTCGAGTACGATATCCTCTCGAACAGAGTTGTTCGAAGTTCATATCGGGCCTTAGGTTTGCTCGATACATATGTGTCGAGCAACTCGAATTCAATCGATACTTCGTTACTAAAGTAGTGATCTCCATCTATGACTCGATACTTTTGTAACGAGTGACGGAAATTTTCTTGATCCGCGATACTTTTGTAACGAGTAACGAACATTTTCTCGATACTCTATACTTTTGTAACGAGTAACGAAAATTTTCTCGATACTCAATACTTTTGTAACGAGTAACGAAAATTTTCTCGCTACTCGATAATTCTGTAATGAGTAACAAAATTTTCTCGATACCCGATACTTTTGTAACGAGTAACGAAAATTGTCTCGATACTCGATAATTTTGTAACGAGTAACAAAAATTTTCTCGATACTCGATACTTTTGTATCGAGTAACGACAATTTTCTCGATACTCGATACTTCTGTAACGAGTAACGAAAAGTTTCTCGATACTCGATGCTTGATACTTTTGTAAGGAGTAACGAAAATTTTCTCGATACTCGACACTTTTGTAGCAAATAACGAAAATTTTCTCGATACTCGATACTCTTGTAACGAGTAACGAAAAATTCCTCGATACTTTTGTAAAGAGTAACGAAAAATTCCTCGATACTCGATACACAAGTATCGAGTGAATGAAAGAGAATAAGGCAATATGGAAGTGGAAGAGAGAGAATGAGAAAGAATACGGGAGAATGAGAGAAAAAGGGAGAGGATGAGAGAGAATGAGAACGAATAAAGAAGAATGAGAGAAAAAGGGAGTGAATGAGAGAGACCAAGGGAGAATGAAATTGAATGAGGGTGAATGAGAGAGAATACAGTAGAATGAGACAGATTAAGAGAAAATGAGAACGAATAAGGAAGAATGGGAGAGAAAGGGAGAGAATGAGAAAGAAGGGCGCGAATGAGTGAGAATGTAGGAGAGAACAAGGGAGAATGAAAGAGAATACGGGAGACTGAGACAGAATGAGAGAGAATAAGACAGAATGAGAGAGAATAAGAAAGAATAAGGGAGAATGAGAGAAAAGGGGAGAGAATGAGTGTGAACGAGGGAGAATCGGAGCGAATGAGAGAAAATAAGGAAGAATGAGACAAAAAAGGAGAAACTGTGAGAGAATGGGAGGGAATGAGAGAGAATGAGAAAGAATAAGAAAGAATGAGCGAAAAAGAGAGTGAATGAGGAAGAATAAGGGAGGCAAAATGAGTGAAAATGGTAAAGAATGATAGAGAATGAGCAAGAATGAGAGTGAATGAAGGAGAAAAAGAGAAAATGAGAGAGAATGGGGGAGAATGAGAGAGAATCTGAGAGGACGACAGAGAATAAGGAAGAATGAGAAAAAGAGGGAGTGAATGAGAAAGAATAAGGAAGAATGGAGAATGAGAGAAAAAGGGCCACAATGAGAGCGAATGAAGGAGAATCAGATTGAAAGAGATAAATGAAGGAGAACAAGGGAAAATGAGAGAGATTGTGAGAGAATGAGAGAGAATAGGGGAGGATGGGAGTGAATCAGAGAAAACGGGAGAGGATAAGAAAGAATAAGGAAGAATTGAGAGAAAAAGGGAGAAAATGAGATCGAATGAGAGTGAATAACGGAGAATGAGAGAGAATGATGGAAAAATCTGGGACAGTAAAAAGAATGAGATAATGAGGAGAATGAGGAAGAGTAAGGGGGAAGGGAAGAGAACAAAACAAACAACAACAGATTATAGTCATGTCAACAGACAACAACATAGAACACCAGTTTATAGTCATGTCAATAATGTTTTATTTATTATCATATCACTTATATAAATTTCGTATCAACATTTTGTAATATATTAAATAATGTTATGACCATCTAGAGACGCGGTAGCATCTTGTAACAAAATGTGATATTCTTTTTAATAAAGAACATGGCCCATGATTTGAATTTTTCTAAATCTAATTTTAATGACTTAGCATCGAGACGCTGCCGTGTATTAAGATCATTTTGGTATCACCATACTTTGTTCAATATTTCTAAAAGCAAGCTCCTGGTTCGACTATATCAGTTTTTTTGAATCAATATTACACAGTTCCGATTTTTTAACAATAATTTCGGTCTTGAATTTTTGTTCAGGAATCATCATTAATGAAACTAGCGAATATATAGAAGGTGGAAATAACTTAGCCAAATACAAACGAGTCCGATTAATGAAGTAGGTGGCGATACCTCAGCCAAATATGAGCAAATATCTGAATGACAGAAAGATGGCGATAACTCAGCCAGGGAAATTAGTGCAGCTGGTGACAACTCAGCCAAATGAAAATGTATGTAAAAAGAAAGGAATCTCTATCATTGCATAGTTTTCCGACTGAAGCATTTTCTCAAAGATCAGTTTTTGTGCGATACTTCGGGACCGCGCGGTAACACTTCGACGTGTCGGGGTTGTAAGGCCCGATTTACACTCTGGCGGTGACGTAGTCCCTTGGTACCGTCGTCAGGGAAATTAATCACCAACGACTTGATTTTTGTTTAGGAAGTGAAGTTAGTTGTTGAAGACGAAGACCAGAACAAATGTTATTTATTTGTAAATTCAACGCTTTATAACTAATCACTTAAGGTTTACTTGTTGCTATGTTAACGAGTTTTAGGTATTGTGCTTGAGTGTATTCTCAAGGCACAGTGTGAGGTTTTTTCGCCACGAGACGATCTCAACTGTTGTCCAGTAGTTTTTGATGCGTCTCGGTCGAGGTGAGGTTTCTAAACTGTCGATTCGGAGTTGGTGACGAGAAGTCCTCAAAACAGGAGAAGGGTAAGACTCTGCCTTTCATGAAGTTATCATTGGTGCAAAATTAAGAGTGGGAGGATTTCTTCTCATTACCAATCACGAAAGGGAGTTTTTGTGGGAATGAAGGCTACAACGTGGACATCGCTGTCGGACCCAAGCTTCACGACAAGGAAATTCCCGTGACGCGCTAGTCGCCATAATAAAACGTTTTCCGCGCTTGAGTCGTGCGTCGAGTGAGCGCGGAGGTTAATCCCTTCATTAGGGTGTGCGACTATGCTGGTCGGATAGTCCTCGAGGATAGCCCATGCTGTTTTGCACGTATGCATTATTGTTCACAAATCTCGAAGTATTTCTTTACGGCACTAAAGACGATAACGGCTTACACTGTAAAGAGATTAAAAAATCGTCGCGTCGGCTGGCCAAATAGCGATTGTTCGACTCAAGCGGATCGTCACGTACGACGCTGCCCGCGGACCCGCTTGTAATTCGGGAAATTCCCTTCTTTATTGGTCCTTAGGCTAGCGAGTTCGTCGTGTCCTAAAGAGCGGTATTATCTGGCTATAGGTGAGCTTAAATAAATTATCGTCTAACAATTAAAACTACAAACATGTCCCATGCGACGGAACATACTCCCCCCTTGAGAGGGTACCGATCAATTATTAATTGGGCAAATCGCTGTTACCGCTGGTGTTATTAATGGCTAGCGGCGCAAGACTACGGACGTTTCGTGTGAAGATGCCCTTTGCCGTCTTTACTCGCACAACCCTGATTATCCCGTCTGTCGCTGGCGTGGTTTTGATGACTCGACCCATGGGCCACCGTAGAGGAGGCTGGTTGTCGTCCTTGATGAGCACCAGCGTGCCTGGTTTGATGTTGTGGGATCCGTGCGTCCATTTGTGGCGAGTATTGAGTTCTGTCAAGTACTCTGTATGCCACCGTTTCCAGAAGTCTTGTTTGACCTTCTGAATATGCTGCCAGGTTGACAGACGGTTGGTTGGTGTTTGTTTTACATCCTGCTCAGGCGCGCTCGTCAATGGATTGCCAATCAGAAAATGTCCCGGAGTAAGGACCAAAAGATCGTTAGGGTCCGATGAAATTGGAGTGAGCGGACGTGAGTTCAGAATTGCCTCGACTTCAGTGATGAACGTGTTAAGTTCCTCGAACGTGAACAGTTGATCGCCGACAACCCGTTTCATATGGTGTTTTAACGACTTCACTGCTGCCTCTCAGACTCCCCCGGAATTTGGAGATTGTGGTGGCATAAAATGCCAATCTATACCCTGATCTGCGAGGTGCCTGAACATTGTCTCTTGGTGTCTCTTGGTGTCTCTTGGTGTCAGGGTATGCAGGCTCGGATGATTCGTCGAACCTGGTTCCGACCGTCGAGTATCCAGTACCTTTGTCGCAGCGCATACAATGTGGCTTGGACTCCGGAATGGTAGTTGCGAAGATGTTCATACCTTATCAGAAGCTCCGTGACGTGATGTCGCCGCGGCAGTATGATCGTATGTTTTTGATTGAAGGATGCTGGAGCGTGTCTCAGTCATCCTCCGACTCGTACGAGGCCATGATCGTCGAGGAACGGGTTCAACGATTTTTATTTACTCTTCTTGTCTACACATTTCTTCTCGTGGAGCTCGTGTAGTTCTTCAGAAAAACAAGAAGCTTGTACCGATTTGATGATGCCGTTGTCTGCTTCCTGAAGTTCCTCGCTCGATAGAGGCCCCTTCCCCTTTGATCTGAATCGTCGGCAGTAGACGATTACTCGTCGCAGTTTTATGATTGATGAGTACCGTGTGATAATATCGTTGCGAATAGGTGTCGTCAAGCACTTCACGTTTCGCAGCTCTGGTACCTGTTCCAGATTGGCTAATCCGAATTGTGGCCAGTCTTCTTCAGCTTCCAGTAGCCAGACGGGTCCATGTTTCCAAATGGAAGGGGATGTAAATTCCGATGGAGTCTGACCACGTGAGACCAGATCAGCGGGGTTATCTCCGGACCGGACATGTCTCCAGTTACTGGCGTCGGTATGCTTCTGTATGTCGATGACGCGATTGGCGACGAAAGGCTGAAGTTGATGCGGTGCTGTTCTGATCCAATGAAGTGCAATAGTAGAGTCGCTCCAAAGGATTACCTTGTTTGGCTCTATGTTTGTCGCTTGACGTACCGTTGTGTATAGTTTGACCAAGAGTTGAGCTGCGCATAATTCCAGGCGTGGAATGGTTACGCGATCGATGTTTCTTCGATCCTCCTGGCCTCCTGTGGTCTTGTTCGGGGCTACCCCTTTCAGCGGTGCGACTCGGTTTTTTGCACATAATAATGTGGAAGTCACTCCCCCGTGAGTATCGGTTGATCTGACGTAAAAGCACGCTCCGTAAGCCCTTTCGCTGGCGTCGCAAAAACCGTGCAGCTGGATATCCCTGGTTTCATCTGTGGTGATTCTGCGTGTGAACGAGAGATCATTTAGCCTTGGCAGATGTGACATGTAATTCAACCATTCGGTATAAATTGACAGTGGTATGGCATCATCCCAATCTAATTTCTCCAACCAGAGGCGTTGCATGATAAGCTTCGCATGTGTGATGACTGGTCCCAGTAGTCCGAGGGGATCGAATACTCGTGCAATGTCCGACAAGATGATTCTTTTCGTGACACGACCGTTTAGCGGTGTAGGGTGAACCGTGTAGATTATCGAATCTTGCTCCGAGTTCCAATGTACTCCCAATGTTTTAATGGCGTTGTCCTCCTTGGACTGAAGCTTCAGGTTGACATGGCTGGATGGCAGACCTTCGAGGAGCTTCGTGTCGTTGGATGCCCATTGTCTCAAGTTGAGATTCCCTCGTCGGAGTAGTGTGTCGATTTCGTTGCGCAGAGTGAGCGCTTCGTCGAACGTAGTTGCTCCGGTCAAAAAGTCGTCAACGTAGAGATCGTCTTTTATTACCGTCGCGGCTCGTGGAAACTCGTGACCTTTGTCCTCAGCTAGCTGTTGGAGACAGCGGATAGCTTAGTAAGGTGCTGGCGATAAGCCGAATGTGATGGTGTTTAGCTCATACGTGGCTATTTGACCGTCAGTGTCGCGCCAGAGAATTCGTTGATACGCTCAATCCTCTTCACGCACCAGGAATTGTCGATACATTTTCTCGATATCTCCGGTAAGCACGTAATTGTGTGTACGAAATCTCAAAAGGAGTGAGAAAATGTCGTCCTGGATTGTAGGTCCAACTAGCAGAGTCTCGTTCAGGGATATTCCTGTCGTGGATTTGGCCGATCCGTCGAACACTACTCTCACCTTGGTAGTTTGGCTGGATTCCTTAATGACGGCGTGGTGCGGCAGATAATATCCCTGGGCCGTTGGCTCACATGGAATCCTTGTCATGTGCCCAAGGGCAAGGTATTCTTCAACTACAGCTGTGCACTGTGTATGAAGGTTCGAATCGCGACGCAGCTTCCTCTCAATTGACGCGAGCCGTTTTTGTGCCGTTGCTCGCGTTTGTCCCAGCTCCGATTTCTTGTCGTTGAACGGGAGCGCGACGATGTATCGCCCGTTGTTGTCGCGCCTGATGTGCTGTCGGAAGTGCTCCTCACAATCAGTTTCGACCGGGTGGTGTTGCCGAACCGGCTCTTCGATTTCCCAAAATCGCATCATTACTCTCTCCAAATTCGCGAGAAAGCATTGACGTTCGCTGGTACATTCCTTAGGCGTGTCTCCCCCCAAGATGCTCCCACCAATGATCCATCCCAAACGAGTGATCTGCAAATACAAGTCAGGTTCCGATGGTTTGGAGAGTTTGATTTGTCCCACGCACAATGTTGAGAGAGTCGTCCCAGATCCGATCAGCATGTCTCCAGGCTGGTCGAACTGTGGATCCGCCAATGGTTTATTGCGTGGGAGATTGAGGAGTTTCCGCGATATCCTTTCATCTGGTTTCAGACCAGCGATATCCTTTACTGTCAGAAAGCTCAACGTTCTTGTGAAGTCGTTGAGCCTCGACGTTATGGTCGCCTTAACCAGATAATTGTTGGTATTCTGGGTTTTGTTCATCGCGCTGATGGGGATGCTGCATCTTTCCTTGGGGAGACCGAGAGAAGCGGCTAGCCTGTCGGTCATGAAATTTGTATTCGAGCATGTATCCAGTAGCATTCGATGCAGCTCGTCTGATCCCTGAACATCGGTGACCTTTACAATGGCGGTTACCAATAAGTCCTTCGATATGACCTTGGCGACAAGTGTCGTCATATCGGAGTTCTCTATGGAAACTCCAGGACGTCCTAGTCATGCCTGACTGGTACTTGGCGGTGGAGGAGTGTTCTTCGGTGCTTCTAACAAGGAACATCCCTCAGGTGTCCGCCTCCGATTTTGTTGAAACTCATATATGTGATAGAGCATCAAAAATTTTGAGACACGTATTTTTTTTTATCGGCGGAAAAACCGTTTTGAGGGGTGAAACGCATCCTCGAAAATGGGGATGTTTTTTCGTTTTTCGTCGATAACGTTTTAACGGTATGAGATATAAAAAAAATTCAAATTGCAACAATGTTTATTTTTTCATGTACTATACATTGGAGATGAGAACGATACCATTATCGACGAAAAACGAAAAAAACCCCTATTTTCGAGGGCGCGTTTCACCCCTTAAAACCGTTTTTCCGCCGTTAAAAAAAAATACGTATCGCTTACTTTTCGGTGCTTTATAACATATCCAAATTTCAATAAAATCGAAGGGTGTCACCTGAGGGATGTTCCTTGTAAGTCGTGAAGCCATGTGTGATGTCTCTGTTTACAGACCATACACGCGTACCTTGAACCGCATTCCTTTGTGCTGTGCCCAGATCTGAGACAGTTGAGACACAGTCGCGTCTTCAGTGCTACGTCTCGCCGTTCTTTTGGAGGCAGAGCCTTGAACTGTTGACAGCGTAAGGCCGGATGCTGCGCCCCTTTGCAGATCGGGCATTCTGTTGTAGCAATTGTGGTGAAACACTGAGTTTTTGGGTGTTCTTGACCCCTCGTAACATGATCCCCGCCCTTGCCCCTGCCCTTCTTGGGCTCGTTCGCTTTGTCGTCCCTTGTTGAATGAGCAGGAGCAGTATCGTCCGACGATAGAACGGTCTCACGTAGGAACGAGATTAACTCGTCGAAGGTAGCGAGCTCATTTCCTCTTTGGGTTCGTTTCCAGTCCCGGCGCGTCGTTTTGTCGAGCTTTTGGAGCAAGATATGCACTAGGATGCAGTCTCATTCGTTGACGTCGAGAGCTTTCAGTGCTGACAGATGTAACTGTGCCGTGCTTATCATTGCACTGAGTTCTGCTGACGACTCCCTTTGCATGCCCGGGATGCTGAAAATAGCGGAGAGGTGACGATCGACAATTTTTCCCTTATGTTCGAACGTTTCCTTCAGCAGATTCCAGGCCTCTTGGTAGCTCGCGTTTGTCGTGTCGAGACTTCGCACCAGACGTTCGGGTTCCCCGCGGAGACACGACCGAAGGTATTTTAGCTTCTGTGTCCGCAAGATCCAAACGTAGGCCAATAGACGATTGGAAGTCTTCCTTGAAACTCAGCCAGTCCTCGTAATTGCCACTGAAACTTGGTAGAGCCTGCTCCGGGAGACGCGTTGTGGCTGCTGCGATGCCGAATGGATTTGGTGACGATCGATGTTCGCTAGGTGCACTGCTTGTGTTAGAGTGCACCGGTGCAGACATTCTGTTTTCCATATCTCGTCCGGTTCCTATGAGACGACAATATTCTTCTTCCATGACGGCGCGAGTTTCCGAGTGGTCACCCATGGGATCGAGCTCTTCTAAATCGTCTGTGAGACCATTTAGTTCTGCGAAATTGTTCGTGAGACGCTCATTGTAAACCTTGAGTATCGCGGGTTCAGGTTTTTCTGTTTGCGCGTCTAAATGCCTTTTGTAGGACGTGAGCTGTCCCTTGATGTAGGCTCGTTTGCGGACGAGTCTGTCCTTCATTCTCTGCTGTTCATCCGAAAGAGACATGGTCGTGCAGTTCGAAGCGAGTTTGAAGGGTGTGAACGATGACGAGTGAACCGAATTGACAACGAATTGGTACGAGCTTATTGTCTGGCGATGTCGACCATGGATTCGATTGTCCTTGTTTCTTCACTGTCACTATCACCACAGTAGCACACTGTCACTATCACCACAGTAGCACTGTCAAGAATGTTTTGTTAGATAGTCCGTAGACCGTAACGATTAAGCCCGGATCACGTGTCATCCGGCTCGTAGGACCAAAATGTGCGATACGTCGGGACCGCGCGGTAACACTTCGACCTGTCGCACAGTAGGAGAAAAGCCCAAAAACCTGGCCAAAACCCCAAAAAATAAATTTTCGAAATAGGGTCAGTTGAGTAGTCATTCAGGTAGAGGACTAGTAACTGCATTCTATTGTGGAAGGGAAAGCCCTTTAAGTGTATACCTGCGCCGCAGCGTCAGTTGGCAGTTAGTGTTCGTGAAGAGTGTACGTGTCACGCGCTGAACAGACGAAAATAACGCTGACTTCAAAAACCCATAACTTTAAAGTGACGGGTTTTATTTCAATTCTGCAACATGGATACGACTTCTGGAGGTATGTAGAACATGTTTTTACATCGGTTGAATCTAAAGTTTATGTATAAATGATTGAAATGTAGTATAGCCTTCGGCATAAATAAAATTGAATAATTTTGAAAACTTATATTTTCAACGGTCCGAAAAGTTATATATTTTGTCACATTTTGCAAAGCTCCTAGTCTCGGCCTTTAGTTTAATGTATAAGCTTTCGAAATTTACAAGAGTTACCTGCGGAAAACGTGCGTCTTGTCCGTTATGATTTTTTTCGCATCGTGCGGTAGCCGAGTGTGCACGCGGCACTATTGAGCAGCCTCTGCGCCTCTACCTGAGAATGGGTGAAGTAGCATCATAACGTACAAGACGGCTGTTATACGCTTGAAATAAATTATTTTAATATATATGTATGTGTATATATATATATATAAATTTTCTGTGATTTAATTTTGATATATACGTATGCATATATATATATACATATTAAAATCAACCACTTAAAAATTTCTTAAATATGAATGAAATGTTATAACATTCAAATAAAATATTTGAATATATATATATTATATAGTAAGCAAAGCTTTCTTTTAACCAAATCCATGTCAATATTTTCTGTCTAATTTTCTTAAAATTATTTCAATTATTGCGGTTATTTATTTGGTAAAATAATGTACATTGTTCAAGTTTTTGTATTAATTGAAAATTTTATCTTTTCCTTTAACACCAATTTTCTACAATTTTATGTCTTTATTACAGGATCCGGTTACAAAGAATTGGTGCTGATAAGGAAAGAAGTATTTCTGATAATCAGCGAGCATTTATCCGATAAATTCGCTTCCTTGATCGAATTTATGGTAGAAAAAATTTCCAAGGACACCGGACGTACAGTTGTAGTGCCTGAGGACTCGAAACAGACTTTTTCGATACTCTTCAATCAAATGAGAACGAGGTGGCAACAAGCTCACAGAAAATCCTGTGTATTCTTCAAGAATAACGGTGAATGGCTTAGCAAGCAGGTATGTTTTGCCGCACCTACAGACACTGTAGTAACAAGCCCGGGTAATACGGGCGGCCGCCCGTCCCTTGAGTTTACAATGTCCAGTGAAAGATCTAAACGAAGGAAGACCCAAGATATTCGTACATCGTTCAACTCGGTCGAGTTAGCATACGCTACTCAGATGAGCCTTCGCTCTTCAGGACAATCCGACGCCGCAAAAGTTATTAAGGACGTAACAATGACGAGTCCTTTAAGAGCTTCCAAGTATCGTAAAGCTTACTCAGCAACGGATGAAATTACTTTATCCGAAGAGGCTGCACTTTCCGCTATGATTGAATATAAATTCTCCAAGAGTACTTACCAGGGAATGAGAAGATTAGGGAAGGAAAATAACTGTAAGCTATATCCGTCTTACGAAAAAGTGATGAAAGCAAAAAAGCGTTGTTATCGACCACGTGATGCAATCAGGATTACAGAGAGTAGTGCAGAAGTCCAACTACAGGCACTATTAGATCATACAGTTGAACGTATTTTACTCGTCCAAAATGTACTCGTTCAAAGATTGACTCCAGATAATGTTCGTAAAATGGACTTGATTTGCAAGTGGGGTTGCGATGGAAGTTCTGGGCAAAGTGAATATAAGCAGACGTTCAGTGATGACAGCAAATCTGATGCGCATGTATTCTTTACTTCAGTCGTGCCATTACAACTCGTGTGTTATGATTAACAATCGAAGGAAGAAATAGTTGTTTGGAAGAACCCCAGACCCTCGTCTCCACGATTTTGTAGACCGCTTAGACTACTGTTTCTACGCGAAGACACAGAGTCAACACTTAATGAAGTCCAAATTGTTGAAGAACAAATAAAGTCACTTCGTCCATTCGAAAGTGTAATAGATGGAAAAGAAATCTCCGTAATGTACAAGTTGTTGTTCACCATGATAGATGGTAAAGTTTGCAACGCTGTATCATTGACGAAATCTGCTCAACGGTGCTATTTGTGTGGAGCAACCAGCAAAGATTTTAATGCCATCGACACTGTATTGCAAAGGGAAATCAATGGAACAAATTTGAAGTTCGGATTGTCGACGCTGCATGCGTGGATACGGTGCTTCGAGTATTGCTTACACGTGTCTTACAAACTCGGCATTAAAAAATGGCAAGCTCGAAGTGCCGAAGAAAAAAAAATTACCCAGGAACGCAAGAGGGCCATTCAAGAAGGATTCAAGAAGCAATTGGGTCTAAATATCGATCGCCCAAAGCCTGGATACGGCAGCAGCAATGATGGCAACACAGCTCGGCGATTCTTTGAAAATTCGACGGTTTCCGCTGCGATAACGGGGGTCAACGAAGAAGTTATTAAACGCTTGTACGTAATCCTACATGTTATATCGTGTGGCCACGAGATAAACTGTGAAAGATTTGAACAGTATGCTATTGAAACGGCAAGAAAGACCGTTGCATTATACCCTTGGTACTCCATGCCTACTTCGGTGCACAAACTATTAATTCATGGTCCAGTGATAATAACTCATGCTCTATTACCAATCGGCCAATTATCCGAAGATGCTCAGGAAGCTCGAAACAAAGACATCAAACGATATCGAGAAGATTTTGCGCGAAAAAGTTCCAGGGTTAAAACTATGGAAGATGTTTTTCATCGGCTCTTAGTTACTTCTGATCCGTACATTTCAAGTGTCAGAAGACTACCACAGAAGAAGCTGAAGAGTTTGTCGCCGGAAGCTGTAGCGATGTTGATCGCTCCTAAAGTGACTGCTGCAGCAGACGAATTTTGCGCCGAGATTGAAGCCGTGCCGGGAGTTGTAATAGATACAAACTCGGATAATGATTCTGACTCCGACTCCGACTCCGATTACGATTTTGATTAAGAATAAAATTTTCTATTTTTGAAACGTTCCGTATGTATTTTGGAAATAAAAATAATAATTGCGTAGAATACACTGTTCACGTTTATTTTATTATGATGATTTTTTTAAATATATTAATTTATCTATTTAGCAGGATACTCGGCCATTTTGTTTATAACAATTTGCTGTAAGCTCTTTGTTGCAAGTTATAAACAATAGATATCGGATTGGTAATCAGCGACCTTGAAAACCCGTATATACCAATTTTTGTCAACATCTGGTAACTTTTTAACGTTCATGTCGGCCATATTGGATCGGCCATTTTTTTTACGATAATTTGGCTTGCGGATTCGTAATCAGCGACCTTGAAAACCCGTAAATACCAATTTTTGTCGACATCTGGCAACTTTTTAACATTCATGTCAGCCATATTGGATCGGCCATTTTGTTTACGATAATTTGGCTTTCAGATTCGTAATCAGCGACCTTGAAAACCCCTGTAAGTCAATTTTCATTCCCGTCAAATGTCATTTGAGGTTTTGGCCAGGTTTTTGGGCTTTTCTCCTACTGTGTGTCGGGGTTGTAAGGCCCAATTTACACTCTGGCGGTGACGTAGTCCCTTGGTATCGTCGTCAGGGAAATTAATCACCAACGACTTGATTTTTGTTTAGGAAGTGAAGTTAGTTGTTGAAGACGAAGACCAGAACAAATGTTATTTATTTGTAAATTCAACGCTTTATAACTAATCACTTAAGATTTACTTGTTGCTATGTTAACGAGTTTTAGGTATTGTGCTTGAGTGTATTCTCAAGGTACGGTGTGAGGTTTTTTCGCCACGAGACGATCTCAACTGTTGTCCAGTAGTTCTTGATGCGTCTCGGTCGAGGTGAGGTTTCTAAACTGTCGATTCGGAGTTGGTGACGAGAAGTCCTCAAAAAAGGAGAAGGGTAAGACTCTGCCTTTCATGAAGTTATCATTGGTGCAAAATTAAGAGTGGGAGGATTTCTTCTCATTACCAATCACGAAAGGGAGTTTTTGGTGGGAATGAAGGCTACAACGTGGACATCGCTGTCGGACCCAAGCTTCACCACAGGGAAATTCCCGAGACGCGCTAGTCGCCATAATAAAACGTTTTCCGCGCTTGAGTCGTGCGTCGAGTGAGCGCGGAGGTTAATCCCTTCATTAGGGTGATGACGCTGAAGCTGGCAGACAGACCTAGCAGACGCGCGCCGCCCGAACCCAGTACATTTCAAGCGTGACTGTACGCGGTCGAGTCGTAGCGCAGTAAGGCAGCGTAGGGCCTACCCCCACCACGTACCCGCGCGTGAAAGAGCCGAATCTATCTGACTAGCGAAAGTAATGTTTTTTTTGGTCCTTAACAATAGCCGTCACCGGGTTGAATCATAAGTCGATCGTTTCGTGAATTTATATAGAGTGCGCACGTAAATCATCAAGTCGCTGATGTCATGCGTGTTGACGGCAAACGACTTTGAACAAAAGATTCGTTCGCGTACGGCGTACTCGAATCGCGGAATAATATTTATTTTTGTTAATCAACAAAAGCCGTCACCGGGATGAAACAGGGAGGGATCGATTCGACGAATTATATAGAACAAGCACGTAAATAGAAAAAGTAGCTACTTTCATGCGTGTTCGCAGCAGACGGCCTTTCTTGAAATTTTTCTTGCGAGAACGGAGGCGCCATTCACGAAAAACAATTTTTTAATTAATCAACAAAAGTCGTCACCGGGATAAATCACATGTCAATCGATTCGTCTTAATATAAAGAACAAGCAGCCAAATAAAAAAAGTAGCTGCTGTCATGCAGGTTGACAGCAGACGACCTTTTGTGAATTTTATCGTGCGGCCAGCACGGCCCGAATCGCGGATAACTATTTATTTTTGTTAATCAACAAAAGCCGTCACCGGGATGAAACATAGGGGGATCAATTCGGCTAATTATATAGAACAAGCACGTAATTAGAAAAAGTCGCTACAGTCATGCATGTTGGCAGCAGACGGCCTTTTTTGAAATTTTTCGTGCGAGAACGGAGGCGCGATTCGCGAAAAACAATTTTTTAATTAATCAAAAAAAGTCGTCACCGGGATAAATCACATGTCAATCGATTCGTCTTAATGTAAAGAACAAGCAGCCAAATAAATAAAGTAGCTGCTGTCATGCAGGTTGACAGCAGACGACCTTTTGTGAATTTTATCGTGCGGCCATCACGGCCCGAATCGCGGATAACTATTTATTTTTGTTAATCAACAAAAGCCGTCACCGGGATGAAACAGGGAGGGATCGATTCGACGAATTATATAGAACAAGCACGTGAATAGAAAAAGTCGCTACTGTCATGCGTGTTCGCAGCAGACGGCCTTTTTCAGATTTTTCGTGCGCAGACGGTGGCGCGATTCGCGAAAAACAATTTCTTAAGTAATCAACAAAAGTCGTCACCGGGATAAATCACAGATCAATCGATTCGTCTTATTATACAGAGTAAGCAGCTGAGTCGAAAAAGTAGCTGCTGTCATGCAGGTTGACAGCAGACGACCTTTTGTGAATTTTGTCGTGCGGCCAGCACGGCCCGAATCGCGGATAACTATTTATTTTTGTTAATCAACAAAACCCGTCACCGGGACGAAACAGGGAGGGATCGATTCGACGAATTATATAGAACAAGCACGTAAATAGAACAAGCCGCTACTGTCATGCGTGTTCGCAGCAGACGGCCTTTCTTGAAATTTTTCTTGCGAGGACGGAGGCGCCATTCACGAAAAACAATTTTTTAATTAATCAACAAAAGTCGTCACCGGGATAAATCACATGTCAATCGATTCGTCTTAATGTAAAGAACAAGCAGCCAAATAAAAAAAGTAGCTGCTGTCATGCAGGTTGACAGCAGACGACCTTTTGTGAATTTTATCGTGCGGCCAGCACGGCCCGAATCGCGGATAACTATTTATTTTTGTTAATCAACAAAAGCCGTCACCGGGATGAAACATAGGGGGATCAATTCGGCTAATTATATAGAACAAGCACGTAATTAGAAAAAGTCGCTACAGTCATGCGTGTTGGCAGCAGACGGCCTTTCTTGAAATTTTTCTTGCGAAGACGGAGGCGCCATTCACGAAAAACAATTTTTTAATTAATCAACAAAAGTCGTCACCGGGATAAATCACATGTCAATCGATTCGTCTTAATATAAAGAACAAGCAGCCAAATAAAAAAAGTAGCTGCTGTCATGCAGGTTGACAGCAGACGACCTTTTGTGAATTTTGTCGTGCGGCCAGCACGGCCCGAATCGCGAATAACTATTTATTTTTGTTAATCAACAAAAGCCGTCACCGGGATGAAACATAGGGGGATCAATTCGGCTAATTATATAGAACGAGCACGTAAATAGAAAAAGTCGCTACGGTCATGCGTGTTGGCAGCAGACGGCCTTTTTTGAAATTTTTCGTGCGAGGACGGAGGCGCCATTCACGAAAAACAATTTTTTAAATAATCAACAAAAGTCGTCACCGGGATAAATCACAGATCAATCGATTCGTCTTATTATACAGAGTAAGCAGCTGAGTCGCAAAAGTAGCTGCTGCCATGCAGGTTGACAGCAGACAACCTTTTGTGAATTGTATCGTGCGGCCAGCACGGCCCGAATCGCGGATAACTATTTATTTTTGTTAATCAACAAAAGCCGTCACCGGGATGAAACATAGGGGGATTAATTCGGCTAATTATATAGAACAAGCACGTAATTAGAAAAAGTCGCTACAGTCATGCGTGTTGGCAGCAGACGGTCTTTTTTGAAATTTTTCGTGCGAGAACGGAGGCGCGATTCGCGAAAAACAATTTTTTAATTAATCAACAAAAGCCGTCACCGGGATGAAACATAGGGGGATCGATTTGACTAATTATATAGAACAAGCACGTAAATAGAAAAAGTCGCTACTGTCATGCGTGTTGGCAGCAGACGGCCTTTTTCAGATTTTTCGTGCGCGGACGGTGGCGCGATTGGTGAAAAACAATTTTTTAAATAATCAAAAAAAGTCGTCCCCGGGATAAATCACAGATCAATCGATTCGTCTTATTATACAGAGTAAGCAGCTGAGTCGAAAAAGTAGCTGCTGTCATGCAGGTTGACAGCAGACGACCTTTTGTGAATTTTGTCGTGCGGTCAGCACGGCCCGAATCGCGGATAACTATTTATTTTTGTTAATCAACAAAAGCTGTCACCGGGATGAAACATAGGGGGATCAATTCGGCTAATTATATAGAACAAGCACGTAAATAGAAAAAGTCGCTACGGTCATGCGTGTTGGCAGCAGACGGCCTTTTTGGAAATTTTTCGTGCGAGGACGGAGGCGCCATTCACGAAAAACAATTTTTTAATTAATCAACGAAAGTCGTCACTGGGATAAAACACATGTCAATCGATTCGTCTTAATATAAAGATTAAGCAGCTAAATACAAAAAGTAGCTGCCGTCATGCAGGTTGACAGCAGACGACCTTTTGTGAATTTTATCGTGCGGCCAGCACGGTCCGAATCGCGGATAATGATTAATTTTGTTAATCAACAAAAGCCGTCACCGGGATGAAACATAGGGGGATCGATTCGACTAATTATATAGAACAAGCACGTAAATAGAAAAAGTCGCTACTGTCATGCGTGTTGGCAGCAGACGGTCTTTTTCAGATTTTTCGTGCGCGGACGGTGGCGCGATTCGCGAAAAACAATTTTTTAAATAATCAACAAAAGTCGTCACCGGGATAAATCACAGATCAATCGATTCGTCTTATTATACAGAGTAAGCAGCTGAGTCGAAAAAGTAGCTGCTGTCATGCAGGTTGACAGCAGACGACCTTTTGTGAATTTTGTCGTGCGGCCAGCACGGCCCGAATCGCGGATAACTATTTATTTTTGTTAATCAACAAAAGCCGTCACCGGGATGAAACATAGGGGGATCAATTCGGCTAATTATATAGAACGAGCACGTAAATAGAAAAAGTCGCTACGGTCATGCGTGTTGGCAGCAGACGGCCTTTTTTGAAATTTTTCGTGCGAGGACGGAGGCGCGATTCGCGAAAAACAATTTTTTAATTAATCAAAAAAAGTCGTCACCGGGATAAATCACAGGTCAATTGATTCGTCTTATTCTAAAGAATAAGCAGCTAAATAAAAAAAGTAGCTGCTATCATGCAGGTTGACAGCAGACGACCTTTTGTGAATTTTATCGTGCGGCTAGCACGGCCCGAATCGTGGAAAACTATTTATTTTTGTTAACCAACAAAATCCGTCACCGGGATGAAACATAGGGCGATCAATTCGACCAATTATATAGAACGAGCACGTAACTAGAAAAAGTCGCTACTGTCATGCGTGTTGGCAGCAGACGGCCCTTTTTGAGATTTCTCGTTCGAGTAAGGAGGCGCGATTCGCGAATAACAATTTTTCAATTGATATAGCAACGTCGTCACCGCGATAAATCATAGGTCGATCGATTCGTCTTATTATAAAGAATAAGCAGCCAAATTGAATAAGTAGCTGCAGTCATGCAAGTTAGCAGCAGACGACCCATTGTGAATTTTATCCTACGGTCAGCACAGCCTGATTCGCAGATAATTGTTTATTTCTGTTAATTAACACAACCGGTTACCGGGATAAAACGTACAGGCATCTACTCGGCCAATTATATAGAATGAATAGGTGAATCGAACAAGTCGCTGAAAGGGTCGCTGTTGCATTGCCTGTTGGCAGCAGCCGACCCTTTATCAATTTTATCGTGCCGGTAACGCGACCCGATTCGCGATTAATTAAGATCGATATATTTGTTTTGCGGAAACACAATTGATCAATGCAATGTTACTCACTCATTAACGTTGTAAGCAATCCATTAATCCAACAGTTACGAAAGTTGCTCACTTCTTTCTTTCACTGCACAACAATATGATATGTTAAAAAAAATGTATTTTATGAGATAAGTTATTGTATCCTCAACTTAAACACGACAAGAAATAGCATGTTTTCAACGAAGCATTCGAACATGATAGACGAGACTGCCCTCAATCACACCGGGTAGACAGTTGCAGCTATGACTGGTGCAACTACGTCGGTACTATTAACAGAAACCTTTGTTGCTCTTATGAGGCTACCCCTACCTCTACAATCGAACATTTTCTACGTCGTGCACATTATCTTTATACCGGAAAAAACCCGATCATACATTTTTCTCGTCGAAGGATTATATTCGGAGAAAACGTCACATTATTTTGGCAGAATCAGAAGGATTCCGATTTTAATTTTTTTACATCCAACCGGCCGGTTGGTTTTCAGTGGCTTAGATTAAAAAAGGTGGTGGGTGTTTCGACGTTCGCTCCGACTATAATCCGCCTATGCGGTGTAGCCTGGACCGTAAGGTCCATCGATATGAGTGTGCATGCTTCACTGTGAGTATTAATCATTAATACATTTATGGCTGGTGGACCATAAATGTAAAGGACGTAGGATCCATGCGCCAGGTTCGAAAACGTGAAAATCGAGATAATTTGCGCCGTTACATTCTTGTACGTGCGTACTTACTGCTTATTTGTCTATAGCCATAGCTGGAAAATAATCTAGACAATGTTCATTCGCAATGGTGGGGGAAATAAGGGCACGAAGGGTTTCTGTTAATGGTGAAGACGGGGTCGCACCAGTCATAGCTGCCGTCTTGCTGCGCGTTATTATTGAAAATAGCCTTGTCTGCGGTGTTCGAACGCTCCGTTGGAACCATGCCGTGTCTTTTCGTGTTTTTATTAATTTTCTAGAACGTTTCATATTGTGATAGAGTGAAATGCATTAGTGATCTACTGTCGAAACTTTTGCATCAATGGATTACCTACGGCGCTGATAAGTGAGCATCATTCTGGCGAACAATACTTTGTCTTAAATCAAGTGAATTAGTGTTAATTTGCATAATTTCCATAATTGGGGGAAGCGCAAATTCTCAATGATGTAATGCACTTTGAAAATTTTCTCTCGACGATAATGAGCGTTTGAGATGAGTATTTTTTAAACGAATTCTCAGTCACAACAAAAATTACGAAGTACTACAACCCTGGCCCAGAAGGTGCAGACGGATGATAAGAAAATAAACACAAATTAATTAACAAAAAAAATCTATCCGCATACGGGGCCTCTCTATTCACACGAAATATCCCATAGAAGGTCGTCCGTTGCAATCACGCACGGCATTAGCAAGTTATATTATATCCGGGCGTATTCGTTACGAATAGACGAATCCATCAATCTACTATTTATCTCGTTGTCGACTTCTCTTAATTAACTAATAAATTGTTATTCGCAAAGCAAGCCTCTTTACTCGCATGAAAAATCTCGTAAAAGGTCGTCAGCTGCCAACACGCATGACAGTAGCGACGATTTCTATTAACGTGCTTGTTCTATATAATTGGTCGAATCGATCCCCCTATGTTTCATCCCGGTGACGGCTATTGTTGATTAACAAAAATAAATAGTTATCCGCGATTCGGGCCGTGCTGGCCGCACGATAAAACTCACAAAAGGTCGTCTGCTGTCAACCTGCATGACAGCAGCTACTTTTTTTATTTAGCTGCTTATTCTTTACAATAAAACGAATCGATTGACATGTGATTTATCCCGGTGACGACTTTTGTTGATTATTTAATAAATTGTTTTTCGTGAATCGCGCCTCCGTCCTCGCACGAAAAATTTTAAAAAAGGCCGTCTGCTGCCAACAAGCATGACTGTAGCGACTTTTTCTATTTACGTGCTTGTTCTATATAATTACCCGAATTGATCCCCCTATGTTTCATCCCGGTGACGGGTTTTGTTGATTAACAAAAATAAATAGTTATCCGCGATTCGGGCCGTGCTGGCCGCACGATAAAATTCACAAAAGGTCGTCTGCTGTCAACCTGCATGACAGCAGCTACTTTTTCGACTCAGCTGCTTACTCTGTATAATAAGACGAATCGATTGATCTGTGATTTATCCCGGTGACGACTATTGTTGATTATTTAAAAAATTGTTTTTCGCGAATCGCGCCACCGTCCGCGCACGAAAAATCTGAAAAAGGCCGTCTGCTGCCAACACGCATGACAGTAGCGACTTTTTCTATTTACGTGCTTGTTCTATATAATTAGTCAAATCGATCCCCCTATGTTTCATCCCGGTGACGGCTTTTGTTGATTAATTAAAAAATTGTTTTTCGTGAATGGCGCCTCCGTCCTCGCACGAAAAATTTCAAAAAAGGCCGTCTGCTGCCAACACGCATGACCGTAGCGACTTTTTCTATTTACGTGCTCGTTCTATATAATTAGCCGAATTGATCCCCCTATGTTTCATCCCGGTGACGGCTTTTGTTGATTAACAAAAATAAATAGTTATCCCTGATTCGGGCCGTGCTGGCCGCACGACAACATTCACAAAAGGTCGTCTGCTGTCAACCTGCATGACAGCAGCTACTTTTTTTATTTAGCGGCTTATTCTTTATAATAAGACGAATCGATTGACATGTGATTTATCCCGGTGACGACTTTTTTTGGTTAATTAAAAAATTGTTTTTCGCGAATCGCGCCTCCGTTCTCGCGCGAAAAATTTCAAAAAAGGCCGTCTGCTGCCAACACGCATGACTGTAGCGACTTTTTCTAATTACATGCTTGTTCTATATAATTCGTCGAATCGATCCCTCCCTGTTTCATCCCGGTGACGGCTTTTGTTGATTAACAAAAATAAATAGTTATCCGCGGTTCGGGCCGTGCTGGCCGCACGACGAAATTCACAAAAGGTCGTCTGCTGTCAACCTGCATGACAGCAGCTACTTTTTCGACTCAGCTGCTTACTCTGTATAATAAGACGAATCGATTGATCTGTGATTTATCCCGGTGACGACTTTTGTTGATTACTTAAAAAATTGTTTTTCGCGAATCGCGCCACCGTCCGCGCACGAAAAATCTGAAAAAGGCCGTCTGCTGCCAACACGCATGACAGTAGCGACTTTTTCTATTTACGTGCTTGTTCTATATAATTAGTCAAATCGATCCCCGTATGTTTCATCCCGGTGACGGCTTTTGTTGATTAATTAAAAAATTGTTTTTCGTGAATGGCGCCTCCGTCCTCGCACGAAAAATTTCAAAAAAGGCCGTCTGCTGCCAACACGCATGACCGTAGCGACTTTTTCTATTTACGTGCTCGTTCTATATAATTAGCCGAATTGATCCCCCTATGTTTCATCCCGGTGACGGCTTTTGTTGATTAACAAAAATAAATAGTTATCCCTGATTCGGGCCGTGCTGGCCGCACGACAACATTCACAAAAGGTCGTCTGCTGTCAACCTGCATGACAGCAGCTACTTTTTTTATTTAGCGGCTTATTCTTTATAATAAGACGAATCGATTGACATGTGATTTATCCCGGTGACGACTTTTTTTGGTTAATTAAAAAATTGTTTTTCGCGAATCGCGCCTCCGTTCTCGCGCGAAAAATTTCAAAAAAGGCCGTCTGCTGCCAACACGCATGACTGTAGCGACTTTTTCTAATTACATGCTTGTTCTATATAATTCGTCGAATCGATCCCTCCCTGTTTCATCCCGGTGACGGCTTTTGTTGATTAACAAAAATAAATAGTTATCCGCGGTTCGGGCCGTGCTGGCCGCACGACGAAATTCACAAAAGGTCGTCTGCTGTCAACCTGCATGACAGCAGCTACTTTTTCGACTCAGCTGCTTACTCTGTATAATAAGACGAATCGATTGATCTGTGATTTATCCCGGTGACGACTTTTGTTGATTACTTAAAAAATTGTTTTTCGCGAATCGCGCCACCGTCCGCGCACGAAAAATCTGAAAAAGGCCGTCTGCTGCCAACACGCATGACAGTAGCGACTTTTTCTATTTACGTGCTTGTTCTATATAATTAGTCAAATCGATCCCCGTATGTTTCATCCCGGTGACGGCTTTTGTTGATTAATTAAAAAATTGTTTTTCGTGAATGGCGCCTCCGTCCTCGCACGAAAAATTTCAAAAAAGGCCGTCTGCTGCCAACACGCATGACCGTAGCGACTATTTCTATTTACGTGCTCGTTCTATATAATTAGCCGAATTGATCCCCCTATGTTTCATCCCGGTGACGGCTTTTGTTGATTAACAAAAATAAATAGTTATCCGTGATTCGGGCCGTGCTGACCGCACGACAAAATTCACAAAAGGTCGTCTGCTGTCAACCTGCATGACAGCAGCTACTTTTTTTATTTAGCGGCTTATTCTTTATATTAAGACGAATCGATTGACATGTGATTTATCTCGGTGACGACTTTTGTTGATTAATTAAAAAATTGTTTTTCGTGAATGGCGCCTCCGTCTTCGCAAGAAAAATTTCAAGAAAGGCCGTCTGCTGCGAACACGCATGACAGTAGCGACTTTTTCTATTTACGTGCTTGTTCTATATAATTCGTCGAATCGATCCCTCCCTGTTTCATCCCGGTGACGGCTTTCGTTGATTAACAAAAATAAATAGTTATCCGCGATTCGGGCCGTGCTGGCCGCACGACAAAATTCACAAAAGTTCGTCTGCTGTCAACCTGCATGACAGCAGCTACTTTTTTTATTTAGCGGCTTATTCTTTATAATAAGACGAATCGATTGACATGTGATTTATCCCGGTGACGACTTTTTTTGATTAATTAAAAAATTGTTTTTCGCGAATCGCGCCTCCGTTCTCGCACGAAAAATTTCAAAAAAGGCCGTCTGCTGCCAACACGCATGACTGTAGCGACATTTCTAATTACGTGCTTGTTCTATATAATTAGCCGAATTGATCCCCCTATGTTTCATCCCGGTGACGGCTTTTGTTGATTAACAAAAATAAATAGTTATCCGCGATTCGGGCCGTGCTGGCCGCACGATAAAATTCACAAAAGGTCGTCTGGTGACAACCTGCATGACAGCAGCTACTTTTTTTATTTGGCTGCTTGTTCTTTATATTAAGACGAATCGATTGACATGTGATTTATCCCGGTGACGACTTTTGTTGATTAATTAAAAAATTGTTTTTCGTGAATGGCGCCTCCGTCCTCGCAAGAAAAATTTCAAGAAAGGCCGTCTGCTGCGAACACGCATGACAGTAGCGACTTTTTCTATTTACGTGCTTGTTCTATATAATTCGTCGAATCGATCCCTCCCTGTTTCATCCCGGTGACGGCTTTTGTTGATTAACAAAAATAAATAGTTATCCGCGATTCGGGCCGTGCTGGCCGCACGACAAAATTCACAAGAGGTCGTCTGCTGTCAACCTGCATGACAGCAGCTACTTTTTTTATTTAGCGGCTTATTCTTTATAATAAGACGAATCGATTGACATGTGATTTATCCCGGTGACGACTTTTTTTGATTAATTAAAAAATTGTTTTTCGCGAATCGCGCCTCCGTTCTCGCACGAAAAATTTCAAAAAAGGCCGTCTGCTGCCAACACGCATGACTGTAGCGACTTTTTCTAATTACGTGCTTGTTCTATATAATTAGCCGAATTGATCCCCCTATGTTTCATCCCGGTGACGGCTTTTGTTGATTAACAAAAATAAATAGTTATCCGCGATTCGGGCCGTGCTGGCCGCACGATAAAATTCACAAAAGGTCGTCTGCTGTCAACCTGCATGACAGCAGCTACTTTTTTTATTTGGCTGCTTGTTCTTTATATTAAAACGAATCGATTGACATGTGATTTATCCCGGTGACGACTTTTGTTGATTAATTAAAAAATTGTTTTTCGTGAATGGCGCCTCCGTCCTCGCAAGAAAAATTTCAAGAAAGGCCGTCTGCTGCGAACACGCATGACAGTAGCGACTTTTTCTATTTACGTGCTTGTTCTATATAATTCGTCGAATCGATCCCTCCCTGTTTCATCCCGGTGACGGCTTTTGTTGATTAACAAAAATAAATAGTTATCCGCGATTCGGGCCGTGCTGGCCGCACGACAAAATTCACAAAAGGTCGTCTGCTGTCAACCTGCATGACAGCAGCTACTTTTTTTATTTAGCGGCTTATTCTTTATAATAAGACGAATCGATTGACATGCGATTTATCCCGGTGACGACTTTTTTTGATTAATTAAAAAATTGTTTTTCGCGAATCGCGCCTCCGTTCTCGCACGAAAAATTTCAAAAAAGGCCGTCTGCTGCCAACACGCATGACTGTAGCGACTTTTTCTAATTACGTGCTTGTTCTATATAATTAGCCGAATTGATCCCCCTATGTTTCATCCCGGTGACGGCTTTTGTTGATCAACAAAAATAAATAGTTATCCGCCATTCGGGCCGTGCTGGCCGCACGATAAAATTCACAAAAGGTCGTCTGCTGTCAACCTGCATGACAGCAGCTACTTTTTTTATTTGGCTGCTTGTTCTTTACATTAAGACGAATCGATTGACATGTGATTTATCCCGGTGACGACTTTTGTTGATTAATTAAAAAATTGTTTTTCGTGAATGGCGCCTCCGTCCTCGCAAGAAAAATTTCAAGAAAGGCCGTCTGCTGCGAACACGCATGACAGTAGCGACTTTTTCTATTTACGTGCTTGTTCTATATAATTCGTCGAATCGATCCCTCCCTGTTTCGTCCCGGTGACGGGTTTTGTTGATTAACAAAAATAAATAGTTATCCGCGATTCGGGCCGTGCTGGCCGCACGACAAAATTCACAAAAGGTCGTCTGCTGTCAACCTGCATGACAGCAGCTACTTTTTCGACTCAGCTGCTTACTCTGTATAATAAGACGAATCGATTGATCTGTGATTTATCCCGGTGACGACTTTTGTTGATTACTTAAAAAATTGTTTTTCGCGAATCGCGCCACTGTCCGCGCACGAAAAATCTGAAAAAGGCCGTCTGCTGCGAACACGCATGACAGTAGCGACTTTTTCTATTTACGTGCTTGTTCTATATAATTCGTCGAATCGATTCCTCCCTGTTTCATCCCGGTGACGGCTTTTGTTGATTAACAAAAATAAATAGTTATCCGCGATTCGGGCCGTGCTGGCCGCACGACAAAATTCACAAAAGGTCGTCTGCTGTCAACCTGCATGACAGCAGCTACTTTTTCGACTCAGCTGCTTACTCTGTATAATAAGACGAATCGATTGATCTGTGATTTATCCCGGTGACGACTTTTGTTGATTACTTAAAAAATTGTTTTTCGCGAATCGCGCCACTGTCCGCGCACGAAAAATCTGAAAAAGGCCGTCTGCTGCGAACACGCATGACAGTAGCGACTTTTTCTATTTACGTGCTTGTTCTATATAATTCGTCGAATCGATCCCTCCCTGTTTCATCCCGGTGACGGCTTTTGTTGATTAACAAAAATAAATAGTTATCCGCGATTCGGGCCGTGCTGGCCGCACGACAAAATTCACAAAAGGTCGTCTGCTGTCAACCTGCATGACAGCAGCTACTTTTTTTATTTAGCGGCTTATTCTTTATAATAAGACGAATCGATTGACATGTGATTTATCCCGGTGACGACTTTTTTTGATTAATTAAAAAATTGTTTTTCGCGAATCGCGCCTCCGCTCTCGCACGAAAAATTTCAAAAAAGGCCGTCTGCTGCCAACACGCATGACTGTAGCGACTTTTTCTAATTACGTGCTTGTTCTATATAATTAGCCGAATTGATCCCCCTATGTTTCATCCCGGTGACGGCTTTTGTTGATTAACAAAAATAAATAGTTATCCGCGATTCGGGCCGTGCTGGCCGCACGATAAAATTCACAAAAGGTCGTCTGCTGTCAACCTGCATGACAGCAGCTACTTTTTTTATTTGGCTGCTTGTTCTTTATATTAAGACGAATCGATTGACATGTGATTTATCCCGGTGACGACTTTTGTTGATTAATTAAAAAATTGTTTTTCGTGAATGGCGCCTCCGTCCTCGCAAGAAAAATTTCAAGAAAGGCCGTCTGCTGCGAACACTCATGACAGTAGCGACTTTTTCTATTTACGTGCTTGTTCTATATAATTCGTCGAATCGATCCCTCCCTGTTTCATCCCGGTGACGGCTTTTGTTGATTAACAAAAATAAATAGTTATCCGCGATTCGGGCCGTACTGGCCGCACGACAAAATTCACAAAAGGTCGTCTGCTGTCAACCTGCATGACAGCAGCTACTTTTTTTATTTAGCGGCTTATTCTTTATAATAAGACGAATCGATTGACATGTGATTTATCCCGGTGACGACTTTTTTTGATTAATTAAAAAATTGTTTTTCGCGAATCGCGCCTCCGCTCTCGCACGAAAAATTTCAAAAAAGGCCGTCTGCTGCCAACACGCATGACTGTAGCGACTTTTTCTAATTACGTGCTTGTTCTATATAATTAGCCGAATTGATCCCCCTATGTTTCATCCCGGTGACGGCTTTTGTTGATTAACAAAAATAAATAGTTATCCGCGATTCGGGCCGTGCTGGCCGCACGATAAAATTCACAAAAGGTCGTCTGCTGTCAACCTGCATGACAGCAGCTACTTTTTTTATTTGGCTGCTTGTTCTTTATATTAAGACGAATCGATTGACATGTGATTTATCCCGGTGACGACTTTTGTTGATTAATTAAAAAATTGTTTTTCGTGAATGGCGCCTCCGTCCTCGCAAGAAAAATTTCAAGAAAGGCCGTCTGCTGCGAACACTCATGACAGTAGCGACTTTTTCTATTTACGTGCTTGTTCTATATAATTCGTCGAATCGATCCCTCCCTGTTTCATCCCGGTGACGGCTTTTGTTGATTAACAAAAATAAATGTTATTCCGCGATTCGAGTACGCCGTACGCGAACGAAATTTTTGTTTAAAGTCGTTTGCCGTCAACACGCATGACATCAGCGACTTGATGATTTACGTGCGTACTCTATATAAATGCACGAAACGATCGACTTATGATTCAACCCGGTGACGGCTATTGTTAAGGACCAAAAAAAACATTACTTTCGCTAGTCAGATAGATTCGGCTCTTTCACGCGCGGGTACGTGGTGGGGGTAGGCCCTTCGCTGCCTTACTGCGCTACGACTCGACCGCGTACAGTCACGCTTGAAATGTACTGGGTTCGGGCGGCGCGCGTCTGCTAGGTCTGTCTGCCAGCTTCAGCGTCATTTAGGGTGTGCGACTATGCTGGTCGGATAGTCCTCGAGGATAGCCCATGCTGTTTTGTACGTATGCATTATTGTTCACAAATCTCGAAGTATTTATTTACGGCAATAAAGACGATACGGCTTACACTGTAAAGAGATTAAATAATCGTCGCGTCGGCTGGCCAAATAGCGATTGTTCGACTCAAGCGGATCGTCACGTACGACGCAGCGCTGCCCGCGGACCCGCTTGTATTTCGGGAAATTCCCTTCTTCATTGGTCCTTAGGCTAGCGAGTTCGTCGTGTCCGAAAGAGCGGTATTATCTGGCTATAGGTGAGCTTAAATAAATTATCGTCTAACAATTAAAACTACAAACATGTCCCATGCGACGGAACAGTTTTCATTTTTTTATTGAATTTGCTTTGAGGAGTATACTTTGTTCAAAGTGCTCGTCTGTTAGTCGATTCCATTTCGGTGAATCCATCATTGTTGCATAACTGTACAACCGTTCGACCGGGGTTGACGATAGCAACGTCGTGTTATATTTTACAAATACTTTTTTTATGGTAGGGTACTTTGAAATTGCAGTTGCAATTGCAGCTGAAATTGCCACAACTCGGTGGTAACAATGGGGCGGCCAGACGCGATGGACCTCGGTCTAAAGACATCATCCACATTGAGTGCTCGGCTCCGAGGTATAGTAAATTATTATGCCTCATTACTGTATAGTAGAAAGTGCGTAATTCTACAAGTTTGGAATCTTTTTTAATTACTTGGCGTCGAGATACTGTTCCTCCTTTAGATTTACTAAAAAAAAATTTGGTAAGAAATCTACATATGGATTATCGAAGTGGCGTTGATTTACTGCAATTCATTTTTTATCTAGATCGTTGGAGAGTATCGGTTGGACGGAGTCGCCGCCAGTGGTATGCCCAGCGTAGAGGATCTTGGGTGCGAGGGCGCGGACGATGGGTGCCCTACGATCTTTAAAACGAAATTCAACAAAATATTTACTTAATACAAATTTTGTTAAAAAAAGGTGCCTTATCAATCGTTTTTCGTTGGCACCCCCTCTATGCTCTTTCATTCTCACTCAACCTTACACATTCGCTATCATTCTACCCCATTGTTACTTATTCTCCCTCATTCTCTGTCAATCTCCTTTATACTCTTCCATTTTCCCTCATTCTCCGTCATACAATACCATTCTCCGTTACGATCTCTCAATCACCCTCATTCTTCCTTATTCTTTCTTATTCTGTCTTATTCTCTCTCATCCGCACTTATTCACTCCATTTTTCTCTCATTCCCTCTTATTCTCCGGTATTTACACTCATTCTTCCCCCTTTTCTCTCATTCTTCTCTATTCTTTTTCATTCTGTCTCATTCTCTCCCATTTTCCCTTATACTCTCTCATTCGCTTCCATTCGATCTTATTCTCCTCTATTCTTTCTCATTTTCCTTATTCTCTCTCATTCACTCCCATTCTCCCTTGTTTTTTCTCATTCGCTCTCATTCTACCTTATTCTTTCTCATTCTCCTTCACTGTCTCTCATTCTCCCTCGTTCTCTCTCATTCTTCCTTATTCTCTCTAAAACTCTCCCATTCTCCCGTATTCTCTCTTTTTCTACTTTATTCTTTCTCATTCTCTCTCATTCACTCTCATCCACCCTCATTCTCTCTTATTCTCCCTCATGGTCCCTCATTCTCTCGATACTTGTGTATCGAGTATCGAGAAAATGTTCGTTACTCGTTACAAAAGTATCGAGTATCGAAAAAAATTTCGTTACTCGTTACAAAAGTATCGAGTATCGAAAAAATGTTCGTTACTCGTTACAAAAGTATCGAGTCTCGAGAAAGTTTTCGTTACTCGTTACAAAAGTATCGAGTATCGGAGAATTTTCCGTTACTCGTTACAAGAGTATTGAGTATCGAAAAAAAATCGTTACGCGTTACAAAAGTATTGAGTATCGAGGAATTTTTCGTTACTCGTTACAAAAGTATCGAGTATTGAGGAATTTTTCATTACTCGTTACAAAATTATCGAGTATCGAGGAATTTTTCGTTACTCGTTACAAAAGTACCGAGTATCGAGGAATTTTTCGTTGCTCATTACAAAAGTATCGAGTATCGAAAAAATGTTCGTTACTTGCTACAAATAGTGTCGAGTATTGAGAAAACTTTTGTTACTCCTTACAAAAGTATCGAGTATCGAGGAACTTTTCGTTACTCGTTACAGAAGTATCGAGTGCCAACTCTGCTCTCGAATACCCCCGGACCCACGATCGTAGTATGCATAAGGTTTACTCCAAATTTTTGGATGATTAATCTATTCCATAAAAATTCATTGGATAATTTCGATTATATTGATGTACTTTTAATTCTTCAACATAATTTACGAAAACGATATTTATAAATAAAAGTTTATAAATATAATAACAATTTAAAAACTATTTATGCTACCACTAATACGGAATACTGCTACGGGTGCTACTTCTGAGGTTTGATCAATTCAAATATCTGGAAGTACGAATGCTGTGCTCAATACGAATTTGAAACTATAGACGTAAAGTTTCACTACTTATTAAACTGGAATATTACGGGTTACCGGACACGCGAAGTCCCGACTCGATTTCTCGACCCGTTCAAATATTTTATTCTATTCTGTATATTTCCGAATATTGTTGGGCGCCAGCCTTTCTCGGGCAGTCGCGTTTCACGCGTACAACAGAAAAAAATCAAAACAAATATCCGCTCGTTTGCCCGGCGAGCGAGAGACTCGATATAATTTTACGGGGGGGGGGGGGGGGACGTCTCAAGGTATCTGGGGACGGACGGGGTTCCGACTCGATGGCCTCTTATTTTTCGGACCACGACTATTTTATATTATCTCCCAATATTTTATCACTTAATTTGACAAATGAAATGCGCTAGTACCACAATACAACCCGCGGCGACGTCCATCCGCGGTAACGTTGCGCGGCTACGCCCGCGCGCGAGGGGAATGTTCGCGGGGCACAACGGGGGATCCGCCACGCACCTTCGTACAAAACTTAGCTCGCAATTATTTTCCTCTACGTTATTATTCTTTTCGCACTTTTATTTTTTCTACTACCGGAATTACGCGTATTTCTGGCACAATAGTTTTTAGGCAACCAATTATTTCGTACACAAGAATTCTTCGGCGACGCGCGCGGAAGGGGACGACGATGGGAAAGATTACGGGAGGGGGGAAGGGGACACGACAAAAATCGCCCAGGCGATTAAACCAACGCATTGAATTTACGGCGACCGTTAGCCGCTCTCGCAAAAGAAAAGAGAAGAGACTTACTTGGATGGCAGTGTGGAGTGCGTATGTCGCGTCTCTATTACGCCGCCTAGCTCTCTATCTCTTTCTCTCGTTCTATCTCTCTCGATTCTTCGCTTCTAAGTTCGCCTGTCGCTGACCACGTGTCGGCACCCAATGGCTGGCCACGCCGGCCGGCTCCTTCGCCTCGATCCACGCGGGTGACAGATGGCAAACCTCCCATCGATTTTTCGGTCGATCGCCGCGGCTCGCCCTTCCGGCCGTCGCCGATGATCGATCCCCCAAATCGATGTTCTCCCCGGCCGATAAGGCGGAGACGATTCGGGGGGGATGGTGATGAGAGGCCTCGGAAGACGAACCCATTGTCCCGCGAGGCCGAGTGATGGCGTTGTTCGGCGTGCGGTGAGCTCGCACCGACGTGGCCTTACACGCCAGTCCGTGTGGTCGACACTCGGGGGACGCACAGTAGGAGAAAAGCCCAAAAACCTGGCCAAAACCCCAAAAAATAAATTTTCGAAATAGGGTCAGTTGAGTAGTCATTCAGGTAGAGGACTAGTAACTGCATTCTATTGTGGAAGGGAAAGCCCTTTAAGTGTATACCTGCGCCGCAGCGTCAGTTGGCAGTTAGTGTTCGTGAAGAGTGTACGTGTCACGCGCTGAACAGACGAAAATAACGCTGACTTCAAAAACCCATAACTTTAAAGTGACGGGTTTAATTTCAATTCTGCAACATGGATACGACTTCTGGAGGTATGTAGAACATGTTTTTACATCGGTTGAATCTAAAGTTTATGTATAAATGATTGAAATGTAGTATAGCCTTCGGCATAAATAAAATTGAATAATTTTGAAAACTTATATTTTCAACGGTCCGAAAAGTTATATATTTTGTCACATTTTGCAAAGCTCCTAGTCTCGGCCTTTAGTTTAATGTATAAGCTTTCGAAATTTACAAGAGTTACCTGCGGAAAACGTGCGTCTTGTCCGTTATGATTTTTTTCGCATCGTGCAGTAGCCGAGCGTGCACGCGGCACTATTGAGCAGCCTCTGCGCCTCTACCTGAGAATGGGTGAAGTAGCATCATAACGGACAAGACGGCTGTTATACGCTTGAAATAAATTATTTTAATATATATGTATGTGTATATATATATATATATAAATTTTCTGTGATTTAATTATGATATATACGTATGCATATATATATATATTGTGACGGGAATAATTTTCTCTTACCGGAAACGGGAACTAGACTCGGGATCTGGTGCGAGAGATCCGTCACCTTCGGCCGTTCTTCCCGTGTTCGTGCCTCCGCAGTACCCGGGGCGCCAGAGACTTTGTTTCTCCGGTCGTCTCAACCGGAATAAACTGGGGTCGGGAGATCAAACCCGACCCGCCAGGCGGAGACTGGAGATCTCCTTGATTTTTGGTCTCCCCCGGAATCCTAACCGGGTTCGGAGACTGGAGTTCTCCTCGATTTTTGATCGCCGGAATCGTGTAACCGGACTGAACTGGAGGCATTTCCACGGGGAGGAACGGTTGCGGTATAGCACGGCCGCTCAGGCTGTGGGTTGTGGTAGAGGGGTCGGGATTCACCAGGAGTAGCGTAACTTCGATCGGTAGCTGTCACTAGTCGCGACACCGGTATTTCACAATAAATAAAATAATATTTTATTTTATTGTGCGGGAGCCGATGGGTTTACCACCCGAGAACCTTAAACGTAGGCGATATCCCAAGCGAAACACGAACGAAAATAAGCCATACGCACGGGAACGAGAGAACACCCGATGTGTATCTCAAGCGCGAGAACGAGAGCGCGACGTCACGGGCGCGAGAGAGACCACGATACGTCTCTCCATCGCGAGGGCCGTGGCCCGACGACAGATCGTCAACGACACTCCCGAGATCTTCGAGAACCGTCCTCGATCGCGATCCGGGAAACACTACTATCTCACCTGAAAATTCGTTAACTCTCCCTCGCGCGACCAAGGCCGGCGTGCGAGGGATTATGCGAGAGCGAGACCGAGCGTATCAACAGACAGAAAAAAATGTCAACACGCTCGCGAGATCGGACCGTGCGAAATCGCCGGTTCAAGCGAGAACTTTATCTCGTATAATATCGAGAGCTGAAATATTATTTCGGGAGCTGGAATATTCTGTTAGAATATTCCTTTCGGAATCTATCTTTTCTGCCCGAGTTACCCCACAAACGGAACGGTAACAAATCGGGGCCTTTTCTCGTCGGTAGCATGGAGGCTCTCGGAGATCGCATCCCCGGGTCACCATGCGAGAGCGGGCAAAGCTTCTCTTCCGAAGCGCGGCGCGGAGGACTCCAGCCTCCGCCCGTAAACCAAACGGCCCGCTCTCCAGCACGATGCACCACTACAGTGGGGTACCGGCATCTCAGCCGGGTGTGCCCCGATTCCCCGAGAGGCCTCGTTGGCGGCGTCCCTCGGCCGGGATTGCTCGATGCGTTGAGCGCTACGCCGCTCGACCGAGTTCCGCTCGCCAACCAAACACAACAAAACGAATCGACAAACACTCAGACGCACAACAAGGGGAGAAAAGCCCCTAACAATCGTCGCGGTAGCGACTCGGGCAAAGGCACGTGACACACGGGACCGGTAGCGCATCTTGGGACGTGATTCCGAAAAATCACGTCACAACTCCCCACCCCTTACGGGTGGTTGCGTTTAAGGGAGCTGCATGGTCCTCGTCAGGGCAAAGCCGTAACGGGACCCTACGCGGTAACGATAAGTTTCCTTCCCCTGTTGCAATCGGTAGCTAAGAGGGTGGGGAAGAACGAGATCTACTGCGTAGGACCAGTGTCCCGCAGCCCGAGAAGCTAACCTTGCACGAAACACCAACCGATTCTTGTGTACGTACGGTAGCCTGGTTGTCTCTTCCTGTTGCCATTCGGTAGCTTCAATCATGGGTGGGAGAGACCGAGACCTGTCGCGGGCACTAACCGCCCCGCCACGCGAGAAATAACTGGACCAATCGAGGTCCACACGTACCACCACCACGGACGGACAATACAACCGTAACGGGCTTACCCCTCAGCCGTTGCGTCCTTGCCTGGGTGATGATTCCGGAGCATGACGGGAGCTGCTCCAACCAGATCCCATCGTCTCGGTGTAGCTGGTGGCGGGAACTTGAGTAGCTTCCTCCACTTGCGGGAACAGGGGGGGCATGGCTGCCTCTGCGGGCGCCAAGGCCGTGGGCCGGGCGAGCTTGACGGAGCTCCTTCGTTAGGCAGCCCTTTCGCCCGAGGGCCCTGAGGCTGGGGCCCACCTTACGGGGACGGGGCTTTGTTGCCCCACCCGAGACCTCTGGGCCAGGGGCCTATTTTGCGGGACCTGTGTGGTTGTTGCCATCCCACGCGGGAGCTGTGGGCCAGAGGCCCCTATTGCGGGAGCTGTGAGGAGAAGTTGCCACCTCACACGAGAATTATGGGCCCGAGGCCCATATTGCGGGAGCTGTGAGGAGATGTTGCCACCTCACACAAGAGCTATGGGCCAGAGGCCCCTATTGCGGTAGCTGAGAGGAGATGTTGCCACCTCCCACGGGAGCTATGGGCCAGAGGCCTTTAACGGTAACGTTTCGGGGTCGGCCACCAATGGGGGCTCCACCCGAGGGGCGATTCCACTTGCGTCCGACCCGACGTTAACTATTACGTCATCCGAAGGAAGGATTTCCTTCAAGGAGACGTATCGGTAGCTGAGGGTGTACCTCGTAACTGCCTTCGCCGTTTTGCGCAATCGGTAACTGGTCGGCGTGGTGTCGCTACACGGGAGCTGGTCGAGAAAGGAATTGTCGTCAAGGCTTATCACGGGAGGCAGAGGAGAGTTCCTCACTCGCCACCTCGCCCGTTTCCCCGATTGCAAAGGAGCAACGGGGCGTGGACACGCCTGACGGTCTTATCGGGACCGCAAGAGACACCGGGGGTCCGGATAGTCTCTACGCCGATGACCCGTTTCGCCGTAATTGCAGCAGCTGAGTTCACTCGACTTTTCGGTAGCTTCCGTGGTCTTTACGCGACCACTCGGTAGCGGGGGCATGGCTTTGTTCGCCTTGCCCCTCTGGAACTGGCCCACAAAAGGCCCCGGGAATCACTGGCGTGAGAGCGCAGGCCGCGAGAGGCTGCGCTCACGTACCGCCTTTTCGGGATCTGACGTCCGATTGTTGCATGGCAGCAACAAGGCGTCCAATGCCTTGAGAGCTTCGTGGCCGCTCGAGGCGTCACGCAATGGCCGCCTGGGCGCGACCCGGTCGGGTCGGCTGACCCAAGGTCGAGCTCCGCGGGACCAGCGCCAGGTCCGCGATCGGTAAAACCTCGTCCGCTTGTTCGGGCGAGCGTCTTGAGAGCCGTAACGGGAGCTCAGGTACCCTGTCTCCGGTCGCCATGGGGTATTCCCCCCGGGACACTCGGAGCACGACAGTGTGCCTGGCTGAATCGAGAGCTGAGGGACTGTGTCCCATTTCGTCGAATTTAATTCGACGAGATCGAGAACGGCAGACAGAATAGAACAAAAAAAAATAAATAAAAAAAACAAATGATAACCCTGTCTGGTTGGAAAAATAAAATTTTCCAAAAAGGCGAGATCGGGGGAACCGTTTTTCCCCCGTCCGAGAACCCTGAAACCAGATCATCTGCGAGAGCAAGAGAGAGGGATTTTTTTTTTTTTTTTTTTTTTTTTTTTTTTTTTTTTTTTTGTCTTCGAAAAGAAATGTCGAAGTGCTCGGGACCGCGGAAAGAAACAAAAGAGGTTTTTTTTTTTCTCTTTCCCTTCGAAAAAATTTTCCAAAGTTGCGAGAGCATACCGGGGAGGTCGAAAAATAACTCCTCCCGATAACGAGAACGACGCGTGTCAGCAGAGCCTCGCATCACGGAAACCACGCAGGGAAAAAAAAAAAAAAAAAAAATCCGTGACATTTTTTTTTTTTTTTTTTTTGAAAAATAAAATTTTCCGACTGCGTCGGGAACTCACCGGAAGATGATCAATAATCCAACTGGACGATGATCCCTGGGTATCGAGAACACTTTTTTTCTTTATTCACGGGAGCACTTTTTTTTTTCCATCGGGAGCACTGTTTTTTTTTCCTTCGGTAGCACTTTTTTTTTTTTTTTTTTATCAGGAGCAATCGCGAACGTTTATTTCCGAAGTCTAAATCCGGAACCCACGAAACGCGTTACGAGAACGAGGAGAAAAGGACATTAATTCCTTTTCTCGACGAGGGCAAGAACTTTTTCATTTCGCCATAGCGCGAATCGAAAAGCTCGCCGAGATCGCTCGACAGATCGCGCGAGACTCACTAACTCGCGGGTCTCCGATTTTCGAGAACAGTGGGGAGGGGCTCGAAGGAAATAAAAAAATTTCGAGAGCCTTTTATAGGAATGAGGAAAGGAAAAGGGAACGGGATACTCACTCGAGAACAATCTCGAGACGAGATTCAAAAATCGAGAGCAAGAAAGGCGGAAAGAACGAGAAAAGAAATTATTCTTCTCCGTTTTTCCCCTTCAATTTTAACCGGGAACCGCTACTCGCCGGCGTGGCCCCACGTTGGGCGCCATTTGTGACGGGAATAATTTTCTCTTACCGGAAACGGGAACTAGACTCGGGATCTGGTGCGAGAGATCCGTCACCTTCGGCCGTTCTTCCCGTGTTCGTGCCTCCGCAGTACCCGGGGCGCCAGAGACTTTGTTTCTCCGGTCGTCTCAACCGGAATAAACTGGGGTCGGGAGATCAAACCCGACCCGCCAGGCGGAGACTGGAGATCTCCTTGATTTTTGGTCTCCCCCGGAATCCTAACCGGGTTCGGAGACTGGAGTTCTCCTCGATTTTTGATCGCCGGAATCGTGTAACCGGACTGAACTGGAGGCATTTCCACGGGGAGGAACGGTTGCGGTATAGCACGGCCGCTCAGGCTGTGGGTTGTGGTAGAGGGGTCGGGATTCACCAGGAGTAGCGTAACTTCGATCGGTAGCTGTCACTAGTCGCGACACCGGTATTTCACAATAAATAAAATAATATTTTATTTTATTGTGCGGGAGCCGATGGGTTTACCACCCGAGAACCTTAAACGTAGGCGATATCCCAAGCGAAACACGAACGAAAATAAGCCATACGCACGGGAACGAGAGAACACCCGATGTGTATCTCAAGCGCGAGAACGAGAGCGCGACGTCACGGGCGCGAGAGAGACCACGATACGTCTCTCCATCGCGAGGGCCGTGGCCCGACGACAGATCGTCAACGACACTCCCGAGATCTTCGAGAACCGTCCTCGATCGCGATCCGGGAAACACTACTATCTCACCTGAAAATTCGTTAACTCTCCCTCGCGCGACCAAGGCCGGCGTGCGAGGGATTATGCGAGAGCGAGACCGAGCGTATCAACAGACAGAAAAAAATGTCAACACGCTCGCGAGATCGGACCGTGCGAAATCGCCGGTTCAAGCGAGAACTTTATCTCGTATAATATCGAGAGCTGAAATATTATTTCGGGAGCTGGAATATTCTGTTAGAATATTCCTTTCGGAATCTATCTTTTCTGCCCGAGTTACCCCACAAACGGAACGGTAACAAATCGGGGCCTTTTCTCGTCGGTAGCATGGAGGCTCTCGGAGATCGCATCCCCGGGTCACCATGCGAGAGCGGGCAAAGCTTCTCTTCCGAAGCGCGGCGCGGAGGACTCCAGCCTCCGCCCGTAAACCAAACGGCCCGCTCTCCAGCACGATGCACCACTACAGTGGGGTACCGGCATCTCAGCCGGGTGTGCCCCGATTCCCCGAGAGGCCTCGTTGGCGGCGTCCCTCGGCCGGGATTGCTCGATGCGTTGAGCGCTACGCCGCTCGACCGAGTTCCGCTCGCCAACCAAACACAACAAAACGAATCGACAAACACTCAGACGCACAACAAGGGGAGAAAAGCCCCTAACAATCGTCGCGGTAGCGACTCGGGCAAAGGCACGTGACACACGGGACCGGTAGCGCATCTTGGGACGTGATTCCGAAAAATCACGTCACAATATATACATATTAAAATCAACCACATAAAAATTTCTTAAATATGAATGAAATGTTATAACATTCAAATAAAATATTTGAATATATATATATTATATAGTAAGCAAAGCTTTCTTTTAACCAAATCCATGTCAATATTTTCTGTCTAATTTTCTTAAAATTATTTCAATCATTGCGGTTATTTATTTGGTAAAATAATGTACATTGTTCAAGTTTTTGTATTAATTGAAAATTTTATCTTTTCCTTTAACACCAATTTTCTACAATTTTATGTCTTTATTACAGGATCCGGTTACAAAGAATTGGTGCTGACAAGGAAAGAAGTATTTCTGATAATCAGCGAGCATTTATCCGATAAATTCGCTTCCTTGATCGAATTTATGGTAGAAAAAATGTCCAAGGACACCGGACGTACAGTTGTAGTGCCTGAGGACTCGAAACAGACTTTTTCGATACTCTTCAATCAAATGAGAACGAGGTGGCAACAAGCTCACAGAAAATCCTGTGTATTTTTCAAGAATAACGGTGAATGGCTTAGCAAGCAGGTATGTTTTGCCGCACCTACAGACACTGTAGTAACAAGCCCGGGTAATACGGGCGGCCGCCCGTCCCTTGAGTTTACAATGTCCAGTGAAAGATCTAAACGAAGGAAGACCCAAGATATTCGTACATCGTTCAACTCGGTCGAGTTAGCATACGCTACTCAGATGAGCCTTCGCTCTTCAGGACAATCCGACGCCGCAAAAGTTATTAAGGACGTAACAATGACGAGTCCTTTAAGAGCTTCCAAGTATCGTAAAGCTTACTCAGCAACGGATGAAATTACTTTATCCGAAGAGGCTGCACTTTCCGCTATGATTGAATATAAATTCTCCAAGAGTACTTACCAGGGAATGAGAAGATTAGGGAAGGAAAATAACTGTAAGCTATATCCGTCTTACGAAAAAGTGATGAAAGCAAAAAAGCGTTGTTATCCACCACGTGATGCAATCAGGATTACAGAGAGTAGTGCAGAAGTCCAACTACAGGCACTATTAGATCATACAGTTGAACGTATTTTACTCGTCCAAAATGTACTCATTCAAAGATTGACTCCAGATAATGTTCGTAAAATGGACTTGATTTGCAAGTGGGGTTGCGATGGAAGTTCTGGGCAAAGTGAATATAAGCGGACGTTCAGTGATGACAGCAAATCCGATGCGCATGTATTCTTTACTTCAGTCGTGCCATTACAACTCGTGTGTTATGATCAACAATCGAAGGAAGAAATAGTTGTTTGGAAGAACCCCAGACCCTCGTCTCCACGATTTTGTAGACCGCTTAGACTACTGTTTCTACGCGAAGACACAGAGTCAACACTTAATGAAGTCCAAATTGTTGAAGAACAAATAAAGTCACTTCGTCCATTCGAAAGTGTAATAGATGGAAAAGAAATCTCCGTAATGTACAAGTTGTTGTTCACCATGATAGATGGTAAAGTTTGCAACGTTGTATCATTGACGAAATCTGCTCAACGGTGCTATTTGTGTGGAGCAACCAGCAAAGATTTTAATGCCATCGACACTGTATTGCAAAGGGAAATCAATGAAACAAATTTGAAGTTCGGATTGTCGACGCTGCATGCGTGGATACGGTGCTTCGAGTATTGCTTACACGTGTCTTACAAACTCGGCATTAAAAAATGGCAAGCTCGAAGTGCCGAAGAAAAAAAAATTACCCAGGAACGCAAGAGGGCCATTCAAGAAGGATTCAAGAAGCAATTGGGTCTAAATATCGATCGCCCAAAGCCTGGATACGGCAGCAGCAATGATGGCAACACAGCTCGGCGATTCTTTGAAAATTCGACGGTTTCCGCTGCGATAACGGGGGTCAACGAAGAAGTTATTAAACGCTTGTACGTAATCCTACAAGTTATATCGTGTGGCCACGAGATAAACTGTGAAAGATTTGAACAGTATGCTATTGAAACGGCAAGAAAGACCGTTGCATTATACCCTTGGTACTCCCTGCCTACTTCGGTGCACAAACTATTAATTCATGGTCCAGTGATAATAACTCATGCTCTATTACCAATCGGCCAATTATCCGAAGATGCTCAGGAAGCTCGAAACAAAGACATCAAACGATATCGAGAAGATTTTGCGCGAAAAAGTTCCAGGGTTAAAACTATGGAAGATGTTTTTCATCGGCTCTTAGTTACTTCTGATCCGTACATTTCAAGTGTCAGAAGACTACCACAGAAGAAGCTGAAGAGTTTGTCGCCGGAAGCTGTAGCGATGTTGATCGCTCCTAAAGTGACTGCTGCAGCAGACGAATTTTGCGCCGAGATTGAAGCCGTGCCGGGAGTTGTAATAGATACAAACTCGGATAATGATTCTGACTCCGACTCCGACTCCGATTACGATTTTGATTAAGAATAAAATTTTCTATTTTTGAAACGTTCCGTATGTATTTTGGAAATAAAAATAATAATTGCGTAGGCCCAAATAACCCAAACAAACTCGGATAATGATTCTGACTCCGACTCCGACTCCGATTACGATTTTGATTAAGAATAAAATTTTCTATTTTTGAAACGTTCCGTATGTATTTTGGAAATAAAAATAATAATTGCGTAGAATACACTGTTCACGTTTATTTTATTATGATGATTTTTTTAAATATATTAATTTATCTATTTAGCAGGATACTCGGCCATTTTGTTTATAACAATTTGCTGTAAGCTCTTTGTTGCAAGTTATAAACAATAGATATCGGATTGGTAATCAGCGACCTTGAAAACCCGTATATACCAATTTTTGTCAACATCTGGTAACTTTTTAACGTTCATGTCGGCCATATTGGATCGGCCATTTTTTTTACGATAATTTGGCTTGCGGATTCTTAATCAGCGACCTTGAAAACCCGTAAATACCAATTTTTGTCGACATCTGGCAACTTTTTAACATTCATGTCAGCCATATTGGATCGGCCATTTTGTTTACGATAATTTGGCTTTCAGATTCGTAATCAGCGACCTTGAAAACCCCTGTAAGCCAATTTTCATTCCCGTCAAAGGTCATTTGAGGTTTTGGCCAGGTTTTTGGGCTTTTCTCCTACTGTGGGACGTCGAGAAAAAGGGGTACGGGGCGGGAACGGGGAGGGATTGTCGCGGCTTCGATACAAAAATAAAACTTAAAACTATCTTACAATTATCATGGCTATTTTCATGAAGGGCGCGGCGGAGACTGAGCCCGAGCGTGGTCACGCGGGCTCTCTCGCGACTTTCTTTGTGACGTAACGTCACAATATATATATATATATATTGTCACAATATATATATTCACAATAAGTCACAATATATATATTCACAATAAGTCACAATATATATTGTGACGGAAAAATCGTTTCCCCGAAGCGTCACAAAAGGGACCTCTGGTTTTCCCGGCGATTTATTTAAGGGCGCCAGCCACCGTGGCGGCTCCCCGGGAAAACTGGCCGAACGAAGTCCGACCGGAGGTCACCCAAGCTGCCGGCTAGCTGCAGCCCTGGATCGTGGCAGAGGGGGCAGCGTTAGGGGCAAATAAAACGTGAGCCCACGCGCGATGACAAAAAAAAACAAACTGACATAATAGACGAAAGGATCACAATTTATTCTCCTCTCTATCTCTTTTCACAATTTTTCCGCAAACCAACGGTTCCGCGGGGAAAGGCTGGTCTCGCCAGCGGTCACACTCACCCTCCACACCAACATCGACGGATACACGCACACCCACACTGACGCGTTCCCTTTTCATTTTTCCCGCGGAAACTACAGACGCGCGCACAGTTCGCCGTGACCCCGGACCGCGCGACCCAAAATTAAAACAACAAAAAAAACTAACGGAAAAGCGAAAAAGGGGGAGAACTGTACACAGCCCCCGTGAAGCGGAGGCCGCCGCCAGGCCCGAATCAGTGGGCGTCCGTCGGAGGACGTTAGGACCAGCCGAGGGCACTAGTACGCGACACTATACGCGAATTGGCCGAAACTCACCGGCACTAGTGTGCGCGCGGGAAGGCCCTCCGAACGCTGTCAGTCCTGCTTGACAGTCAACGGCGAAGTCCTTGTCCTATCTTTTCTTTCCGCCAACCGAGACGTCGGCTTTCTCACCCTTCCCCAATCTTTCCCAAATTTTCTTCCGGGTGAGGATGTTTGTCCCCACCCGCCTACGTCACAAGAGCTCGGTGGCGTCCGATCGGTGTACGGGGGTGTGGGTGTGTGTGTGTGTGTGTATTTTAAAATAATACTAAGTACGCGGGACGAAGGGGTCATTCGGTGAGGGCTGGCACGAATAATGGTGGGGATGATGACGATAGCAGGGGAGATCCACGATGCGGTTGCTGACGGTTGCGCTGCCACTCCCATCGGGGCTCCGTCGCGGCTTCGCGGAGTTCGACCCGGTCGCAGGCTGCGTGGCCATGCGTGGACGTTGAGAGTGCCGTTGGGACCTTTTCTCGACTTTGCTCTCATGGGGTGGAAGTCGACCTCGGAAACCTCATGGACGCCATATTCCCGTTGAGTCCTCGTCATTGCCAACGTGGCTTCCGATCACTTCCGTGGAGGTACGGATGAGCCATGTGGTCGAACGGTCGCCGGACGAGACAATTGTTCTCGTCCGCCGCGCAACCGAGCCGTCGTCCACGAGGTGCACGTCGAAGCTCCTGGCTGGATTCTTCCTCCTCCGCCCGAAATCTGAAGACTCCCCGCCATTTCTTCCTCCTCCGCTTGCCTAGGCACCCAGTTCCTCGCGGGGGGGGGGAATATAAAAGAAAAATAATAAACAATAATTCTACCCATCTTATTCCTGCTATGGGTCCGCGTTCGGGGTGAGCGTCGAGCGGGAGGGACGTTTCCATGGGTTTTCCAAGGAACCCGGAAAACTGCCACGTGACAATATATATACACATATTCATGAAGAAATTTAGATTTGTCCTTCATTTTAATAGGTGTTCGAAATTAGCTTGAAATGAGAGGTATCGGAGATTGTAGTCATCGACAACACTTCTAATACCTTCTGTTCATTTAGCAACGCTTGTTAATCTGTATCGTATGTACCTCAATCGAGGTTGTTGTTCAGTTTGATTTCGAATTTGGATAAGAGCAATTCATAATTTGAAAATGTACCTGCAATTCGAAGAAGTGGACCTGATACTGTGTTACGGTAAAGCAAGAAAAAAATCCACAAGAGCGAGTGTGTTGTATGCTGAGCAATTTCCAGATCGACAGTGTCCAAGCCCCCGAACGTTTGATGCGGTAGTCACGTCATTTCGCGCGATGGTTAGTGTTAATCCTGCTGAGAAAAGCCGTACTAAAGCGCGAACGACGGAAGATGCAGAAACTGATATCTTGGGTGCCGTTTCTGTAAACTCTCGTGTTAGTTGTAGGACTCTATCAAAATAATATTCGATATCGAAAATAAGTGTGTGGAGAATCTTCAATCATCATCGTTTCTATCCATGCCGAATGTCGCTGCATCAGGCTCTCGAAGTGAATAATTTTCAAAGTTGCATCAACTTCTGTCAGTGGGCACAGCAGCAATTGCGGATGGAAAGTTTGGTATTAAGCAGATTAGCCGAGGATCACGAATAGGCTGACCTGTTCAATCACCGCACTTAACTCCACTCGATTTTTCTTTATGGGGGACGTTAAAGGAATAAGTTTAACACGATATGCCCACAACACCGGAGAATATGCGAGAACGCATCATCAATGCATGCCACAGCATCACTCCGGAAAGCATTCTACGATCGAAACAGTATCTGAAAATCCGACTGCCAAAATGTTTGGAGGCTCTTGGAGGTCATTGGAACATCTATTGAAATAAAATATAAATTTGAAAATATTTTTGGTATCGATCCGATTTTCATCGATACTGACCTTGAATGACCTTGAACGACTTTGTATGTATAAAACCAGAAACTTGTTACACTATACGATGTAGGCCATTTTTTTAAATATCGTACGGCAAGGCGTTTTCCGGAAAGCAAAAATGCACGGGATTTAAGGATGTTGATGGCTTTGTAAATAGATAACCCCAGTATAACCATGCATATTTGATAAGATTTGTAAACCGTGGGAAAGAAAACGGCTCTTGCATAATAGATTGTAGTGTAACAATATCATGCCGCAACTGTTGATGCATATACAGGGTGACAATTATGATGGGGCCATACTTATTTCGATAGGTATTTTGGGACGTTTGAGGTGCGCTTTTGGAATAATTGTTCGAGCCTGCTCACAAAAAATATATCGCTTATGTGAGAAAAAAAGTTTCCGCGATAAAAAAAAAATATATTTTTTTTTTATAATCATAATGACATTTCGCGATTACAATAGTAAGGTCGATTTAATTTCTAATGAGGAGATTGCAATACTGCATTGATCCAAATGGCAATCACTTTGAACATCTATTGTGAATGTAGGTAATTTCACATAAAAATAAAGTTCACGTCAATTTGTGATCTCAAATGACCCTGAACGACTTTGACCCCTAATGTTTTTTATGCAGCTTTCGATGCTCTACAAGATAGTTGAAAAAAATGTACCGTCCCATTTTAAAAAGTGGAGTTGACCTTTACTGTGCGATAGCGCCTCCACTGAGATAAAAAAAAATGGTCGCATTTGAGGACCCCTTTCGTACGGTACAAATTTGTGTCAAACATTTTTTTGTGACGTTGATAATTACAGAGATATTCAAGGTGGCAACAGTTAGTGCCTCACCCTGTATATAGTAATATATTGGTCACCGAGGTGAAAGAGATCGGATGAGTTTCTAACTTCACCACGGACCGATCGTGACATCAAACGTCGAAATATCCGCCGATTCATAATTTCCTCATAACGGTTCGAAAAAAAACTCAAAAGCGAGAAAATGTTCAAATCAAAATGACGGCGACAGAACCCATCTTGAGAAACGTGTTTTTTTTTACAAATAACTTCACGGGAGGACAGTTCTCTCGTAAAGTATAAGGCCTGGAACAAAAACCAAAAAATACTTTAATGTATATATTATTAGCTATGAGACTACAGGGGCTTTCTTAAATCAAAATTTAATCAAATGTATTGTAATATAGGCTGAGAATTTTTCCTTTTTTCCTTTCCCACGGTCGAACTCCGTCTTCTAATTTTATCACCTCCGCCTCCTTCACCGACATTCCGACGAAAACTCCCACACAAATATTAGAAGAGTCCTGACATTCCTCCCGCGTACCTTTTTTATTACCACCGCCCGAATGCAGCTGCATTCGTAGTATAGTCGGCCCTTTACCAAATCCGTAACTTCCACCCAACCGCGGTCCCGAATTAAATAGTCACACACTGGTTTTCTGAATTCTCAGAAAACCATCTTCTAGCCCTATCGCTTGGGAAAAACGCCGAAGAGCGCCTCAAGCGTCACGTAGGCCCTTCCTCCCACTATTTTCAATTTCCCACGCTCCAGCCCTATCAGTTGCCTCCGTTCTAGGCTAAGTAGTCAGTAAGTTTCCAAATTCTGTACGACACCGAATCTCTGTCCGTCAGTCATTTGAATAAACGTGTCTCGAGTAGCTCAAATCTGTGCTTACCGAGTTGTTCCGTCCTACGACCGAGTTCTGGAGCGAGTCAGTTACTCCTTTCCTCATAAAAATCACAAAATTGTCCATCCGCGACATCACAATATATATATATATATATATGGGGCATTCCATACCAATTCGACCTGGGTCTGACCCTCGACCCCTCAAATCTGACTCCTGATTTTTCCTATCATTGCTCTCACTCTATCAAGCAATTACAATTTTTTCAGATTTTTCAAAATAAATTTGAGCGCGTCATGAATTTTTGAATTTTTTTTGAACACCTCGATGGCCGTAATCGAAAAATCTGAAAAAATTCCCAAAAATAGTGTCAGATATAAAAAATAATGGTGTAAAATTCATAATATCTGGGCTTTAGCTTCAACGCGTTTTTTTAGCTTTTTGAGCAAAAAAAATGAAAAAAATAAGAAGCAGAGGTCAAATTACTGTAGACTGTTGCTCGAAATTTTGTATGCATAATACTAGATCTTTAAAAAAATTTCTCCGATTTTTCTAAAATGTATTTTGTAATTTTTGAATTTTTTGAAATGATGGTTGATTAAAACCCTAGTTAGGGATTTGAAAATGGTGCGAATTGCACTAACAATACGCGTAAGATGCCTGGTGAGGTCCGGTATACTCTAAACCATATTATTGAAGTGCTAAGTAGCTGTGACCGCCGATCTGCTAAATTTGTCCATGACAAAATATTTTATTTTTATTTTTAAGAATACACTCTAGTAGCGCCATATTATATATTGTGCTGATTACTATGATTACATTGCCTCTATAGATTAAGGTTGTGAGTGGTCAGTGCTGCATAAGATGAACGCCTAAGTGTTATCATTACATTGCGTGAGACAATAGTGTATATGTATTGTCATGTGGCAGTTTTTCGAGGTCCCGGAAAGCCCGTCGAAGCGACTCTCCTGCTACACCGACTGGAGTCCGGCGAGTGCTCATTATGTAGGCGAGTGAGGACGCGCCCCCCCCCCCCCCCCTCGATAGAAAATTTGAGGAAATCAGGAACGGGGGAGAGGGCCGTCGCTCCGCTCGCGATCAGAAGAGGAAGGAGGAAGGACGTCATCGTTGAGTGTCGAGCAGGACGGACAGCTTTCGGAGGGCCTTTTCGCGTGCCAATTAGGGCCGGTGAGTCTCGGCCAATTTGCGTTGCCGTGTCGTGGACTAGTGCCCTCGGCTAGTCATGACGTCCTTTGACGAAAACCCCATGTTGCGGGCCTAGCGGCGGCCTCCGCTTCACGGAGGCTGTGTTCGCCCCCGTCCCTATTTTGGTTTTTCGTCATTTTTTTTTGTGTGGCTCGTGAGTCGCGCGATTCTGGGTCACGGCGGAGTGCGCGCGCGTTTGTTGTTTCCGCGGGGGAAAATTGAAAGTGAATTGCGAGAGTGTGGGTGGGCGTGCAATCATCGATGTCAGTGTGGCTGTGTGAGCCAGTCGTCGATGTGAGTGTGGATGCGTGACCGTCCTTTACCCGCGGAACCGCTTTAAATCGAGAGGATAGCGAAAAGAGAGAGTGGAATAAAATGTGAACTTTTCGCTTATTATCTCAGTTTTGCTTTTTTTCTTTATCGTGTCGTGTGTCCAGGTTTCTTTGCCCCTAACCCTGCCCCTCTGCCACGGCCCAAGGCCGCAGCTAGCCGGCAACTTGGGTGACCTCCGGTTGGATTTCTTCTGGCCAATTTTCCCGGCGAGCCGCCGCGGCGGCTGGCGCCCTTTTAAATAAATCGTCGGGAAAATAGGAGATTCCTTTTGTGGCATTCAGGGAAATGAATTTTCCGTCACCGTAGTTCCATTCGGACGGGTGGAACTACGTCCATCCCCACCAAACGGCACAAACAAGAAATCCGAAAAATAAAATAATAAAAAAAAGCGAGTAAAAAATGGAACTGTCCAGTTTTTGGGGGTCTCGGAATTGGAAAACCGTACCCGGGTGCATCAGCGCGAGCGCGCAGTGCACGGCCGCTCAGGCTGCAAAGTTTGGTGGAGAGGACCGGGATCTGATTTTGATAGATAAGCAGAATCATAACGAGATCAGCGAGAACACAAACGAATGGTTTGTTATTTTATTGCGGGAACACGACAGGAGCAAAGTCTTAAAATATGAAATGCGAGAACTCACCAAAAATGCAAAGATAATCCTCAGGCTCGGTAGATGAATCTCGAACGAGAATTCTTCGATCACGTTAACACAAACTCCGAGACAGGCGTACTGAAAACGTACTCGATAACGCGCGCTTACATAGCGCGATTGGGAATGAAACCGAGCGTGTCGACAGAAAAACTGTCAACACGGGAGCGCGAGACTGAGTTGCCGAAATGGCGTCTCGAGGCAAACTGTTGCTTCGAGACCGTTTCGCAAAATCGCGATCTAAACGTCAAATCTCTAGACCTTAACGCCAATCCCCTCTATACGCTATCGGTAACTTATCAGGAAATATTCCCGGGATAGCTTATGGAGATCGCCCAAGATCGCATCCTCTGGTGTACAGCGAAAATAGGGCATCTAAACTTATATCTTTGCTCAATACAAAGTCGGCACGAAAGGGTTCCGTGACCCTTCAGTCGTTACCTTATCCTCCGCCCCTTCGCCATGCACCTTATGTGTGGGGCGCCGGTATTGCGCCCGGACCTCCGAGGATTCTTGGGAACGTCCGTCGGTCGCTCCTCTCTGTCGGGCAGGCTGATACTTTGAGCCATACTCCCCACGTTGGATAAAAACGCCAGAAATCCCAACAAAAACAAACGAAATCGCAATCTCGTTGTCGGTAACGCGTAATTCCTATCTGTAGCCGAGGCGAATCGGCGAGGTCAAACCACACAGGAAGAAAATTGATCGGTAACTTTTCGGGGAGTTCGTTGTTACAATGAGTTTAAAAAAATCATGTCACAATACATATGTATATTGTCACGTGGCAATTTTCCGGGGTCCCCGGAAAACTCGGGAGAACGACCTGCCGCTCGACGTTGACCCCGAATGCGGACCCATAACTATTATTTTTTATTTACATGGCTTTTTATTTCTACTATTATTTACGAGGCGCATACATCCCCACACACATTAGGGATTCGGAGGAAGGGTAATGCGAGGGGAAGATCGGTGGCTCGTATTTCATGGTACAGCTACCCGACGGCTTGATAGAGAAGAGGATGAAGATGCCGATCAACGTCGATCCGGGAGTATAGACGAGCTTCGATCTGGAACAACAACAACAACAGTACCTGGAACGCTTTGAAAAACCGGTACAGACTGTACCGACCGTGCCGACTTTGCCGACAATATCCGGCGTCTACGTCCAGGAGCACTCGTCGAGCGGGGCAGCGAGCATCGGCGGCAGCCTCGATCAACTCAAGAGCTCCGTTAAATTCAGGCAAACCGACCCGGAATCGACGATTCTAGAGGGGATGGGAAAGACGGCTTGGAACCGTTTTCTGATCACATACAAAAAACGAGCACAGGCAGACTGTACAAATCGAGCCTGAGCGCCATCAACAAATCCCGGTCGACCCTTAACTCCACCATCAGCAGCATTATCATTCTGCGTTGCATCAACGTCATCCCCGTCATAACGATTCATCGATCGAACACCATCCGTCGCCAGCGAACCGATCCTGCGTACCCTCTCCATCCTTTAAGCTGAGGCGACACGAGCGGTTTTTTAACGTCCGTTGCAACGACCGTCAGTAGTATAGCTACGGCGGTTCTAACTCCCTTTGGGGGGAGGGTGTCCGGCGCAGGGAAGCCAAGTGCGGCGGTACGGCGGAGAGGTGAGGGGTCGCCGGTCAGCATGTCAGGGGCCTCGGTGGAGGGGGTAGCCATGTGGTCCTAAGACTACTGGAAGGGGGAAGCCACCGTCGTCGCGTGTTGGGGGGGATAATGACTTTAATCAAAAAGTCAATGAAACAATAGTTTATTGATAATATTAAAATTTTACAATGCCACAACAGTTTATGCATCTATCGTGTTTTTGTCTGTTGGTGTGTGTTTGTGCGTGTTTGTGCGTGTTTGTACGTGTTTGTACGTGTTTGTGTGTATTTGTGCGTGTGCGTGCGTGCGCGCGGGCGCGCGCGTGTGTGTGTGTGTGCGTGTGTGTATGCGTGCGTGTGTGCGTGCGTGTTTGTGCGTGTTTGTACGTGTATGTATGCGTGCGTGTGTGCGTGCGTGTTTGTACGTGTTTGTGTGTATTTGTGCGTGTGCGTGCGTGCGTGCGTGCGTGCGTGTGTGTGTGTGTGTGTGTGTGTGTGTGTGTGTGTGTGCGTGCGCGTGCGCGTGCGTGTGTGCGTGTGTGCGTGCGTGTTTGTGCATGTTTGTACGCGTTTGTGCGTGTTTGTGCGTGCATGTGCGTGCGTGCGTGCGTGCGTGCGTGCGTGCGTGCGTGCGTGCGTACATGTTTCTGCGTGTGCAGCTTGTGCGTGCGTGCGTGTGCGCTTGCGACAGCCATACATGGTTCGGAAAATTTTCGGTAATTTGAAGACGCTACATGAAGGGGCGGCTTCAAAGCCCCCTAATTTATGATATGCATGTGTGGTGCCTTGGTTTCGTTTCCGAAATCCTTAAAATGTTTGTAAGCCCGTCCACTCGAGTCTCGCCAACACTTTAGACAAATCTCGACAAGTCAGAATATATCGAAAAAACTATAAACTTTGGGGACCTATCGCCGAAAGGCCTTTGGCGCCGATGGACCACTGGAGCTGCAGGACCGCTAAAATCTTTTGATCCGATGCATCCCGACTTCCTGTTTTTTGTTTCATGTTCCTCGAGCAATCTACACCGACGCGTTATGGGAAACCTCTGGTGTTTTTCCCGAGATAGAGGGCCGAGTTTTTTTTCCCGAAGGGAGAGCCTTTTTAATAATCCGCTCCGCTCAAAACTGGCCGCACTTTGCATGAAGCAGTCAGTCGGTTAACATCGTGGAAGTTTTTCGTACTCGTCAACATAGAGCAAATCTTGCATGACCAAGCCGTGCTCTTACGCTCGTTCGAAGATTTTGCTGCGTGGGAATAGCGATGTGCCGAGTTCATCGAAGGGCTGGAAACGCAGAGTCGGGTTAAGCGCCCACGATTATTAATTGGACATCAACAGTCACTAATAGCCCACATAGCGCGTCTGGAAGGATTGAGGAATTCTCTGCGGAGCCGTTTTATACACACGGGCGCAGGACATGGTGACCACGGGTTAATCTGGCGCGAGATTGACACATCCTTCAAGAGTCCGATATTGACCGGTTCCATCATGAATCGCAGCCACATCGAGCTGAAACACTTTCTAAATGATGCTCGCGTCCTAGTGCTTCATCATGTACAAAATATTATCAACAAGCACAACAGTATTAAAGTTAATACAGTGTTCAATGGTGAATTCGTGAGTAGCGATAAACAAACCAATAAAAGTGTCAGCACGCGAAACTGTGAACTATTTAGCACAAGCGATTTGAATGAGTGGTATGAACAGCGTGTTACTGAGCCCACTTTAACCTTGCTCGATGAATTTCAAGAACGAGATAGTGGCTGGTCTCTGCGGAAAATACTTAACCTCACGATAAATGTGAATAAGTATAATCCCATGCATGCTGGGTGCTCCATATCATTGCCGCGGGAAATAATGACGAAGAGGGCTGTGGTTAACGTCAAATCGCGTGATAATGCATGTTTCGTATGGGCAGTTGTCGCTGCTCTATACCCAGCTGAACGAAACAGTGACCGACCGTCGTCTTACCCTCATTATTCGACAGTACTGAATCTGAAGGATATCGAATTCCCGGTGACGATACATCAATTACAAAAATTCGAGCTCCAAAACAATATATCCATTAACGTCTATATCACCACCACTAAAAAGAACATTGTACCAATACGCGTGACTCAACAGAAGAAGGAGAAGCACATCAATTTGCTGCACATGCAAGATACTGAGGACAATAATGTGGACCATTTCGTATGGACCAAGAATCGGTCCAAGGATCTGACCAAAATGGAGCATAAAAATATATATGCGATCGGTGTGTAAATTTAACATTATTAATACAAAATTATATATCTATCAAAGGATAAAATTGAACAAAAAAAAATCTTGTTTCTTTTGCAGGTGTTTGCAGCCCTTCGGTGCCGGAGAAAAATTGCAATCGCACGAGGCCGATTGTGGGGCGATAAACGACTGTGCAATTCGACTACCAAACGACGCCAATAAGTGGCTCCAGTTCAGCAACTTTAGCCGCAAAGCACGACATCCTTTCATTGTGTATGCCGATTTGGAGTGTCTGTTAGCAAAGACCGATGGGGAGAACCTAGCGAAAGACATGTATCAACACCATGAAGTGTTTAGTATTGGATACTACGTGCGTTGTGCATATGATCAAATACTATCTTCGTATCACACGCGTCGCAGTGCTGAATGCATATCATGGTTTGTCGAAGAAGTAAAAAACCTAGCACTGCGAATAAAAGCAATTTTCTGCGACAACGTGCCAATGGTATATTTAACACCGAGTGAGTGCGCAAGTTTTCGAGAACCGACTCAATGTCACATATGTGTGAAACCATTTGCGCAAGAAGATGTACGCGTTCGAGATCATTGTCATGTGACTGGACGTTATAGAGGCCTTCATTGGCCAGACCGAAGCCGAATCCTCAACGATTAACTCTTCGTGGATTCTATGGCGATACGCACACGGACCTTCTGCGTTACGAAGAACGTGCGTTGTAACGTCCGACCAAATCTCTGTAGCATATTTTCGTTACGACAAACGGTCGAACGTGTCACCGCAATTCGTAGCAGTATACAGCGTTTCATACGAGCGTCTCCACGAGCGCTCGAAGAACGACCAGCAAGTTCAGTTTTCTCCTAGCTTCCACTGAGAAAAGACGTTTTGTGCCGAACGAAAATGAATGTTGACCCCGAATTTCTAAACAATGAGGTCCAAAAACGACCATCTTTGTGGGATACTTCTCACGAAGTCTATAAGGTCAAAAATTTAAAAAATGGGATTTGGGCCAATGTTTACTCAAGTCTGTACCCGAATTTTAATAAAATAACAGAATCCCAACAAGAAGTTATCGGTAAGCAAGTTTAATAGAAATTGTTAACTTATAATAACAATAATGATCATGATGGTTGTAATAATAATAATAATCTATGGAAACGTGATTTTAAAACATATTTTTTTTTTAAGTCCATTGTAAATAAAAGTTATTATTAATTATTATTATCATTATTTGCTTCATTTTTTAACTGAATTATATGTTTTCAAACTGCCACGGCAGTTGACCCTCGTCGGTCATAAAATAATTTGCCAAAGCTTCGCGAATTATATTTTGATGTCGATTTTCATTTATTTTCTCAAAATTATGGATATCTTCGAATCCATCTACCGTCAAGGTGATATTAACGTCGAAACCATCGCCGTCCCGAACGAAATTATGCAGCACACAGAAGCATTTGACAATGTCAACGGCAAAATCCATATGAACATCCAGAGGCCGATGCAGTATTTTCCATTTGTTGGATAAAATGCCAAACGTACACTGTATGTACTGTCGAGCTCGTGTCAACCTGTAATTAAATATTCTCTTTTTGACTGGCAAATGGTTGCCCGAATATGGCCGCAACGAATGTTGATCGATCCCGAACGGTTCATCCCCAACAAAAGCATACGGCAATGCAATTTCTATTCCGGGCGGTCCAGTTGGTACGGGAATATCGAGACTATTTGTTTGTAATCTCTCGAAAGCGACGCATTTCTGAATATTGTAGAATCAGAATCCTTGCTGAATGAGCCGACGCCTACGTAGATGAATTTATAATTGGCATCCGCGATACCCAGCAGTCCGACCGAAAAAAAATGTTTATAGTTCATATAGAGATATCCGCTTCGTTCACGCTTAATGATCCGGATATGTTTCCCATCTACTGCTACCACCCTCGACATGAAAATAGCCATTGGACTGCTGCTATGGACTATGAACGTGAACGAATCCAATGCTCAGTGCGGCCTTCTCAGTTTCTAGGGATTATTCCACAACAGAAACACTTGCATGCGGACTCGGATTCGTTCCCAGTTGTAAAAAACGTCGATTCGAAAAGAGATTCACATGAGATTTGACGTATATAAATACGCCTGTTTCAACCGTTTTTTCTCGGATCGAGACGAATCCAATATGAAAAACGGTCCATTCTAATTCTGTTATGTATTTCATTTTTTAAATAACCTTCAGAGTGGTTGGATTCGTTACCAGATAATTTTTTTTTTCACTTTACCACCCTCGACACGACAATAGCCATTGGACTACTACTGCTGCTGTGGACTATGAACGTGAACGAATCCAATGATCAGCGCGGCGTTCTCAGTTTGTAGGGACTTTCTCACAACAGAAACACCTGCATGCGGACTCGGATTCGTTCCCAGCTAGAAAAGACGTCGATTCGAAGAGGCATTCGCATGAGATTCGACGTTGATAAATGTGCCCGCTTCAACCGTTTTTTATCTGATCGACAGGAATCCAAAATGAAAAAGGGTCCATTCAAATTCTGTTTTGTATTTCGTTTTTGAAATAACCTTCAGGGTGTTCCGATTCGTTACCAGAGAATGATTTTTCTTTTAATTTACCACCCGCGACACGAAAATAGCCATTGAACTACTACTGCTGCTGTGGACTATGAACGTGAACGAATGCAATGATCAGCGCGGCGTTCTCCGTTTGTAGGGATTATTCCACAAAAGAAACACTTGCATGCGGACTCGGATTCGTTCCCAGATGTAAAAGACGTCGATTCGAAGAGAGATTCACATGGGATTCGACATTGATAAATACGTCTATTTCAACCGTTTTTTCTTGGATCGATACGAATCCGATATGTAAAACGGTCTATTCAAATTCTGTTTTTTTGTGTTTCATTATCTGCATAACCTTCGTAGTGTTCGGATTCGTTCCCTGTGAATGATTTTGAAAAATTCACCACCGGTGACCAGAAAGTAGCCACTACGTCAATGCGAACACTTGCACGGTGCCTCCAAATGTGGGAGACACTAAATTATTGATTATTCTGTGCTTCATTACTCTATAAAATAAAGATTACGAATGCATTTAATAATCTGATTTTCGAACATCATCGCTGGCTCGGTAGAATGTCGGCAACCTTCACGCTTTGGCCCAGAATTCGTGGAGCGACAGAAGACGAAGCGGGAAATGTCACTTTGGCCGGCCTGTCACGAGTCTCAAACCCGATCGGTTGACAAGCAGCCTAAGCGAATGCTACGCTAAACGCCAAATCATCCGCGCCGTCATCTGTCAAACAATGCGTTTCTGCAAAACCTTGACGCGCGCTCTGAATTTGCCTACCCACGATGACAGGAAATAATAGCAGACGATGATCGAAACGTCAAACTGGCTGCGCGAGCGAGACGGATGCCTACGTGTCTCGCGTTCAGGCTCGGCACTCGAGTGGCGTCGTCGCTAAGGCAGACGGCAGCCCTACAACAATCAGCCGAACGCCAAAATTCTAATCGCTCCCATTTAAAAACTATTTGACGGCAAAAAGACCTTGACAGCTTTACTCGGGGGACCCTCCTTAACCCGCCAGTTCCGGGTGGGTCACTTATTATGAAACACCCTGTTTATATTAGGGTGCTTCTTAATAGGCGCAAAACATTTTTAAAAAAATTCCTTGTGTTACCCTCTTGTTCGATTCTAAAACCTGAAAAACGGTTCAATAATTTTTTTCGTTTTTTCATGTCATGTTTAGGGGTCGTTACCAGGGTTTGAAATAAATAAAAATCTCTTTTTTCAAAATTTGTTATACCCATATAGAATTTTTCAATGGTAATATTAATAATTATAATATTTAACTAATAAGTAAATTAACGTAGTAAACTATGCTAACAAACTATTTTTTTCTTGTATTTGGTTACTTTTGTCGATGGTGTTTCATAACTAAAAGAAGGCATCGCTTTTGCTCATTGTTTATGGTTATTAATTCATTATATTCTTCTATTCAGGGGAGGTACCTGAGTACATTTTTCAAACAATCGATTTTTTGTCTTATAGTTTGAAGTTCAAAGAATCTTGTGTATAAATTTCATGTAGAAATTCGCAATATGGAAGAAGTTGTGGGGTATTCTGCGACATGCGGCAGAACATCGAGCGCGCGATCGGTTGGGTCTGCAGCTGTCGCGCTGGGGCCTTTTGTTATAGTGAGCAGGTATACAAGGTTAGGATATGTCCGGGGGCCTGGGGTTGTTTCGAAGCGTCAGTCTATTGTTTATCCTACAGGAGTGAACAGTATTTTATATTCTGTGCATCGTTAGTGAAATTGATCAAATGAGCCGTAAAGACGAGCGAAATAAAATCTCAAGAACGGCTGGAGCGACGTTCAAGATCCGTAAAGACAGTCCTCCGAAAAAAACGGTACTTTGGAGGGACCAATGTATGGCCCTGGGATTGCTGATTAACGGTAAGGTAAAAAATATCTCAATTCTGCGAGTAGCTTTTCTGACAAACTTCGAAACAGCATTGAAGTACACTTTTTGAAAAATCGATTTTAACTTTTTTTTGTTAATGTTTGAAGTACGAAGAATATTGTGTGAACATTTCATACTAAAATTCCGCCATCGCCAAAATTATACGGAGAATTTAGCGAAAGATCGGGTAACGGCCCAACGGCCGAGCCCGTCATTTCTTAACCCACTTTTCAAACGCGATTATCTCGAAACAGTTTCCAAAGTCGGTGCCGGATGTATCTCGAAAACGGCTTGTCCGATTTTGTCCAAATTTGGATACAATTCTTCGATAGTTTTTATCGTTTGCCACGTAGGGTTTTTTCTTTTGATTGAACCATTGCTTTTTATGCAACCAAAATCGTCGGAAATTACGAACGAAAAACGAATGTTGAATTAACGGTCGCAATTCCGTGTAAAATGAAAATTTCTAAAGAATCCTACGAGGCGAACTCCTTTGTACATTATATTTCAAGAATCCGTTGCGTTTTCATGTTTCAGATCAACCGACTGCCCGGAATCCTTGGCACCACAAGCCATGTCAATGAACAAAACGTGTGACGCTGACCACAACAACGGCACTCCCAGTCACCGAATTTATTTTAAAAAATTCCTAAACATACCTCAATGTACACATTTTTCAATTTAAAAAAACCCGGATCCAATCAAAGTATTAGTATTTGAGATAAAAATCCCCAAAGTTTGCCTGGTTTTCTCGCCGTTTACTCAGGTACCTCCCCTCAACACGATGCCTCGCTCCGCTAAATCGTTCACGACTCGCATCGAATGTACTACGTCCCTCGCAGCTTTGTAGTCTTCATCGTCGGCCCCAAGGGAAGTTTTTTTTTTTTTAGTATTGACATAATTCCAAGAATATTTAAAAATCTCAAGGTGTTGCTGGGAACAAAGTCCTCACTATTTTTTTAATTTGCACGCAAGCTAGTCATTGCGAGGTTGACTTTCGTTTAGCTGTTTTTCGGCGAATGAAATCGTGGTGCTTGCTACATTTTCCACGCATCTTAACGCCTCGGAGTCCGACGGGACGGTACTCAAGTTGTTTTGATTAATAATAGGCCAATCTGTTCTGAAACGTTTAAAAACTAATATGTCTGATCCGCTAGACGGACCAAGAACTTATTAGTAAGACGACTGCTTCTAGCATTATTTCCATTATATGGTGGCGAAAGGCTAACTAAAGCATATCTTTTTCCATATTCTAATCTAATTCTATTAGAGCATAATATGGAAAATAGCAAGTACCATTTCTTAATCCGGCATTTACTGCAGTAATGTCGAAGCAAAAGCATTTTATTTGGTCATTTAAGTTCCAATACACAATAGCTTCATGCACACCCCAAGCCCACACATTCCTTGTTCTACGATTCAGTTTCGGGACTGACGAAAGTTGATCCACTCCCTATGCTGACACTCAAATGGGTAAACGGCCCACGGTTTCGGGTCCTGTCATGTCCCCTATCTTTTTACCGTCCCAATGAATGACCAGCGGCATGTCTGGCCTAAAATGACATATCAATGTCGTTCGCATTACTCTTTCGGACTGGAAGAATGCATTCATGTGCGTGATTTTAGGGAGTGCCCACGCCATGAAATGGTGGGACAGATGAATGAAAGGGCCATTGAGCGCTTTATAGATCTGTTTGTCTGCAATGGTATGCTCACTCATCCTATGCATCTGCGAAATATACCTAAAGGGCATTACACTGTTCCAGAATTTGTGCCACCGCTGGTAGGAAGGAACATCAGCGTGTTATAGCAACTCCCAACATTTCATTTTCGCCGACCTGAGATAAAATAAAATGTTCCATTAATTCTATAACAGTCACTTCGTAAATTATTTTCGATAGATATTTATGCTTCTATGCATATATATTACATTTATAAATATTTATTAAAACCTCGAAGTTATAAATATAGCAATGTTGTATATACAACGATGTTAAATCATGTAGTATTTCATCCGGACAAACACTTGAAATTGTTTAAACTTAGCCAGCTTCTTTGTACTTTGTCTGAAGTAGCTGAAAATATTTTTGGCTAGACCTTCACAGATACGCGGCGAAGCCTTGCAGACGTGACTTGAAGCTCGATGTAGTGAATGGCATATGCACTTCATTAATGTTATTCATGGACAGTCTCTACGGAAGCGGCTGATGACTGACGAGGGGAGTGCCAAGTATGATACAAACGGATTTTGATGGGTCTCCGCTATATTCTGAGGGCACTCCCCCAGAGTACCACGCTAAAGGGATTCGTTCTAATGCGCTCTGGTTTTTGAGAAAAACGACGCCAAAGTTTCATGCGCCGCTCTTATCCCCGTAAATTATGCATATCGCCAAGCGTATGAGTGTGGCGCAGCGGCAAGGCGCTCGGTTGGCAACCCAGACGACTGGGGTTCGCGTCCTGCTCGGAACTGTTATATATTTAAAAAAAAAGGTTTCTCAATCGTTCGTTATTTTAATGAAAATGATTAATTGGGCATACTTATCTAATTTTCGAAAGAAATTGTTTTTACAACCGCATTAAAACATATATTATACGATACTGCAGCATCAAAAAACCAAGGATTCCATTAGTCCAATATGCAACTAATTACATTTTATTCGTGTTAAGGTGACGACGAGGACTCTGCAACAGAGGGCAATGAATTCCGCGTTCCCGTTTTTGTCGGATAATTTTCAATTCCTAGCCGGCCGGAAGTGGGTGGAACGTTTCAAAAAACATCACCGGAACAGGCAGCGGAAAATCACAAAATTGATCAGCTCAAAAGGACATGCCACAATGGAGGAAGTGTCAGCAGCTGCAGAGTTATTCCAGATGCAAACGAGAGTCATCCCTGATTTCGACCTGGATTACGTTATGAATATCGATCAAATGGGAAGCCAGTATCAATCCACTTATAATATGTTGTTGTGGCCCGGCTTTTGACGATGCGCGGAGAGCACAGAATTTCGCCCTCGAGTACATTGACACCGCGGGTTGTCGGATACTCGAGGGCGAGGGTATGTGGGGACTTTTCCAGTTCCGAGTAAATCTCCAACTAGGGATATTGCAACTTGAACAACTTATATTTTATTTAAAATTAAGCACCAAAATTACAACTCTTTTTTATGCTTGAGACCGACCTCTTTGGCTTCTGGCCGAAGACTGACTTTCGGTTAAATCTTTCTGCTAATTGTTCACTCGGGTTTTCGCAACCAATCGTTCGGGAACGTTCGAATAGTTCGATTGCGATTCAGCGATTTGTATCGCCAAAGTCACCTCTGGAGGTGCTTCACTTGCCAAAACTACGGGCGTTGCACAGATCCTTTGGCCTCTCGATTTCGCAAATGGAATATACTCATTGCTATGCGTCTTAAATTATGCGCTTAATATTGGGGCGCAACATTCCTCCTCCTTAGGAAGACGGAATTCCCAATTTCGGCGATATAATACATTTTTTTTTTCATAGCCTTTGGCACGTTTTGTCTCTCGGTTGTCTGTCGGCTTACAATAATACAATAGAATACGAAGGTACAAGTGTCTTTCTAATATTATAATAATAGGTTGGTAAAAAAGTGTTGTCGCAAAAATTTAAAAAAGTTTTTCTACGTATTGACGCAATATGACATCGAGCTATGTCGAGAATATTCTATAATGTTTTCTACTCTTCCGCGTGACAGGGTATAAAAGGACGAGCGCGCGGTCTAGTGGACAGAAATGGCTTCGATCTCGCAGGAGCAACTTCGAGCGATCATATTTTACGAGTGGTAGCGCGGCACGAACGCAAGCACAACTGCTAAAAATATGCAGGATGCATTCAGCGAGAACGCAGTTTCTCATCGAACAGTCCAGCATTGGTTCAATCGTTTTAAATTTTGAGACACAAGCCTTGAAGATAAGGAACGTTCCGGACGACCGTCGACCATCGATGAAGAGGCATTACTCCGCTGCATAAAGAAAAAACCGGAAGCAAGTACGCACGAGCTAGCAGGAGAACTTGGCTGCGCCCAACCGTCAACAGTAAATCACTTACACAACTTGGGATACAGGAAGGTTCTAGCTCAATGGATACCACACAGTCTCACCGACGCCAGTAAGAACTGCCGCGTGACCATCTGCCAGTCTCTCCTGCTTCGCCATCATCGCAAGGAGTTTTTAGAAGTTCTTGTTACGGGAGATGAAAGCTGGGTCTTGTATAATAACAGAACGCGTCTAGCCTACTGGCTTCCTATCGGAGAAAAACCGCCACACCAACCGAAACCTGATCGTTACTCACAAAAGATTTTGTTGTGCTGTTTCTGGGACGCAAAGGGAATGCTGTTTCACAATTTTCTCCCTGTAGGCAAGACGATCTCCTCTACACGATACATCGAGAATCCCCAGGAATTGGCAAAAGCTATAAGAGAAAAACGGCCAAGACGCGCGACTGTGCACCTTCTCACGACAACGCGAGACCCCATGTCGCAAAGGAAACCCACAAAACGATCACTGAGCTTCACTGGAATACCGTTTCTCATTCACCATACTCTCCCGACATCGCGCCATCTGACTACCATTTGTTCCGACATTCGAAGGCATATTTGAGGAACAAAACTTTCAAACACGTCGACGATCTCAGAAGGGATGTTTCAAATTTCTTTGAGTCCCAGCCGCTGCAGTTTTGGGCAAAGGGAATAAATGAGTTGCCAACCAGATGGTCGAGTGTTATAGGAACCGATGGCGAATATATTGTTGATTAGAAATATTTTGTATAAGATATATAAATAAATAAATTATATCGAAATTATTGCGACAAAACTTTTTTATCAACCTAATATATACCTCCTTTTTGGATATTTCGATATTTTTTTGCTTTTCTTTCATGCACATTTACGTTGGGCGTGTGCTAGGTTTATTTCGCGTGAATATGACTCGCGGAATCTGCGAGTCAGCTGTTGACTTGCGTTTGGCAGCTCGCGGTCTGGCCGGAGCTACGTCAGCAAGGTCGTCGCTCGGCGATGTGACATTCAAATGTTGCCGTTGCAACCCTTTAATCCCGAGATATAATATAATTATGGCGAAGGGAATCATTCTGCTCAGGTCATAATTCCATGTGATGTGACTCTGTGTCGTCACATGATCGCAATTTTTGTTTAGTTTTGTTTTCGATATTTCGATTCGTTCGCCAATTTTGTTAACTTCGTATGGATAATTAATTATCGTATGAGGAATATTTTCCAATATTAAAAGTTGAGGAATTTCGTTTTCTGTAGTCAGAAGGGATAGATTGAATGGCAGTAAAAATTGTAGGGATTTTTCGTGTAGTTTCCTTCAAATTTTCAATCTTAAAATCTATGGAGGCGACGGAACATTTCCCATCCAAAGCCAATAATCCTGTTCCAGTAATTGTTGCATCAGTTGTCGCAGAGTTTTTACAGTTTATCGTGAGAGCTACTGTCTCTGGGGCTACATATATCCATTGCCTTTCTTGTTCCAAAGCAATAAACAAAGAATTTTCTAATTTAACTGAAAAGATGTGTATAATTCGCTTTTTCGGGGTCTTTTCCTAAAAATATCGCTAGTTCGCATGGCGTTCCTGATCGTATTATTTGTTCCGCGTTTTCCGGATGACAGTAATATTGATAGTCTTGCCGTTTAGATTTACATAATTTGTTTTCGGAGAATGACAGATATTTTCGACGCTCTCGATCAATTATAACATTATTGACGGTCGTTTCTATGAACCGAAACATATCTTTTTCTACTCTTACGGGTAAAGGGTAGACTTTATTCACACTGAACTCGTTGTTGATGAATGGAATTTTTATCACAACGGTGAGGGTATTTTGCATACTAGATGCACTTAATTCGGAAATTTTCAGTAATTCGTTAATTTTTTCTGGACGTATTTTTGTCGGAAAATTCAATCCTTTTGGTAGGTTTGGTAATGCTTCTATTAGATACGCGTGTAGGCGGCAACTTTGTAGGATAAACGATTCCTTTTGGCAAGCCTATTAAAAAGTTACATAATTGACGTATGTCGTTTAAGGAGTAAGGCCACTGTAACGGCCCAAAAAAAAAGGTTTTTTCACTAATTTTTTGCTCCCGAAATTGAAGGTATTTGAAAAAAACTTTTAATGGTGTTATGGGGCATACATTAAACTTTATTATAAAATTTTTTTACAGTAAAAAAAAAACAAAATGGCGGTTCCACAGCTATCTTCCCGGGACATGTTTTGCTTCCAGGGCTCCGCGGCACGCAGCACCACTGGTGCACTTTTGAATCTAGAACAAAAAAAAAAAACCATTAATCTAGAGGGCTATAGCTAGAGAATGTCGATCGGATTTTAAAAAGTATCAATTTTTGTGGATTTGGCGTGCGTTTGAAAAAAAAATTGATTTTTGACGAAAAAAAACGGCAAGTTTTTTGTTAATAAAAAATCAATAAATAAAGTTCTTGAAAATTCCGATCGACATTCTCAAGATAATGTAAATGTTCACATCTGGTTAAAATTTCAAGTAAAAAAAATGATAATTGTTCGAGTTATGCTGCGTGCCATTTTGAAAAACCATGTTTCGAGAAAAACGCGTTTAAAGTTTTGCGAATAGTTTTTTATTGGAAAAAATTAAAAAAAGAAGTTAAAAAAAATTTTACCGTTAGTCTGCAATCCCAGCACCATACATTTGTCCTTCGATAGCCAAATTTTCGTCTTCTTCGTCTTTCCTGGTTGATTTTTGGAGCGCGCGCGCACTTTTGGCCGCGTCGCTCAGAGATGTCTCCGCGTGCGTGATGCGTTTGACGTCGGCTTCGATGCAGAAATTATATAACTGTACACCAATTTCCACCTCCAACATCTTGAATATTTGCAAGAAGTTGGTAAGGCCGCCATTGAATATGCAAACAGCGATATCCGTCGCAATATCTAGTACAGTTTTTCCGCTTGAGGATGATTTGGGGGCCAAACTCCAAACGGTAGCGTTGAAACTTTCGTTATTGTTTTGAGTATAGGCCCCCAAGCAACGCTCCAGCAACTCGTCCCGGCTCAATTCCATGTAGATGGGTTTGATGGCTTGATAAACCTCCTCACTCATTGGCTGATTGTGATGATACGCATCCAAGGCATTTTCTGCTTTCGCTTTCTTCCAACTGCACCAATTCTCCGAACATTTTTCGTGCTGAGGCTTTTCATCCGTTGACATTTTGTGAAAAAGGGTTGCCCAGATCTCATTTTTCATATTTTTGATGGAATCGGAATTTCGACGGATTGCTAAGCCGTAATAAATGCTTAGTTCGTCAATCAATTTGGCAGTGAGTTTTCCTCTTCCCCCGAGACCTTTTGTTCCTTTTTTTAAGTTTCTCAATCGAGTGCCCATTCTTTTTTGCACGTGATCTATGCACTCTTTTTTTTTAACATCAACATTTTCATAAGGCTTCGAATCCACGATGCCTTTGAAAGTTTTGGAATCGCCATCTCCGATATAATTGCAGTCGTTTCGGAGCAAGTTTTGACACGCTTGGCGGCGACCTTCATTTCCTAAGGACAACAAATTTTCTTTCGCACAGGACCTTTTTTTTCTTATTCTAGAGGGTTTAAACTATTTTTTAAGCCAATAAAAAAAAAATCGATTTTTCAAAAAATTTACTGTGGCCTTACCCCTTAATAAGGATTCGATTATTATGCTGATAGTTGTTAATTGCTCGTCCAATTATTGGCGAGTTAAGTTTCTATTACGACATTTTTCATTCCATGGTGTAAATTGTTTAATAAGCGGCCTAATGTTTCTTCGTTTGCCGCAAGGCGGTTCGTTGTGCGATTGAACATTTCCAGTGTAATTTGCTGGATTTGCACATTTTCTTTTAACCCATCTCTTGTTGTTTCTTGTTTTTTCGTTATATCGCCGTGATTTGCTTTTCGATTTTTATTGCATCATGTGCATCCAAATTACCCGTTATGGATTTTATCATAGAACCTAGTCCGTCTATTAGTCCTCTTTATTTATTCGTTCTTTTGTCCCGGTAATATCATAAATACATTGAATTTCTGTTTTTATTTTTCTTTCCATTGCTTCGAGGGAACTCGTTATGAGAGGACATAGTTTATCTTCTGGCGTCTTTTGACATAATTGTATCAGTTGTCCTAGCGTATCCCTAACATTCTTTTCCCTATGCAATACTGGCAGTAGATCCATGCGGATTACCAATTTCCATCTTTCTTTGATCGTATGTAGTTTTCCGATTTCCTCGTGATAAATCCCTGGGGTCGCGGAAAACTGAGCCATGTGGAAGTCTGAATTTTTCCTTTTTTCGCCAGTTCCTTCTGTCTTTTTAACATTTCATGTTCATTTATTTATTTGCTCTTTTATTTACTTATATATTCCTTATGTTGAAATATTTTGCCTCTCTTTCCTTTTATTATTATTATTATTCACTACAGCCTCTATTTTTTCCGAATCGGCTTTTATTCCCACTTCTGTTATGCGTCCCAAGTACTGAGTTTCTTTTTGCAGAAATCGCTATTTCCTAGGTTGAGCGTTTAATTGGGCTTCCCTCAGTCGATCGAATACTTCTGTCAGTCTTTCGTTATGTTCTTCGAACGATGATCCGTACACTACTATATCGTTGAGATATACGTAGCATTTCAATCCTTGTAATCCAGCAAGTACAGCGTCCATCAGCCTTTGAAAGGTTGGCGGGGCATTTTCTAATCCAAGTGGCATTCGGTTGTACTCGTAATGTCCAAGAGGAGTGGAGAAAGCGGTTTTCTCCTTGTCTTTTTCGGCCATAGGGATTTGATGAAATCCCGATGCCAAATCGTGAGTCGTCAAGTATTTTGCTCGTCCCAATTGGTCCAATATTTCAGTAATATTGGGTAATGGATACGAGTCTCCTTCCGTTGCTTCGTTTAGTTTTCGGAAGTCTACTACCACTTTCTTGCTTATGTTTCCGTCGACGTCAGGCTTTTTTGGACCGACGAGTAGAGGAGCATTCCATGCGCTCTTGCTCGGCCGAATTATTTCGTTTTTAGCATCTCTTTTGTCTGCGCCATCACTTCTTGCTTGCGTATTTCTGGTAATCGGTACGGACGAATTTTTATTGGCGTTGGCCCTTGTCGTACGCTTATGCGGTGCTCCACTATATCGGCGCACCCAAGCGGCTCTTCCTCTAAGTGGAAGATGTCAGCGTATGCGTCGGCGAATTCGCGTAGGAATTTTTCTTCTTCTCGGTTTAAGTTCGAATCTCTTTTGATTGCTTCCCATATATTTTCTCTTCTTTTTATTTTTTCTGCGATCGGTACAGCACTCATTTCTTTTTCTTCTGTCGGCTTTTCTTCTTTGATTTCTTCAATTTGCACCGTTGGCCTTTCTATTTCGATTTCTTCATTGTTTGTGTTTCGCACTACTATGAGGCAGGTATGCCGTGGGTGGACGTAATATCCGCCAGTCTTTACGCCTGGTAGTACTTCTTTTGCTTGCACACATCCCATTTTTGCCGTCATTGTTTTCGCGTATAACATTTGTTCGGTCCTGGGAGGCAATTTAATTTTCTTTGATCCATCCAGCATGGGAATCAAATGTCCATATATTTTTACGTATCTTCCGTTTAGAATATCGACGTTGTGTTCCCTCATGAGATCTAGACCGACTATTCCGTCTACTTCTAGTGGTACTGTGTCATCTATTATGTAGAATCCGTGTTCTACGTTTACTGCGGGTGTTTCGAGCACGAGCATAATTTTGCACAGTGCGTAGAATTTTTTTCCTCCGATTCCTTTGAGTTCGATCGTTTCTTCTATTATTTCTGTGTCCTTTTTCAATACACTCGTTTTTTATGAGACTACATCGGGCTCCGGTGTCTCCTTTCAACGTGAGGATTCTGTCTTTGGCCTGGGGAGACGCGATGTGGAACGCTATTTGGCCGGACCTGTATTCGATGCTTCGATTATTTTACTGACGTTGAGTTTTTGTCTTCGTTCGTTGCTGTTACCATATCGAGCGAAAATTACCCAATTGTTTTCCTTTTTTCGCTGTCGTTGCGGTTTTCTTCTCTTGGCCTGTCTTCTTTCGGCTTATTTTTAATTGCGTTCCAGTGATACTGATTAGGGCGCCCTGGGGGCCAACTCTTGTTGTAGTAGCTGGTTCCTTGGCCCTGCTGATAATTCGTTTGATGGTTTTGATGATACCCGGTTCCGGGTGCTTGTCGCTGTCCGTTTCCTTATCCTTGTTGCCAATTCCTTTTTCGGCAATCCTTGTACGCGTGTCCCGGATACTTGCAGTAATTGCAAGTGATGTTGAGTTGATGCACGTTTTTTGATGGAGCTTGTAGGCTGTATCTTCCGTAAGACGACGTGTTGGATCGGCAATCCTTTGCTAAGTGTCCCATTTTGTGACATTTATTGCACGTCACCGGCGTTCGTTTTTCCAGATGAGTCTGCTTGTTTATGCATTCGCCTCCTTGCAGCGATTTTTCCTCTTCCATTGCTCCTTTAAGGGCTGATCTGAGATCCTTGAATCCTCGAGCCTTTACGATGACTTGGTATTCCCTTCGAAGTCCTCTTTCGAAGTTGTATAGGGCTAATTGCCTTACATATGTTTCAATTGTTCTTTTTTCCGCAGGCGATCTTGCCTCGGTTGTGCTGGCTACGATTAATTCCATCATTATGGCCTCGAGTCGTTGACGGTACGCTAACACGCCCTCGTTGTATTTTTCTTACACGTATTAAAATCGATATGTAACGCGGCTACTGTACGTCGCGTTCCATATAATGTTGTCATTTCTTCTTTAAATTGCTGGTACGATTCAATTTCTTTGTGTCGGGTACCTTTTTGCGCTTTTCCTATCACTTATGTTGCTACCACGGATTGTAAAAGTGAAGGTCTATCGGCTGCTGCAACACATGTGTTTGCATAGCCGATTGCTTCAAATATATCGTTGACTTCTTCAGGTTTTTCGCCATCAAATCGGAGAATGAGGCTTCGTGCTTCCTTTAGGGTCGTGAAATCATTTTCTTGCGCCATGTTATCTAAATAAAGTTGGACTAGGGAAAATCCTTGAATTTATATTTCGCGACCACGCCTGGTGTCTATATTCTCAGGAGATTGAACAGAATCTGTTGATTGATCAGAAAAATGAACGGTTCGATCTGCTGCGGATCGAATTTTGGTACGTTTTGCGGCGGTTGGCCTATTTTGAGAAGTTTAACTTTCGTCTGAACTTGTTGCGGATCGAAATCGCTTTTTCCTAGGTTCCTGTAGTTCTTGTTCGACTGTTTGATTTTCGGGACGATCTCTTGCAATGAGTTCGTCGAAAATTGAATTTACTGAACGCGATAATTTGTCGTTACCCGGTAATTGGTATAATTTACGACGCTCGTCTTCGTTTGACATTAAAGTTCAATTGTTTGGCTTTGAAGGGTGTTTTTTGATAAATGTCCCATCACTTACAGTACGATGATGCGCCTCATGCTGATCGATGCTTCGTAGTCGGTTGTTCACAAGATGTTAACCTCGTTCTCGTAGCTGTTTAGCAGGAAATTGTCAGTGTTGGTCCCTGTTGTTGTGTTGCTTTGGTTTGCTGTTCTCATGCGCACTGTTGTTCCGTTGTAGAAGGTGTTTGGTGAGTCCTCGTCCTTGGGTCGGTCTGGTATCAATGATCCTCGGGATCTGGTTGCTTTCGAACAGCTCTGTACGGTTGAGTCGGGCGTTTGCTTACGCCCGCACTTTTTCTTTTTTATTTATCCGGTTCGACGGTCGTTGATCAGATCACTCGTTGACATCCTTTTCAGCACTTGCTGTGTTCAGTTTATTTTGTATGTTGGATAGAATGTTACCTTCGTTTTTTTTCAAGTTGTGGAATGCAAAGTTGCGGTATTCCAAATTGCGGGAATCCCACCGCTGCCACTAATATTGTGCCCCGGCTTCTGACGATGCGCGGAGAGTACACAATTTCGCTCTCGAGTAAATTGACACCATGGGTTGTCGGATGCTCGAGGGCGAGGGTATGTGGGGACTTTCCCGTTCCGAGTAAATCTCCAACTATGGATATTGCAACTTGAACAACTTACATTTTATTTAAAATTAGGCAACAAAATTACAACTCTCTTTTATGTCTTGGGACCGACCTCTTCGGCTTCTGGCTGAAGACTGACTTTCGGTTGAATCTTTCTGCTAATTGTTAATTCGGGTTTTCGCAACCAATCGTTCGAGAATGTTCGAATCGTTCGATTGAGATTCAGCGATTTGTATCGCCAAAGTCACCTCTGGAGGTGCTTCACTTGCCAAAACTGCCGGCTTTGCACAGGGGCCGTTGGCCTCTTGATTTCGCAAATCGAATATACTCGTTACTGTGCGTCTTAAATTATGCGCTTAATATTGGGGCACAACATTCCTCCCCCTTAGGAAGACGGAATTCCCGATTTCGGCGATATAATACATTTTTTTTGGGAATTTTTTACTTAATGCTGCTGATATTTTTTTGCAATGTTCAATCTTTATAATATACATTTCAATAATTGTGAATGTTGATAGGGAGAAAAAAAAGTTTACCCCTCAAGACTGCGTCGAAGAGAGAATGGAGACTGCGGAGGCAGTTGAAAAAAGCTCAGAAACTACTGAACTGATCCTTTTGAAATTTTAACCACATATTCTGTACACTTATCGTTATATCCTGTACCAGAATTATTGCAAAATTTTTATTTTTACAATTTTTTTTGGCAAAAAACATGCAAAATAAAACACGTTTTATAATTTTTCTTTTTTTTGTCCGCCATTTTGTTATTTTTGCATATAAATTAAAATTAGAGGTAGGGGGTATAGCCACTGTCACACTAGACCTAACACCATTCAAGTTTTTTGTTTCAGATAGGCTGTTCAGATTTTTCCAACAGCGCACACCAATCTACTTTTTGAGGGCTCCTGTTTACCTGGCATTTTCACACTAAAAAAGTGGTTAAAATCAATAAAATTTTTTATTGTTTTGTAATTCACGAATGTTTTTGCTAAGCTGAACAATTATTCTATCAATAAACATAACAGTATTCTTAAAAAAATTAATAAAAATGGCGTTTTTTTTCATGCATCCAAAGTAGGCGGAGCCCTGAAGCCGTTTTCTTGGGGATATTCGGAAGGGTCAGGAATTCAGTGCGCATAGGTGTCATGAATTGCGCCAAGGGGCTCATAAATTGGGCACACGTAGAGGTCACAAACTGCGCCAAGGGGCTCATGAATCGGGTATACGTAGGGGTCACAAACTACGACATGGATGTTTCTCTAGTGTCAGAAATCCCGGCAGCAGAGAAGCGATATTAAAACAATTGTTATATTAATAAATATTAATTATTTCACTTGTTTAATAGGGGAATCTCATTCAGGGGGCCTTAACGCACGTGTTAAAACCTTTACTTTTCATTTTAGCTATATCACGCGTCAATGAATAGTAAAAATCCGACACCGCTGCTTTTAAAGTGTCAGTAACTGGGCCATTTACCTTACTAAGTATGGTTGAGTCTCGGCTGGAAGTACTTCGCCAGCACTGGCAACTGAACATATCAATGCCGTGCCAATCTTAGCTACACAGTCTTGTGTAAAGTACTGCCCCAGTTTCGATAAACAATTTTATCAGTACGTTGCCGGTCCTGGTAACCAAAGCTAGTTAGACGCAGTGCCGTAGCACTGGCAACTGAAAGTATCAGTACCGTACCAGTCTCGATGACCGATTCTTGGGTTAAGTATTGCCTCAGTATTGGTAAATAAATTTTATTAGTATAGTGCCAGTCTTGTTAACCAAGGTTGGTTGTGTCTCGGCTGGAAGTACTGCCCCAGCATTGGCAAGAGTACCATGCCGTGCCTTAATTACCAAGTCTTAGGTTAAGTACTGCCCCAGTATTGGTAAACTGTGTGTGCTGGGCCGACATATAATTACATATCATTGGCGTACCGACTATTTAATCTCATATATATATATATTGAAACTATTTATTCACAATATGTTGTTTATATTTCTCAATCATTCGAGATGCAAGAGTGTTACAGCATATTTACTTCTTTCAACAGATAATAGTATACATTTGTCATAACCGGTGAGATGTTCTAGTGGTTAGCGTGCTTGCCACTAAATCTGCGGACCGGGAGATCGCAGGTTCCAATCCCAGTTGCGTACATTTCGTCGTAAAATGTTTTTCTTCGGCATTTCGCGGCGAAATAAGACTAGTTCCACGACTGAGTGGGGGGGGGGGGGCGAATTCGATGACCGGCTGTATTCGTATAGATTTTCCGTAATTTCCCTATACCCAGGACAGATATGTCATGGTGAATACGATACAGAGGGGTATATCGTCTGCGGCCGCAGGTGGGGGGGGGGACGGAGTGGAATTGGTGGTAGACGGGGGAGTTGGGGAACGGGCAATATAAGGAGGGGAGGGGGAGTAGTGGAATGGGAGGTGGAAAGTTGAGGTGGATTGGGGCTCGTTAAAAGGGGAAGACCCTGTACGGCTGGAACAAATCCTAATAAAAAAACATATAGTATACATTTGTCAACAATATTGGCAACTGAGTACAGTTTCGTTGAAGAAATTCGGCGTCCTATCTCATAAATTGCCAATCTGGAAGAAGCCATGGGAGTTGTAAAAGCATCTCTTTTATTTTCGAGAGCTTGTCCTTCTAAAAATAACTTTCTTGAATCATCGAAAAAAATAGGCGAGAGTTGAATAATCTTACTATTGGCTAATTTTACAATACTATCACGTTATGGTATGGCACCGCCAAAGTACTGATTTAGGGTTTGTCTCAAGATTGGAAATAATATCTGGCCTAAAACTGGGCACTTATTCTGAGCCCATAAATTTTTTTGTCTGTCGGTCGTCTCTCGGCTTACAATAATACAATAAAATACGAAGGTACAAGTGTTTTTCTAATATTATAACATATACCTCCTTTTTGAATATTTCTATTTTTTTTTCTTTCATACACATTCACGTTGTGCGTGTGCGAGGTGCATCTTGCGTGAATATGACACGCGGATTTTGCGAGTCAGCTGTTGCTTTGCGTTTGGAAGCTCGCGGGCTGGCCGGAGCTACGTCAGCAAGGTTGTCGTTCGGCGATGTGACATTTAAACGTCGCCGTTGCAATGCTTTAATTCTGAGATTATAATATAATTATTGCGAAAGGAATCATTCCGTTGAGGGCATAATTCCCTATGATGTGACTCTGTGTCGTCACATGATCGTAGTTTTTGTTTAGCTTTGTTTTCAATATTTCGATTCGTTCGCCGATTTTGTTAACTTCGTATGGATCATTAATCATCGTATGAGGAATATTTTCCAACATTAAAGGTTGAGGTATTCCGTTTTTTGTAGTCAGAAAGGATAGATTGAATGGCGGTAAAAATTGTAGGAATTTTTCGTCTACAGTTTCTTTCAAATTTTCAATCTTAAAATCTATGGAGGTGACGGAACATTTCCCATCCAAAGCCAATAATCCTGTTCAGGTAATTGTCGCATGAGTTGTCGCAGAATTTTTACAGTTTATCGTGAGAGCTACTGTCTCTGGGGCTACATATATCCATTGCCCTTCTTGTTCCAAGGCAATGACCAAAGAATTTTCTAATTTAACTAAACGATGTGTACAATTCGCTTTTTTGGGGTCTTTTCCTAAAAATATCGAAACTTCGCATGGCGTTCCTGATCGTATTATTTGTCTCGCGTTTTTTTGGAGGACAGTAATATTGATAATTTTGTCGTTTACATTTGGATAATTCGTTTTCGGAGAATGATCGATATTCTCGACGGTCTCTCACAATTATAATATTTTTGACGGTCGTTTCTATGAAACGAAACGTCTCTTTTTTTACTCTTCCGGGTAGAGGATATACTTTATTCACATTGAACTCGTTGTTGTTGATTAATGGAATTTTTATCACAACGGTGAGGGTATTTTGAATACTGTATTCGCCTAATTCGGAAATTTCCAGTAATTCGTTAATTTTTTCTGGACGTATTCTTGTCGGAAAATTCAGTCTTTTTGGTAGATTTGGTAATGCTTCTATTAGATACGCATAGAGTTGTCTAGGCGACAATATTGTAGGATTAACGATTCCTTTTGGCAAGCCTGCTAAAAAGTTAGATAGTTGACGTATGTCTTTTAATAAGGATTCGATTATTGCGCTAATAGTTGTTAATTTCTCATCCGTTGGCGAGTTAAAATATCTATTACGAGATTTTTCATTTCATGATGTAAGTCGTTTATTAAGCAGTCTAACGTTTCCTCGTTTGCCGCAAGGCGGTTCGTTGTGCGATTGAACATTTCCAGTGTAATTGCTGGATTTGCAAGTTTTCTTTTAAGGCATCTTCTGGCGTTTCTTGTTTTTTCGTTATCGCCGTGATTTGCCTTTCGATTTTTATTGCATCATGTGCATCCAAATTACCAGTTATGGATTTCATGATAGAACCTAATCCGTCTATTAGTCCTCTTTTGTTTATTTTACCGTTTGTGCCTGTTATATCGTAAATGGACTGCATTTCGGAATTTATTTTCCTTTTCATGGTTTCGAGGCAGCTCGTTACAAAAGCACATAGCATGTCCTCTGGCATCGTTTGATATAATTCTAATAGTTTTCCTAGCTTTTCCCTAATACTCTATTCTCTATTTGCTATTGGCAGAAGATCCATGCTGATCACTAGTTTCCATATCTCTTTGATCGTATGTAGTTTTCCGATTTCCTCGTAATAAATTCCTGGAGTCGTGGAAAATTGAGTTGCGTGAAATCCTGTATTTGCCTTTCTTTCGTAAGTCCCTTCTGTCGTCCTAACTGTTGAGATTAATAACCTGCAAAAAGGTTTGCCATTTTATTTTCATATATTTTTTATTTTACTTGTTTTCCTATTTGTACGTGCGATACTTTTCTTCTTTTTTTTGCGAGTTCGAATACTCGTTTTTTGCTTACTTTGCGATTTCCTCTCTCTCTATTCTATCTCTTTCTACTCTCTTTCTACTAATTCGCGAATTTTGTCGATGCTTCGACAGCGTCGCAGTCAGGGACCATGCGGGTCTCCTAAAGCAGGGTCAGTAGAATTTACCGTCTGTGCCGGATGCATTCGCATGGACTCCAGCGGGTCCTTTTGGGGCTTCGATCCCCTTTTAGTCTCCACCCCCCCGAGGGGTCGTGAACAACCCGTGATTGGACGCCTACGTGGTATCTCTTAAATCTTTCTAATTGTAATAATATACGTGCGAAAACGAAATATTGGTTTCCTTTTATTATTATTATTATTCTTTTTCAACTCTCTGTTTTATATACATTTTTAATTATATACTTAAAAAAAAATAATTTATTATTCTTATATTTTCGTATCTTCTGGTTCTATTTGCTCTTTTTTTCATCTCTATTATTTTTATTATTGTTTTTTATAAACTCGTTTTATTATTCATTTTTATTCTTGTATGTTTTTTTTTGTTATTTTCCCCCGCGCACTTTCCCTTTTTTTTCCAGGTCTTCGTGACGTGACGTATTTTATTAATATAATGGCGGTGCTCGCCGCCTACTCCTCGCTCGGAAGCGAATGATGGGGTATACCGCGGTTCGGCCCCATGGCCCCGCGATAAAATATCTACTCCATCGGTTAGTGGGTAATGTAGGGCTTGATGCGGTCCACGTGTACCCGCACAGCCTTGCGCCCACAGCCGATAGTGTAGTTCACGTCGGAGTCTTTGCTGCGTACGACGTAAGGCCCTGTCCACTTAGGGGACAGCTTCGCTGATCGGCCTCGGCGTATATTAGTGTCGTGGAGGAGGACTTGGTCGCCGGGGCGGTACTCTACCGTACCAGCAGTGACATCATGCCCCTCCTTTACCCTTTCTTTTCCTTTTTCCGACCGTTCTTTCGCCACGTGCCATGTGGCTCGAAGCCGTTCTCGAATCGTCGAAGTCGTCTCCGAGTTACGCGAGAGAATTGTCGTACGAGTACGTCTTTCGTGGTGCTTCGTCAAGCACCGTCGGTAAATCGGCTACCTTTCCAAATTCTAATTCATACGGTGTAAATCCTGAAGCTGTGTGTGGAGTGGTATTATACGTGAACATTGCGTATGGCAGCCATTCATCCCAATCCGTTTGATCCTCTTTTATGAAGCATTTCAGGTATTCAGCGTGTGTACGATGTGAACGTTCCAATGCTCGATTTGATTCTGGATGATACGCCCTCGTTTAAATTTTCTTGATGCGGAACAACTGACACATTTCCTTGAATGTTTCGCTTAGGCAATTTGTTCCCTGGTCGGATAAGACTTCTTTTGGAGTGCCGTATTTGCAAACAACTTGAATTGCAAATCCCTTGGCTACTTCCGTGGCTTCTTGATTTTTTAACGGTATAGCTGCACTATATTTGGTTAATGCATCTTGGAAGGTCAGGATGTATTTATTTCCTGCTTCGGTCTCAGGTAAGGGACCTACGACATCGACAGCAAATTTGTCGAATGGCTTCTCCGGTGTATCGGTAATTACTATAGGAGCCTTTTTATTCCGCCTGATTTTATTTCTCTGGCATTTATCGCATGATTTGACGTAATTCTCTATGTTTTTATTTATTCCAGGCCAGTTGTATTTCAATTTTATTCTCTTTGTCATTCTCTTTATTCCCGTGGGACCACCAAGAGGAGTGTCGTGGTATTCTCGAAGAATTGTACCTCGCTCCTTCTCACTCGTGCATTCTTGATCTTCTATTTCCGTCTCCATTTCACTGTCGCTTGTTGTCTCACTCTCGCTTGAGGCGTTCTGTATTTCTTTCTCTTTTTCGCTCGGGCTTGGCATCTGGTTCGCTCTCTCTGGCGGGAGGGGCGTTTCGGTCTCTCTCGCGCGGACCTCTGTCGTCTCGCGTGGGCGTTCTTTTCTAGTGGGCTGCAATGGTTTTCTCGGCCGGCCACGTGCTCGCGGGGCCAGCTGACCGCGGCCATCATGGCTAGGGTCTGTTGACGGTGGCGGTGGGGCGCGGAGCGGGGGGCCTTCCGCGACCTCCCCCTACGACGCTTGTCGGTGTCCTTGTAACCTACCACCGCCTCGGATGCTTGCCGCGTCAGCATTAATACATACGGCTTAACGCATCCACATTCGTGTTCTTTTTGCCACTCTTATACTCGATGGTATAGTTGAACTCCTCTATCTTTATTCTCCAGCGCATCAGTCGTGATCCTGGATCTTTTACGTTGAAAAGCCAAGTGAGGGGCTTGTGTTCCGTCACGATGGTGAATTTTTTTCCGTAAATGTATGGTCGGAAATTGCGCTACTGCCTAAATAATTGGTAGCATTTCCTTTTCAGTTGTCGAATAATTCATTTCTGCTGTATTGAGAGTACGACTAGCGTAACAGATAGGTAGATCTTCTCCAATTTTTCTTTGCGATAAGATCGCGCCAATTGCCTTGTCAGCGGCATCTGTTGTTACCACGAAGGGTTTCCTAAAATCTGGATATTGTAGAATCGGTGCTGTGCTGAGTGTTTCCTTTAATTTTTGGATCGCCTGTTCGCAAGTTTCGCTCCAAACGAATTTGTTTTCCTTTTTGATCAGTTCCGTTATCGGCTTTGCAATTTTTGAAAAATCCTGGATAAATTCTCTATAATATCCAGCTAGTCCTAAGAACGATTGGACTTCTTTTAAGTTTTTTCGGGCTGGAAATCATTGTACAGCCTCTATTTTTTCCGGATCGGATTTTACTCCCACTTCGGTTGTAATGTGTCCCAAGTACTTGTTTTCCTTTCGCAGAAATCGACATTTCCTAGGTTGAACCATTAATTGGGCTTCCCTCAGTCAATCGAATACTTCTCGAATACTTCTGTCAGCCTTTTGTTATGTTCTTCGAACGATGATCCGTACACTACTATATCGTCGAGATATACGTAGCATTTTAATCCCTGTAATCCAGCAAGTACAGCGTCCATCAGCCTTTGAAAGGTTGGTGGGGCGTTGTTTAATCCAAATGGCATTCGGTTGTACTCGCAATGTCCAAGAGGAGTGGAGAAAGCGGTTTTCTTCTTGCTTTTTCGGCCATAGGGATTTGATGAAATCCCAATGCCAAATCAAGAGTCGTAAAGTATTTCGCTCGTCCCAATTGGTCCAGTATATCGGTAATATTGGGCAATGGATACGAGTCTCCTTCCGTTGCATCGTTTAGTTTTCGAAAGTCTACTACCACTCTCTTGCGTATGTTTCCGTTAGCGTCAGGCTTTTTTGGAACGACGAGTAGAGGAGTATTCCATGGGCTCTTGCTCGGTCGAATTATTGCGTTTTTTAGCATCTCTTTTGTCTGCGCCATCATTTCTTGCTTGTGTACTTCTAGTAATCGGTACGGACGAATTTTTATTGGCGTTGGCCCTTGTCGTACGCTTATGCGGTACTCCACTATAGCGGTGCATCCAAGCGGCTCTTCCTCCAAGTGGAAGACGTCAACGTATGCGTCGGCGAATTCACGTAGGAATTTTTCTTCTTCTCGGTTTAACTTCGAATCTCTTTCGATTTCTTCCCATATTTTTTCTCTTCTTTTTATTTGTTCTGCGATCGATACAGCACTTATTTCTTTTTTTCTGTCGGCTTTTATTCTTTAATTTCTTCAATTTGCACCGCTGGCCTTTCTATTTCGATTTCTTTATTGTTTGTGTTTTGCACCATTATTAGGCAAGAATGTCCTTCTGGTTGGACGTAACTTCCACCTATTTTTACTCCTGGTAGTACTTCTTTTGCTTCGACACATCCTATTTTTACCGTCATTGTTTTTACGCATAACATCTGTTCGGTCCTGGGAGGCAATTTAATTTTCTTTGATCCATTCAGCAGGGGAATTAATTGTCCATATATTTTTATGTATTTTCCGTTTAGAATATCGACGTTGTGTTCCCTCATGAGATCTAGACCCACTATTCCGTCTACTTCAAGTGGTACTGTGTCATCTATTACGTAGAATCCATGTTCTACTTTTACAGCGGGTGTTTCGAGCACGAGCATAATTGTGCACAGTGCGTAGAATTTTTTTCCTCCGATTCCTTTGAGTTCGATTGATTCTTCTATTATTTCTGTGCCCCTTTTCAATACGCTCTTTTTTATGAGACTACATTGAGCTCCTGTATCTCCTTTTAAGGTGAGAATTTTTTCTTTTACCTGGGGAGACGCGATGTGGAAGTCGCTAGCGGCGCCTCCAGAATTAATCGCCGTTATCCAGTGCGCCTTTATTTTCTTCTTTGTATTTTTTCTTTTGGACGGACCTGTATTCGATGCTTCGATTATTTTACTGACGTTGCGTTTTTGGTCTTCGTTTGTTGCCGTTACCATATCGAGCGAAAATGACCCAATTGTTTTCCTTTTTTCGCTGTCGTTGTGGATTTCTTCTCTTGGCCTGTCTTCTTTCGGCTTATTTTTATTTGCGTTCCAGTGATACTGATTTGAATCCCCAGGAGGCCCATTCTTGTTGTAGCAGCTGCTTCTTTGACCCTGCTGATAATTCGTTTGACTTTTATGGTGATATCCGGTTCCCGGTGCCTGTCGATATCCATTTACTTGTCCTTGTTGCCAATTTCTTTTTCGGCAATTCTTATACGCGTGTCCCGGTTTCTTGCAGTAATTGCATGTAATTTGATGCACGCTTTTCGATGGAGCTGGCAGACTGTATCTTCCATAGGAAGGTGTGTTGGTTCGGCAATCCTTGGCTAAGTGTCCAGCCTTGTGACATTTGTTGCACGTTACGATCGCTCGTTTTTCCAGATGAGTCTGTTTGTCGATGGATTCACCACGCTGTATTGCTTTTTCCTCTTCCATTGCTCCTTTAAGGGCTGTTCCGAGGTCCTTGAATCGTCGGGCCTTTACGATGATCTGATACTCCCTTCGAAGTCCTCTTTCGAAGTTGTATAAGGCTAGTTGCCTAACGTATGCTTCAATTATTCTTTTTTCTTCTTGTGATCGAGCTTCGATTATGCTGGCCACGATCAATTCCATCATCACTGTTTCGAGTCGTTGACCGTATGTTAACACGCTTTCGTTCTATTTTTGCTTACATGTGTTAAAATCGCCTTGTAACGCGGCTACTGTACGTCGCGTTCCATATAATACTGTCTTTTCGTCTTTAAATTGTTGATATGTGTCGATTTGTTTATATAGCGTATCTTTTCACGCCTTTCCTACTATTTTTGTTGCTAACACGGATTTTAATAAAGTCGGTCTATCGGCGACTCCGATGCTTTCGTTCGCATAGCCAAATGCTTCTATTATATCGTCGACTTCGTCAGGTTTTTCGCTGTCAAATCGGGGTATGAGGCTCCGAGCCTCCTCTAAAGTCATAAGTTCATTTTTTTGCGCCATATTTTCTGAATTAATTTGAAGTAGAGAAAATTCTTGTATTTCTATTTCGCGACCATGCCTAACATCTATATTTTCGAGTGATTGATCGGAATCTGTAGAGAAGTGAACCGTTCGATCTGTTGCGGTTCGAAATTTGGTACGTTTCGCGGCTGTCGGCCTATTTTGAGAATTTTGTGAATTTGTACTTTCGTCTGAGCTTGTCGCGGATCTAAATCGTTTCTTCCTAGGTTCCTTTATTTCTTTTTCTATTTCTTTTTCTATTTGAGTTTCGGAGCGATCTCGTGCGATGAGATCGTCAGATATGGAATTTAATGAACGCGATAATTTATTATTAGCCGGTAATCGGTATATTTTACGGCGCTCGTATTCGTTTGACATTAATTTTCAGTTTTGGCTTTGGAGGGTGTTCTTTAAATAAATGTTCCGTCACTTACAGACCGATGATTCGCCTCATGTCGATCGATGGCTTGTAGTTGGTTGTTCAAAGGTTGTTGACCTCGTTCTTGTTGTTGTTTGGCAGGAATTTGACAGTGTTGTTCCCTGTTGTCGTGTTTGGTGAGTCTTCGTCCTAGGGTCGGTCTGGTATCGATGATCCTCGGGATCTGGTTGCTTTTGGACAGCTCTGTACGGTTGACTCCGGCGTTTGCTTACGCCGCACTTTTTCTTTTTATTTGTCTGGTTCGACGGTAGTTGGTCGGATGACTCGTTGACCTCTTTGTCAGCACTTGCTGCGTTCTGTTTATTTTGTACGTTGGATAGAATATTTCCTTCGTTTTTTCCAAGTTGTGGAATGCAAAGTTGCGGTATCTCCAGTTGCGGGAATCCCACCGCTGCCACCAATGTTGTGCCCTGGCTTCTGACGATGCGCGGAGGGCACGGAATTTCGCTCTCGAGTAAATTGACACGGTGGGTTGTCGGGTGCTCGAGCGCGAGGGTATGTGCGATCTTGCCCGTTCCGAGTAAATCTCCAACTAGGGATGTTGCAACTTCAACAACTTATACTTTATTTAAAATTAGGCAACAAAATTACAACTCTCTTTTATGCCTTGGGACCGACCTCTTCGGCTTCTGGCTGAAGACTGACTTTCGGTTGAATCTTTGGGCTAATTGTTAGCTCGGGTTTTCACAATCAATCGTTCGAGAACGTTCGAGTCGGTCGATTGCGATTCAGCAATTTGTATCGCCAAAGTCACCTCTGGAGGCGCTTCACTTGCCGAAACGTTGCCCCTTGCGTTGCACAGGGGCCGTTGGCCTCTTGATTTCGCAAATCGAATATACTCGTTACTGTGCGTCTTAAATTATGCGCTTAATATTGGGGCACAACAGTAGTGTCGCTACAATGTAGCGTAGCGGTTTTCTTTCGACCATTAAAAAAGTTATGGTGAGCTGAAGAAAAAAATTTGTATTTTTCACCGAAATTTTTCGAGCAAAAACAATAATAAAACAAAAACAAATCAAGTTATCGCAAAAATCCTACGTAACATTTTAGATAACGTATTAAAAAGTATTGTGTAAAAATTTGAAAGCAATCGGACCGATAGTTTACGATATTTCGATAGTACCAGTTCAAAAAACGTAGATTCGAGATAATCGCAAAAGAAAGTAAATGTGCGGTTATTCAGCTGACGGTGCGGTTTTTGCGAGTCTTACCTTCAATCAGCGATTCCAGGGCCATAGACGTCTCTTTCGGCAGCTGAGGTCCTCATCAATAGGTCGAATTGCATCCTGACCAATTTGAGGTAGTGCATTCTAGTTAGTTTGAGTTATAAACACGGATCGGACCGTACGGTTGACCGCCCGCAGCGGCTAAACCGTCCTGCCGAAAATAACTGTAACTTGGTCAATTTTACGTTTTTCAATACGTACTATGGTTTAAATTGTTCCTATCAGTTCAGGGTTTATTAAAAAAAAAATGGGAAAAAAATTATATGTTCGCCAGATGCCTTAACTGCATCAGGAAAAACCTTGCCTTCGTGTTTTTATGTATGCAGGAACTGTCGGGCAAATTTGGTTCAATCGTTGGAAAAAGCGTTGACGAGTTGAAAAAAAATTCAAAACCGCGATTGTGACTTGCACAAAATCGGGAAAGTTCACCAAGCAACTGTTCGAAGATTTTTTTAAATCTTTTAATTCACCGTACGTGGGTGAACGGAAATTTCTTTTCATCATCGATTCGTGGGGTGGGAAAACTGACCACGCACTCTACGATCGTATCTCCGTCGTCGAAACAAAAGCGTGTACTTGCACTGTTCAAGTTATTCGACCCAAGTGTACCCCGCTTTGTCAACCGTGCGATGTTTATTTTTACCGTCATGTAAAAATATTTATTAAAAAACCACAAAAAGCTCCGGAATTGTTAAAAAAATAACCGTGAAATTGCTTCACGGGAGGACTCAATACGAATGCATTCGTTGCTGTTGCATCAGATCAGCGTGCCAGTATTCATTCCAATGATTAAATATGCCTGGTTTGCGACGAAATTAATTGATGAAAGACCAATTTTTTAAAATTTAAACGTTCAGTGTTTTCCGGTATCGGTGCTAAAAAGTCCGTGTGCCTGTAAAGACGTAGCGTTTATTAGATGTGCATGATACGGCAATAATCTGTGCTTTCAGTGTTTCTATAATAAATATCATCCGGAATTTTCTACACCTTTCGAAGCTAGTTTAAGCACCATTGCTGCCAACGTAATTGTATTATGACCATGGATTATGAAACTATACGTTGATGTGTAGCTCCAATTGGAGTGAGCGAATTTGTATGTCCACCCCCTGACAATAATTCATACAAAGTATAATATCACGTGTTAATTTTTTTCAGACGGAAGGCAAAATCCGCGTATTTTTCTGCACGAGTTAATACTTCACCTCGTACTGCAGGTGATACTCTCGTATGCGTGGGTGATTTCACTTACGATTATTATCCCTGGGTTAACTACTGCTATACAGGGTGAACCATTTAACGTGACCACCTCAAATATCTCCGTTGTATAGAGTGACGAAAAAAATCTCACGAGGTAATTTGATACTAAGGCTGATACAGTGGTAAAAAATTCAATTTTGTCAGCGTCACAGTGTTTGCGTTCTCGAGGTTATCAATGGTTTTTTCAAATGGGAACATGTTTTTTCTTTATTAACATGTTGTAGCTGACATTCAGATGAATTCAACGACCTATACTATAATTTCAAGATCATGAGGTAGTCTAGGTCAAGGAGTAGCGATAGGCTACTGCGCGTTAACTAAGTACCACCTACCGGTCAAGCTGACGTCTGAGCGCGCGAGAAAAGTTGTACACGAAAAGCAGGTTGATGTGGATCGCAGGGCCACCCTCCCGTAAGGCCTCATATACTGCTCATGCGAGGGAGAATCTTTTACTGTCTTCGACTGTGAGCCACCCACGGCTGCATCTCCAGGAGATTGTCGATGCACCACGTGGCAGGCTATACATTAACCGAATGCCTCTATTGACAAGTTGCTGCAGTTTCAGGTTTTTGCAACACCCTATGCCAAGTAGGGCAGTCGAACAATAGCGGAGGTGAGGCAGGATAAGCGCGAATACGAGTGTCTTGCGAATGTCAGTAAGGTCGCGGAACAGTTAGAGTTTATATAGTACACCATTGACTCTCGATGATATTCTAGCGATGTGACCATCGAAGGTCAGTTTGGAGTCGATAATGATCCCAAGATATCTCACCGAGGAGACAAGTGGGATAGTATTCATCTCATCGCCGAGTGGAGGGGGCTCCGTCAGGTTAATGTGATTGATCAAGCGTTTATTGCCTAGGATAATCGCCTTTGTCTTGAGCAAATTCAGCTGTAGGTGATTCGCCCAAACCCCAATTCGACATCCTCGTTAATCCGTTACAGATCGTCCGCATACAGAAGTCGCTTAGCTTTACGAATAACTGGCCCAATATCGTTAACGAAGCGCGAGAAGAAGAGAGGTCTAAGCACAGAGCCCTGGAGAACCCCAGCATTAGTGTTAAGCCAGGGAGTGAAAGATTCATCTTCTCGTTTTACCGCCTGCTTTCATCCATTTAAATAGGAGGCCATCCACGCCAGGGCACTTTCCGAGAAATCAATGCGGCGGAGTGTACACCAGAGAATGCCATGCGAGACCGTGTCGAAAGGCTTCGAGAAGTCAAACAAGACCAGTACCAGCACCTGCCGACTATTCATCCCGTACCTGACATCATTTAGCAGTTCTAGCATAGCAGTGCCCGTGCCGAATCCCGGGTGAAAACGACACTACCATCGATCGAGGATTGAGTACCGTATGATATAGTCCATGATTTGGCTGTGTACCCCTCACTGACCGTGGCCAGGTGCGAGATCGGTCGATAATCACTGGCAGTCATGGGTGTGGTCACTTTAGCCATCGTCACAATCGCCGCTCTTTTCCAGGCCTCCGGGAACATGCCTTAGTCCAGTCACCTTAGCATAAGACCTATTCAAGAGGCTCACCCTCTGGCCAATTTTTTTTATAGGTTGTTTGGACCTACAAGAATATAGTCCTGAGTTTTCGGACATTTCCGAGGTATATTTTAGCAATAAAAAATTATTGAAAATAAAAAAATGGATATCTTTGAGATAATTTTTTTGGAACGCGTCCTATCGAAAAAAGATTCGAATAAAATTTGTTCATCATAACGTCCTCTGTAAAAAAGGTCCTAAAAAAAGTGCTAACATTGCTAATAGAGCGGTTAATGGCAAATGAATATGAAAATTCTCCAGTTCGTTTTTGCAACCGCAATCGGATGTTTATCGACATATCGATTTGAAACTCGTACATGATGTAAAGGAGCCAAACCCCAAAAGAATTGTGCAAGATATATCGATCTGCGAGATATAGTTTAGCAAGAATCTGCGATCATCGAAAAATCTTTGCCCTTCAATAGAATTTCTCGACGAATGCCCACAGGGTGGAAAAAAATCGAGGAGCTTCGTGTCATCATGCACCAGCGATTTGAAAAAAAAAATACGTTTTGTTGAAAATAGATACTGTTTTTTGGCGATTTTCGATTTTTGCTTATAAACAAATAACAATTCTGACCAAAGTTGCAAAGATATCTGAAACATTCTTGGGCCATCTAACGTGTTTTTGGAAAACGAACAATCGAAACAAAAAATTTGCAATATTTTGATTACCGCCCGAGATATGAATGTTTTTACGTTTGTTCAATTTTCTATTGTTGTAATAAAGATTTTTGCTAAATTTGAGTTCGTCAGCAATCCCTACGCCTCCGGCCATGGGATTCAATAAAATTATTCCCTTTACGAGCAATTATGCCATCGCAGTTATCGATGTATTTCGATCGATGGCTCGCGGCCGAGCGCGCGGCGTCGACCGCTCGACCGGGCGGCGCACAGTAGGAGAAACGCCCAAAAACCTGGCCAAAACCCCAAAAAATAAATTTTCGAAATAGGGTCAGTTGAGTAGTCATTCAGGTAGAGGACTAGTAACTGCATTCTATTGTGGAAGGGAAAGCCCTTTAAGTGTATACCTGCGCCGCAGCGTCAGTTGGCAGTTAGTGTTCGTGAAGAGTGTACGTGTCACGCGCTGAACAGACGAAAATAACGCTGACTTCAAAAACCCATAACTTTAAAGTGACGGGTTTAATTTCAATTCTGCAACATGGATACGACTTCTGGAGGTATGTAGAACATGTTTTTACATCGGTTGAATCTAAAGTTTATGTATAAATGATTGAAATGTAGTATAGCCTTCGGCATAAATAAAATTGAATAATTTTGAAAACTTATATTTTCAACGGTCCGAAAAGTTATATATTTTGTCACATTTTGCAAAGCTCCTAGTCTCGGCCTTTAGTTTAATGTATAAGCTTTCGAAATTTACAAGAGTTACCTGCGGAAAACGTGCGTCTTGTCCGTTATGATTTTTTTCGCATCGTGCGGTAGCCGAGCGTGCACGCGGCACTATTGAGCAGCCGCTGCGCCTCTACCTGAGAATGGGTGAAGTAGCATCATAACGGACAAGACGGCTGTTATACGCTTGAAATAAATTATTTTAATATATATGTATGTGTATATATATATATAAATTTTCTGTGATTTAATTTTGATATATACGTATGCATATATATATATACATATTAAAATCAACCACATAAAAATTTCTTAAATATGAATGAAATGTTATAACATTCAAATAAAATATTTGAATATATATATATTATATAGTAAGCAAAGCTTTCTTTTAACCAAATCCATGTCAATATTTTCTGTCTAATTTTCTTAAAATTATTTCAATTATTGCGGTTATTTATTTGGTAAAATAATGTACATTGTTCAAGTTTTTGTATTAATTGAAAATTTTATCTTTTCCTTTAACACAAATTTTCTACAATTTTATGTCTTTATTACAGGATCCGGTTACAAAGAATTGGTGCTGACAAGGAAAGAAGTATTTCTGATAATCAGCGAGCATTTATCCGATAAATTCGCTTCCTTGATCGAATTTATGGTAGAAAAAATTTCCAAGGACACCGGACGTACAGTTGTAGTGCCTGAGGACTCGAAACAGACTTTTTCGATACTCTTCAATCAAATGAGAACGAGGTGGCAACAAGCTCACAGAAAATCCTGTGTATTTTTCAAGAATAACGGTGAATGGCTTAGCAAGCAGGTATGTTTTGCCGCACCTACAGACACTGTAGTAACAAGCCCGGGTAATACGGGCGGCCGTCCGTCCCTTGAGTTTACAATGTCCAGTGAAAGATCTAAACGAAGGAAGACCCAAGATATTCGTACATCGTTCAACTCGGTCGAGTTAGCATACGCTACTCAGATGAGCCTTCGCTCTTCAGGACAATCCGACGCCGCAAAAGTTATTAAGGACGTAACAATGACGAGTCCTTTAAGAGCTTCCAAGTATCGTAAAGCTTACTCAGCAACGGATGAAATTACTTTATCCGAAGAGGCTGCACTTTCCGCTATGATTGAATATAAATTCTCCAAGAGTACTTACCAGGGAATGAGAAGATTAGGGAAGGAAAATAACTGTAAGCTATATCCGCCTTACGAAAAAGTGATGAAAGCAAAAAAGCGTTGTTATCCACCACGTGATGCAATCAGGATTACAGAGAGTAGTGCAGAAGTCCAACTACAGGCACTATTAGATCATACAGTTGAACGTATTTTACTCGTCCAAAATGTACTCATTCAAAGATTGACTCCAGATAATGTTCGTAAAATGGACTTGATTTGCAAGTGGGGTTGCGATGGAAGTTCTGGGCAAAGTGAATATAAGCAGACGTTCAGTGATGACAGCAAATCCGATGCGCATGTATTCTTTACTTCAGTCGTGCCATTACAACTCGTGTGTTATGATCAACAATCGAAGGAAGAAATAGTTGTTTGGAAGAACCCCAGACCCTCGTCTCCACGATTTTGTAGACCGCTTAGACTACTGTTTCTACGCGAAGACACAGAGTCAACACTTAATGAAGTCCAAATTGTTGAAGAACAAATAAAGTCACTTCGTCCATTCGAAAGTGTAATAGATGGAAAAGAAATCTCCGTAATGTACAAGTTGTTGTTCACCATGATAGATGGTAACGTTTGCAACACTGTATCATTGACGAAATCTGCTCAACGGTGCTATTTGTGTGGAGCAACCAGCAAAGATTTTAATGCCATCGACACTGTATTGCAAAGGGAAATCAATGAAACAAATTTGAAGTTCGGATTGTCGACGCTGCATGCGTGGATACGGTGCTTCGAGTATTGCTTACACGTGTCTTACAAACTCGGCATTAAAAAATGGCAAGCTCGAAGTGCCGAAGAAAAAAAAATTACCCAGGAACGCAAAAGGGCCATTCAAGAAGGATTCAAGAAGCAATTGGGTCTAAATATCGATCGCCCAAAGCCTGGATACGGCAGCAGCAATGATGGCAACACAGCTCGGCGATTCTTTGAAAATTCGACGGTTTCCGCTGCGATAACGGGGGTCAACGAAGAAGTTATTAAACGCTTGTACGTAATCCTACAAGTTATATCGTGTGGTCACGAGATAAACTGTGAAAGATTTGAACAGTATGCTATTGAAACGGCAAGAAAGACCGTTGCATTATACCCTTGGTACTCCATGCCTACTTCGGTGCACAAACTATTAATTCATGGTCCAGTGATAATAACTCATGCTCTATTACCAATCGGCCAATTATCCGAAGATGCTCAGGAAGCTCGAAACAAAGACATCAAACGATATCGAGAAGATTTTGCGCGAAAAAGTTCCAGGGTTAAAACTATGGAAGATGTTTTTCATCGGCTCTTAGTTACTTCTGATCCGTACATTTCAAGTGTCAGAAGACTACCACAGAAGAAGCTGAAGAGTTTGTCGCCGGAAGCTGTAGCGATGTTGATCGCTCCTAAAGTGACTGCTGCAGCAGACGAATTTTGCGCCGAGATTGAAGCCGTGCCGGGAGTTGTAATAGATACAAACTCGGATAATGATTCTGACTCCGACTCCGACTCCGATTACGATTTTGATTAAGAATAAAATTTTCTATTTTTGAAACGTTCCGTATGTATTTTGGAAATAAAAATTATAATTGCGTAGAATACACTGTTCACGTTTATTTTATTATGATGATTTTTTAAAATATATTAATTTATCTATTTAGCAGGATACTCGGCCATTTTGTTTATAACAATTTGCTGTAAGCTCTTTGTTGCAAGTTATAAACAATAGATATCGGATTGGTAATCAGCGACCTTGAAAACCCGTATATACCAATTTTTGTCAACATCTGGTAACTTTTTAACGTTCATGTCGGCCATATTGGATCGGCCATTTTTTTTACGATAATTTCGCTTGCGGATTCGTAATCAGCGACCTTGAAAACCCGTAAATACCAATTTTTGTCGACATCTGGCAACTTTTTAACATTCATGTCAGCCATATTGGATCGGCCATTTTGTTTACGATAATTTGGCTTTCAGATTCGTAATCAGCGACCTTGAAAACCCCTGTAAGCCAATTTTCATTCCCGTCAAAGGTCATTTGAGGTTTTGGCCAGGTTTTTGGGCTTTTCTCCTACTGTGCGGCGCGGTCGGGATGCCCCTCTCACTACGCAGCCTGGCGCGAGCGGCTTAGTTAACAAATATAATAACTTACTTGAAAAGGGCCGTATAACATTTTTTTTTCTTCATTCTACGTGATTTTTCCTTACGAACGCGATGGTGTTCTTAAAAATTATGTTCACCCCATAGCAGCCGCCTGACCATGCTTCTTACAAATTTTACATTTAAACATGCTTTAAAATGATTTAACTGTGGATGGAAAAAGGTATCATAAATATTTTCTTAGACACTGTTTTATTCGCATCAATAAGCTAGCAATGCATTTAAAATGTAGTTTGGAAGAAATCAATAATAATTTCCAATTTCCTTTTTTGAGCAAAAGCAATAAAAACAATAATAAATGTCGTCCGATAAATTTTGGAGTGGCCATATATGGCGCACGTAATGGATCTATAATGAGTTACGACGAATTCCGATACATCTGCTTCACACAATCGAGCCTCAAAAGCACTTTTAATTTAAGTTTTCTTCCTCCAACTGCTGAGGCTTGTAATAAACATTCACTTCGCACTTTTTTACAAATTTGTCAATGGCAAGGCGAACGTTCAAAGAACGCGATGCAATGGGGGTGGAAGAAAAGTAGAAATATGTTAGAGCCGATAACGTGTAGGAAGGATCCTATTCCGTTCAATTTGTTGGAAATAATATCGTGCGCGTGCGATAAGAATGGCTGCACATCCTATTGTACGTCTCGAAAATTAGGACTTAAATGCACGATTCTACACTTCGCACAAAAATTAAAGGAGCAAGAAAAAAATCCAAATTTTTGGGGGATTTTCAACAGGCTGTAACTTATACAAAAATGGTCGTACAGCAAAAAAAAAAGCAAATTGTAGCTCTAAGTGTCTAGTTTTCGGATCTGAGTTTGAAATTTTTTTTTTGGAAATATTTTTCGAGTAATCATAAGAAAACCACCGAAAAAAAATTTTCGAAATTTTTTTGGTTTTTTTTTTTAAATCTACGGACGTGGAAATTTTGTTTTCGACTTAACCTCTATATGGACCGGATAGCTTGTTTATTCAGCTTTAATTTGGTTTTTTAAGAATCTCGATACGAGCATTTCTCGCTGAGATATCGGTGTTTGAATGGAAAAAGATCATTTTGTCTTTGATTACCAACATCTCAGCAACCAATGATCGCACAGAAATTTTGAGGTTGGTTTCAAAAACTTGAATAAATTCTCTACAAGGATTGGCAATTGAATTTTGAAAAAAAAATTTTTTTTCAATCATTACATGAGTTTGAAAAAGCAACCAATAAAGGGCTTTTTGTGGTTTTTTGGAAAATCAAGCGCCCAATCAAAAGTATTGCGGAAACCACTAATGTTAAGTGTGCCCTTTACTGTTCAATATACCTACAAAAACCCTACGAAGTTTCAATTTAATCCAGCCAACCGTTTTTTTTTCCCACTTGATCGAATTTTTGAAAAAATTACAGGAGCAAGAATTTCGCTCTGAAAATGTCATAATTTTTATCAAAAATGAAAAAAAAATTTTTTTTTTTTCATTTTTCTCTCAATTCTGTATTAGTGACTTGGAAAATTTAAGAAAAAAAAAAAATCGACAATTTTTGAAAAAAAAATTCCAAAATTTTTGAAAATTTTTTTTTTTTAATTTTTTTCAATTGGCTAAAAACTTCAGAAAATTAAAAAAAAAAAATTAGCGCGGTCATTAGCGTTAACCAAAGCGTACCACGTGGACGTTGCACGGCGGATTTACGCTTCTTTTGTGCTTGCGCATGTGTATGTGTGTGGTTTTATCAGAGATTGAGACCCTGTGGTTCGTCACTTCCACAGTATTTTGTGACTCACTCTCCGAAGATTGTGTGTGTGTGTGTGTGTGCGTGTGCGTGTGCGTGTGCGTGTGCGTGTGTGCGCGTGCGCGTGTGCGTGTGCGCGCGCGCGCGTGTGTGTGTGTGTGTGTGTGTGTGTGTGTGTGTGTGTATGTGTGCGTGCGTGCGTGCGTGCGTGCGTGCGTGCGTGCGTGCGTGCGTGTGCGTGGCGTGTGCGTGGGCGTGTGCGTGCGTGTGTGTGTGTGTGTGTGTGTGCTTGAAATTGAAATTGAAAATTTATTTGAATTGAATTGAAATTGAATTGAATTGAAAAAAAAATTATAGAAAAAAAAAAATTCAAAAATTTTGGAATTTTTTTTTCTTAAATTTTCGATTTTTTTTTTTTTTTTCTTAAATTTTTCAAGTCACTAATACAGAATTGAGAGAAAAATGGAAAAATTTTTTTTTTTCATTTTTGATAAAAATTATGACATTTTCAGAGCGAAATTCTTGCTCCTTTAATTTTTTCGAAAATTCGATCAAGTGGGAAAAAAAACGGTTGGCTGGATTAATTTGAAACTTCGTAGGGTTTTTGTGGGTATATTGAACAGTAAAAGGCACACTTAACATTAGTGGTTTCCGCAATATTTGTGATTGGGCGCTTGATTTTCCAAAAAACCACAAAAAGCCCTTTTTTGGTCGCTTTTTCAAATTCATGTAATGATTGAAAAAATTTTTTTTTTTCAAAATTCAATTGCCAATCCTTGTAGAGAATTTATTCAAGTTTTTGAAACCAACCTCAAAATTTCTGTGCGATCATTGGTTGCTGAGATATTGGTAATCAAAGACAAAATGATCTTTTTCCATTCAAACACCGATATCTCAGCGAGAAATGCTCGTATCGAGATTTAAAAAAAACCAATTTAAAGCTAAATAAACAAGCTATCCGGTCCATATAGAGGTTAAGTCGAAAAAAAATTTTCCACGTCCGTAGATTAAAAAAAAAACCAAAAAAATTTCGAAATTTTTTTTTTCGGTGGTTTTCTTATGATTACTTGAAAAATATTTTCAAAAAAAAATTTTCGAACTCAGATCCGAAAACTAGACACTTAGAGCTACAATTTGCTTTTTTTTTTTTGCTGTACGACCATTTTTGTATAAGTTACAGCCTGTTGAAAATCCCCCAAAAATTTGGATTTTTTTCTTGCTCCTTTAATTGTTGTGCGAAGTGTATGTAAAAAATGTAATGGTAGGAGTTGTGCGAACGCTGTCGAAGCCGAAATAATTTTAAGCGATGACGAGGAAGAGAAAGATTTTATAGAATTAACAGAAGCAATCGACGACGAAAGTATAATGGAATGTCCCGGAATGACGGCTCCGAAAATGTAGAAACTGACGACGATTATGAGCCCGTCGAAAAAAGAGCAAAAGGAGAATTTTTTAATCAATTTTTCTTGCAAAATTTTTTTTCTTTTTCTTCCATCAATAAAACTATTGTAATGAATGAAACAGTGTCTAAGAAAATATTTATTTATGATGCTTTTTCCCATCCACAGTTAAATATTTTAAAGCATGTTTAAATGTAAAATTTGTAAGAAACATGGTCATGGAGCTGCTACGGGGTGAACATAATTTTTAAGAACACCATCGCGTTCGTAAGAAAAAATCACGTGAAATGAAAAAAAAATTGTTATACGGCCATTTTTAAGTAAGTTATTATATTTGTTAACTAAGCCGCTCGCGCCAGGCTGTGGAGTGAGAGGGTGCATCCCCACGGCGCCACCCGACCGAGCGGTCGACGCCGCGCGCTCGGCGGCGAGCCGTCGATCGAAATACATCGATAACTGTGATGGCATAATTGCTCGTAAAGGGAATAATTTTATTGAATCCCATGGTCGGAAGCGAAGGGATTGCTGAGGAACTCGAATTTTGCAAAAAGCTTTATTACAACAATAGACAATTGAACAAACGTCTCGTCTCATATCTCGGGCGGTAATCAAAATATGGCAAATTTTTTTTTTTCAATTCGTTTTCCAAAAACGATGGTCCAAGAATTTTTCAAATATCTTTGCAACTTCGGTCAGAATTGTTATTTGTTTATAAGCAAAAATCTAAAATCGCCAAAAAACAGTGGCTATTTTCAACAAAACGTATATTTTTCCAAATCGCTTGTGCATGATGACACGAAACTCCTCGATTTTTTCCACCCTGTGGGCCTTCGTCGGGAAATTCTATTGAAGGGCAAAGATTTTTCGATGATCGCAGATTCTTGCTAAACTATATCTCGCAGATCGATAAATCTTGCACGATTCTCTTGGGGTTTGGCTTCTTTATATCATGTACGAGTTTCAAACCGATATGTCGATAAACACCCGATTGCGGTTGCAAAAACGAACTGGAAAATTTTCATTTTCATTTGCCATTAACCGCTTAATTAGCAATGTTAGCACTTCTTTTTAGAACCTTTTTTACAGAGGACGTTATGATGAACAAATTTTATTGAAAACTTTTTTCCATAAGACGCGTTCAAAAAAAAATTATCAAAAATATGAATTTTTTAATTTTCAATAATTTTTTATTGCTAAAATATACCTCGGAAATGTCCGAAAACTCAGGACTATATTCTTGTAGTTCCAAACAACCTATAAAAAAATTGGCCAGAGGGTGGGCCTCTTGAATAGAACTTCGTAAAATATGGCCTAAGGTGACTGGACTACCTTCCCTAATAGAGCGATTGAAAAGTGACACAAAGAAGCCCAGAAGAAGTGAAAGCATTAATAACAGCATGGACGGCGACAGGCCTTCAGCGCCTCGCGCATTTCAGCGAGGAGAGCGAAAAGCTTTATCCACCTAGACAGGAACGACACTTTCAAGAACAAACTCCGGTTGAGTGAGAGGAGGGTTGTCGTGTAGGAGCCGCACGTACAGTCTTCAGTACAGTCCTCAAGCTTGGCGGTGATGACAGATCATTGTGAGGCGAATGACTGAATCAGAATTTCCACCCAACCGAAACCCAAATAAACCGAAACCAAGATTGCGCAGTTCCCGCCACATGGCATCCTGAGTCATGTCCTGCAACGCGCCGGATGGTAACTGATTCTCGCAGCATTAAGCGTTGAATAGAGCTCATCGTATGACCGGCGATATGCGTTGAAGTCTCGGCTCCGCTTATTACGTCCGTACCGGTGGTAGATTGTACGCACTTTGCGTTTTTGCTGTTTAAGCTCAGAGGTGAGTCATGGGGAATGCTGGATGGAGTTTATCTCGGCAGTAGTGTTAGGTGCGACCCGATGTACAGCCTTGATAAAGCATTCCCAAAAGTCATTCAACGAGTCGGTTATGGTGGGCTGAACGGCGAGTGAATTCCAATCAATTTCGCCAGACTGGAGGAGAGAATTGTCATGAGAAAAGTTAGTAAGTCAGCTGGTAGTAATTGTGTTGAGGACAGGGTGCGTACGAAGAACAGCTATCTCTATAAATATGATGGTGATCAGCTCCCAGCGGAACGTCCAACAGTCCCTTGGAGATAATTATGTCCAGCGCTTGGATCATGCAGAGGTCAAGCGAAGTTTCTGAATTGCCGGAGAAGTGCATAGCACTATAGTTGACTAGCCGGAGTGCGTAATCGCTGAGCAATGACCCAATGAATGAGCAATGATTGAGCGTCGTAGGTGTTACCCAGTTGATCGGCATTAAAATCACCCATGGCTGACCTCATGGCTGACCCCATTCTATGGCGACGGAGAGTTCATGCCCAAAGACGATGGATGGCGTAAAGGGTACATGTAGTGGATGATAGATGGCAGTAGCAATGATTGGCAGTGATCCCTTACTTTTCAGCGAACACATAAGATAGTAAATGGATCCCGGCGCAACAGTGCTTGCCAAACGAGAAATAAAAGTAGAGGGAAAGCTCTCGTCGATGTATATAGAACCACGCCACCACCATGTGATTTACGGTACGTTCTGAGGATGGTATAGCCCAAAAGATCGATGGTAGAGTCCGGGATGGAGTCTGCCAGCAAAGTCTCCGTGACGCTGAGCGAGATAGACCGGGCACAGGAGACACACCGTCTGTTGTACCGATATGACCAGTGCGGCAAGGTGGCGCCAGCTTATCTTGGCGCGAATTCATGATAATGTAATAATTTGATAATTTAATAATTTGGCGACAATCGGTGCGCAATTTTATGTCGATTGGTCAGGAAGGTTAGATTCTTTAATTGACCGTAATACGACCAGCGAATAGGCTCTCAGATTCCGTTGTGCCGCATATCAGAGCAGTTGTACTCACAAGAGGAGAATGAGAAAAATGGTGTGGCGGCAAGCAACTGCAGAGCGAAGCTCATGTGCATAGCTGGAAACAAATTGGTGGTCCAGCGACGTGCGGGATGCAGTCGCGACCCCGGCAGTATTTGAGGTTATGAAAAATAGCCGGCTTTCTCGGACTCGTTGATTCCTTGATTCATTGATTCATTTTTATTAGCTTTCACCTATCTGTTATACGTAGTGTCACATATTTCCTCAAATCCAAGTGCATCTCACTTTACTGTTGACACAACATATTCTTTTAACATTCGTTTAAACGGCTCAACTTTTTCTACAGCGTTTTACGTCAGCCAGCTAACAATGCATTATACATTCTCACTCCGTTATAGTACATACTCGTTCGTGCGTTCTTTGATATTGTATTACTATATGTTCCGCCTATCGTGTTTTCCTACCACTCCTCGTTCTCACTATTTGTAACCAAATTTTCAGTTTACTCAGCAGTACATTTTTCACTGCTTTGCAGATAAATATACATCATAGTACAAACTTTGCCTTACAGATATAAATTGCACCGCATTCGGCATATCTTCCAGCGCATTCAGCATATCTTCCACCTTCGTGTATCGGTTGCATTGCAATATGACTTATCGCTCGGTTTTGCGCGATCTGCAGTTTATTCACCTCTGTTTCCCCTATACCGACTAACAGTGTTGCACAATATTCAAAGTGAGGTGCGATAATTGTTTTATATATGGCACACATCGTATTAGCAGATACGTAATGTCCTATTCTATTTAGAAAACTCGTTTTTGTACAATTTTCTTTAAACATATTCAGTAGTCTTTGAATCGTAACTTGTCATAAATCATCATACCCAAATATTTCATCGTCATAAGAAAAAGTGTGAGTAGGAATATTGTATTCAAATGTCTGGATGGAACAGAACTAGAGAGTTCTGTTCCATCCAGACATTTGAATACAATGTTCCTACTCACACTTTTTCTTATACAGCTGAGCTTTCTTATACAGCTGATATTTTGTTTTCTCTACATTCATTTTTAATTTTATTTGTGTCCTTTCACGTTTGCACTATATTCAATAACATGTTCATCTTTCTCTCTACTTCCGCGCTGCTTTTTCCTTCTACATATATGACTGTATCATCATCAACTATCTTTATTGCACTTGCCTCTGGACACAAATTAACTATATTATTTATATATATAATAAATAGCAACCACCCTAGTACTGACTCCTGCGGTACCCCATTTTCATTCGAAATCATTTCAGACCATTCATCATTGCATCAAACTTGCTGTGTTCTATTTCTTAAGTACGTATGGAATCAACATAATACCTTTTCTCTAATTCCATATAGGTATAATTTATCTAATATTTCCTTGTCAATAGTTTCAAACGCTTGGTCTTAAATCCACTATTGTCCACTTTCCATTCCTCTACACCAGTTTGAATCGCCGTTTCACACGAATATTGCTTTTTAAATCCCGACTGATGCTCCGTTATTATTTCATTGGTTTCTAAATGTTTTTCAGTTTGGTTTTTCACCACTTATTCAAGCACCTTTTCCTACAGTGGCAACATATTAATTGGCCTGTACTGATTGGCTTTTTCGGGCTTGTTTATCTTTGGGATCGGTAAAATCTTGGAAAATTTCCAGACCTTCGGGCAATGTTCCTCCCTTAGCGAGACATTTTTTATTTCCACAAATTCCTCTGTGCCTGCACTAAACGACATTTTTAGCACATCTCTTGATATTCATTCTTCTGTTCCCTTCTTTTTGGGGGTTCTACCACTATCTTCTCTAGATCCTTTATTTCGATACGATTTAATTTTTCCATTATTCTTCCCTTATCCATCCCAACTCCCGTTATAATCCTTCGTCTGCTTTGACTCTCAAACGTATCTCGCTGTATTGAATTAACTATATTATTTATAGTATGTACACAATGCACATTAAATTTATCAGCTATATTACCTCCCAACGTGTCATCAGAAATCTCAAAATCTATGATCTCTACTTCGCGTGCACCCATTAATTCTCTTTTAATGGATTCTTTCAATGCTTTCCACATTTTTGTCGAGACCTTCTTATTATCGTCGATCATGTTTTCATAATATTCCTTTTTCTTTTTTCTTGTTAATTTAACTACCGCATTTCCTTCTATTTTAAGTTGCTACCACTGCTCTTCCAAACCAGTGAAAATTACTACTCTGTATGCCTCATCTCTTCTTTTCGCTACTACTACGATATCTTCTAAATACCATTGTTCCCCTTCTGTTGGAATCTTGACTGTTTTTCTGGGTGCAAATTGTCTAGTTAAGGGAGACTTTGTCCTTGGAGTGCCATATTTCAGGTGTTTACATTTTATTTTTTTTAAAGGAAACGAGTAAAGCTTTTTGAGTGCGGTTTTTTCTTGCTCTTATTCATGATATACAGACCTTTTATTTATTTTTTTTTTTTAAAAAAACCAAAACGGCGGCCGTTACAGCTCCGCGAAAACAGGTCCTCAAATCGCGGGAGGTAAACGGCTGACATCACTGCCCCCTCTTTGTTGGTCTGAAACACAAATTCAAAACATATTATCAATCTGTGACCCTTTGGTCATGGAATGACGGATGGCTTTTTCGTTTAGTACAAATTTCGGAAAATGGCGGCAGTTAAAAAAAACAATCAAATTTTCGCGTTTTTTTCGCATTAAAAGATTAATAAATGCAAAAATGTATCTATCGAAAAAACGATCCATTATTCCGTGAAGACATATTTTCTGAGTATGCTCTCCAAATTTCAGGTCGATATGTTAATTACAGCGGTCAGGAGAATGTCAAACATTTTTAAAAACGTGTTTTCGAGAAAAACGCATTTAAAGTTTTGTAATGTGTTTACACAACTGTGTTTATAATTATCGCTAATCGGCAATGCCTGATCCATAGAGGCATCCCTCCTCTTCTTCTAACTGCTGATGCTGAGCCGCTAACATCTCCCGCTGCTCAATCAAGGACAAAGTCGCCGTTAACCTACTATGTTATCAACAAGCATTTTTGTTCGTTCGCTTACCTCTAACCCTTACACTTCTCTTGTGGTAGTGCTGAAAATCCTTGAAATTTCTTTCCAATCAATTTTACTATAGCTTCTTCCTTTATCTTCTCTGTACTCATTCTTTTCCGACCTGTTACCTAATATGACTTTTATCTATCCATGGTCCGTTATCTTTCACGCATGTTCAACCTGAGCACTCCTATAAGCAAATAATAAATCTATAATTGTTCAGCTATCTTCCGTTGTTCTCGTTAGCTTATTGACATATTGCTCCATCCCCAGACTTTTTATAGTTCTTTTTATAGAAAGTTTCTACTATCACATCTATATTAAAGTCATAAGTATATCAAAGTCAGTGTTTTCTGTGTATCTTATAAAATCGTCATCCGAGGCACTTGGTGAGTGATCCACAACTGCTGTTACTCCGATATTACATTCATTTTTGACCTCTCTTCCAGCACATCAACAGTTTGACTTTATTTTACTCATGGGCATCATATCAAATTTAATATCATTTCTTATGTATAAGATAGCACCGCCTGTGTTCCTATTCTCCGCCCCACATTTGACAATACCGTAGCCTGGCATATACACTTCACAGCTTTCTATTTCGATGGTCACCCTAGTCTCTGACCCAGCTATAATTGCAGGTTTGATTCTGTCCACTACTTGGTATCGTATTTCAACCTTATGTGTTATAAGACTTTGCGCATTTATATACCATAGCGTTTCTTCCTTCTGTAGTTGCTAATCGTCCCATCCTGCTGGCCTCTCCTCTTCTTGGATTGCTGTTGTATACGTTGGGCATTCCCGAGCGAATGTGAATTCCGATACATTTATGGCATGTTTCTGCTCTTGTGCAGTTCTTTGCTATATGATATAAGTCCCAATATTTGTAGCATGGAGACTAGAGTAAAGGAGCCCAAACGCATTGCTGGCAAAATGGTTGTGAAAGCGATGAACGATCCGCGGATTGTACCCGCCTGGCGGCGCTACCACTGCGGGCTCCGTCTGCGCGGTGATTTTGAATTGTCGATCCGCAATTTGTCGTATATTTCTTTCTTATTAGCGCAGCGTGCAATACTGGAGAGTAATATTGATCTGCTTTTGTTTAAATTATGAAATGATAATATTTCAGTCATTTTTTGACTTGGAGGTGATCTATACTGTGAATGTTTTATTTTTATACGGTGACATGTACGATTAAACAGCCATAATGTGAATATTGCATACTTGATTTCCAAGAAAAATATTTTTTTCAAATCGTACATTATAACGAAATGGGAGCGAGGGGTATTTATATTAAAGGATTCGCATATTTAACCTAGAAAACGTTTTTTTTTGTCCAAGCATCATGTATTACATTTTTGCGGTATATCAAAGAAATCTCTAACAGCATTAAAATTAATGGCAATTATAATTAAATTCGGCGACGATAGCATGCAATTAAAAAAATTCAAACGATTTGACAAAATGAATCAAGATGTGGTTGCACATGCCGATCCTAATACTTATCAATATTTTGGCTAATTCGCGAATTAATTGCATAAACATAATATTAAGGTTCAGTTCTTACCTTTATTGGATGGTCTTTTTCTGTTTTGATTGTAAAAATACGTTTAATACCGAAATATCAGTCAACGATGCGTAACACCGTAAACTGCGTAAACTGTATGTAACTGACATATATGTAATGCTCACATACATAGTAACTGACAGTAGAACGTCATTGTATGTATGTCACAAACACTGCTAAGCCGGTCCTCACGGACCTATCCTATTCGGTCCCTGGAGCTAGTATCGCTTGCGGATATTTTTCGAACTACAAGATCTTTCATCACTTTCGCGATCCACTTTTCGACGATTCCGCCATATGCGTTCGGGCTCCTTTACTCTAGTCTCCATGATTTGTAGCAACGCTTTACAGTGATGTGGTTGTATGCCGAACACTTCCTCCATCCCACGCTGACTTTGTCTTTCATCAATAGCTTGATCGTTTCTTCGTCGGGTCGTCATTCTTTGTTTATTCTATTGACGATTTTCGTCTCCCTTTCTCCATTCTTTCCCGTTATCTTCGGTTTCTTTAGTGTTTAACAAGCTCATTATCTGCCAACTCTAATTCGTCCACCCCCATGTTAACAATCTTAATTTTCAGTTTTTGTTGCATCGTTTCGGTGAAACCCTCGCCCATTTTCTCCTGGACTATGGTCTTTAACTTTTCTACTTCTTCCGGAGTTTCGTAGCCCAAAATTTCTGCTCCATTACTGCCTTTCTTTAATCTTGTTAATCTCATAGACCTTTTTTTATGTCGACCTTTTCTCTGATTATCTTTTTTGTGGCCTCACTTTCGTGTTGTTCTTTGGGCTTCGTAATTATAACCTGTTCTTTTTTCTTTTCTTTGACTTCTTCTGGATAGGTTCTTGATACTTCCCTTCTAGATGTAGAACTCCTCCTTGTATCATTTGTTTTATTCCTTCGATTTCGCTTTTCATCCCTTCTAATTTTTCTGGGACTATTTCTTTAATTATCATCCTAACTTCTTTCTTGCATGCAACTTTATCCTTTAAGTCTTTTACGGTTTTAACCAACTTATATATTTTTACGTCAATATTTGCTGAGGCATTCATAACTCTGCTTGCTGATTTGACCCAGTCGAACCGAATCGGTCTCTGCTGCCATCTGCCGCGGGAGTCGAATTCCTCGGGATTTGGTAAACTAAGATGTTTTCTACGAGAACCTTACATTGCACTAATTCTCTATTTTTATCGTACACCGTATGCTTATTCACACATCCTGGATAATACAAAAGTTTGGTACATGTCTTGCATCATACTACTACGCTTTTCATCGCTTTTCTGCAACCTGAACATCGATGTTCATCGTACTCACAAGAAACCGTTTCCGCTGTCATCCTCCGACTTCGTTCGCTTTTTAATATGTTGCTTTTCATCGAAATCTGAGAGACATGTATTTTCATCATCGGAAAAACGTCTTTGAGGAGTGAAAATTACCCTTGAAGTTGGACACCCTCAGAGTGACTTTTGCAGTTCCGCATTCTTCCAGTCAACATATTAGATTGAAACCAATTGGAGGATAATGGTGATGGCGAACAATGAAAAATACACTTTATGCAATTCCGATGGGGTGAATTGATAGTAATATATAGGGGTTGAAAGTCGAGGAATGTATATAACTTTCAAACATTTCGTTACATTTTAACGAAACCTATTGCATTCAAGAGCTATAAAAAAAAGTAGAAAATACGTGTTGTTACATTTTACGAAAAACCCCGTGCAGACAGTGTTTCACGTAATGTCCCTGGGTGCACAAATGTTGCGGTTGTTCGCTGTTCTTGGTGTAAGAAGTAATTATGTTGGGACCAATTCTTTGATGATTACCATCCTTGCAATACTTTTAATGAGTAATATAATTTACATGACTCTAAATGCCAGGATTGTATTTGAAAAAAAAAACTAACGAGCGCTTGTTTTCATTCCGATTCAAATATCCGCAATTTTGTATTTGGTTGACTATGTACTGATAAGAAAATAGGCGTAAGAATAAGCAGTTCTATATACATAGGTTCGTACGTGAATTGGTCCGACCACCACTAGAAATCGTGAAAATAAAAAACTGCAGAAATTTATGAGCGTATGAGCAATTCCGCCGGAAGAGGGTCACAAAACGGAAGGAAAGATAGTTAATTATTACACGAAAAGAGCTTTGTAACGATTAGAAAGGTAGATTCAAGGAACATAATATAATTGAAATTGAAATTCGGTTGCACATGATATATGCGTTATTCACCAGTTAAAAAGACGGAAAATGCTGTACCTTTTGTAGTATGTTCGAATGCATATACTTTTATAAAAATATAACGAACAGCTTTGATGTTATACAAATTTTTAACTTGTAACCTCCATCTACTTCTAATAATGTATGACGTTGAAACTGAAAGACGTTGGCTGTACATAATTCTCCGGAAGATAAAAAAATTGGCATGATTTAAATTTCGATAAAAACATCTTTCAAACGAAACAAAATCGGATGGGGTCACGGGAAATGGTAACTATACAGGGTGATGGCGAATAGGTGTAGCAGCGGAGAATTCCGGGTTCGACATGTTATTTTGAAGATTTCTACTTAGCTGTTTTGTTTTTTTTTTGGACCGCGTCATCAAATACGAAGCATAAGAAAATAGACATTCGATCTTCGAAAGGAGCCCTCAAATCCGCCATGATGGACCATCGGAAAAGGCAGAAGAGTAGACAAAGGGCTACGTAACCGCGGCTTAGGTCAGGAAGGTTCTGCGAAAACGCGGTGTTTGACAGATGCCAGCGAGCGTAATTTGACGTTAACAAATCATCTGCTACGTTGCCTGTCAACCATGTCAATGCACGATTCGATGTTTCAACGATCGTCTTCTATCACTGGGCGTATTGCGTGCCAAAGTGTGAAGCACGCAGCAATTAATGAGATTTACGAATTTTCCCACGATTATCCATTGAGAGTGCCTGTTCTTTTTGGTTTCTTCAGAAATCAAATTAACGAAACCAGCAAATTGTCAATGATTATCTAATTCCGACATACCAAACGATTTTTTGTTGTCTATTGTAAAAAATCAATACATTAATTTTTATTAACAAACTCTCAATAATTCGATGCTAACATTCCGAGGATTGGATGTTTTCCGGATTCTATTTCTCATTTGATCATTCCGTTTAGTATCATAGTTGGATTTATTTCTTAAGGGAACCCGGTGGTCTAGAAATTTCAAAAAATCGATTTTTTTTCTTCGATATTTCGGAAGTATAGTATCTTAAGAATATACTGTGAAATTTTCATGCGGAAATTCCCAATATTATAGCTTCTACAGCCCATTAATCAGGTAGAGAGCGGGAGAGCAGGTAAAAGCAGGGCGTCCCGCGGATGAACTTTCTGTGTCTGGTGATGGATCGTGGGTGAAACGTGGATTCTCATCGCTTCTCGGTATTGCCTCGTTAATAGGGAAATACAGTAATAATATTTTAGACGTTGTCATCAAATGCAGTATATGTCAAGGCTGCTCAAATTGGAAAGGCCAAGATGATACGATTGAATATGAAGCGTGGTATCGAGAGCATGAAGATCACTGTGACGCAAATCATACCGGAAGTGCGGGAAAAATGGAGGTAGACGGCATCGTGGAAATGTTCGAGAGATCGGAAGAGTTATACAACGTGAAATACGCGAACTATATCGGAGACGGCGACACGAAAACCTTCAAAGCCTTATTGGACACAAAGCCTTACGGAGATGATTTTGTCATTTGCAAAAAAGAATGTGTTTTGCATGTTAAAAAACGCTTGTACAAACGTGCTCTTGATGCGAAAAAAAAACATGCACAAATGAAAAAGCAACAAAGAAATTGACAGAAAAAGAAGAGGGAAAAAAGACACAGCAGAAAGTTAAAAAATCGAGAGATGAAACACCGAAGCGGCAACAATTGACGAATAAATTATTGCAAGAGCTGTCGACTTATTACGGTCTAGCAATTAGACGTAATTCAGATTCTACTGAAGGAATAACAAGTGCAATATAGGCCGCATATTATCAGAAAATTTCAACACATGAAAATCCTCAACACTCGTACTGTCCTCCAGGTTCCGAATCGTGGTGCAAGTAGCGTCAAAGTGAGGCTGCAGGTACTTTAGACACCTACGAGCATCCACCTGCTCTGGACGATGAAGCACAAGAAATATTAAAACCTATTTATGAAGAATTAACACCAGGGAATTTATTGGACAGGTGTATTGGCAGTAATACGCAGAACAATAACGAAAGTTTCAACGCTTGTGTGTGGCACCTTGCGCCGAAACAGCTGTATGCCGGCAAAAAAATCATCGATATTGCCACCTATATTTCCGCTTGCATATTCAACGAAGGATTCGCATCGTTATTAAAAATAATGGAGACCATGGGCATCACAATCGGGCCACAATCGGAGCAACTCGCGCGAGACCGAGACGGGCGGCGAGTATCGAGCGCCAACCGTAGGAGCACCGATAACTCCAAAGAGGCTCGTACAGCTCGAAAAAATGAAAGGAGTGAGCAAATCGAGGAATACGAACGTTCCGAAGGGACCCTATATGGTGCCGGAATCGCGGATTAACTGTAAGTATTCAAAATTTGCTCAATTTTTGAAAATATCTGTACCTCAAACTTTAAACTCATTTATCTCCAAACGACTTTTTTCGGCACGGCGGTGGTGAAAACAAAAAAACTATTCAACCGAATCACTTGAAATTTGGATATGTTGTTCACAACATGTATGGCTATCGTCGGAACTAGAATTATAATTTTATTTAAATAATTTCCTATTGTTTACACTAAAAAACTAGTGAAAAAGACGCGATTTTACGAACTTTTTTTTTCAAAAGCGCGCCATTTTGTAAATTTTTAATTTTTTCGATTTGTTCTAGTTCCGACCATATCTGCACTCTTTCTGATTAAGATTCTTCTTGAATTTTGTGTTTCAGACGAGTAGAAGTCTCGAAATCACCTACGCCGTCCGGGTCCGATTTTTCGAGAGGGTCATCTTCAGCGGCATTTTTATAATAATAAATATTGTTTTTAAAATGAAAAAAAAAAATTTTTGTATGCTCAATAAACGTATTAATAAGCCCGAAAAGTTGAAAGACCGTTTTTAAAATTTTTAATGGCAAAAAAAGAATCGTGAAAATGGGTGAAATTTTCGTACTCTAGACCACCGGGTTCCCTTAAAATAAATTTTTCTGAACGAATATCAATGCAAAGTGTGTTCGAGTTGGGTTAGGAAACATAGCGAGAAGCTTTGCATATCCTCATTTAGGGAGACGAAATCAGTCGTTCCCGGCGGACGAAAATCGATACGGCGTTTTTTGAGGATTGAAACAAGGTGAGATCTTTTGCACCGCCTGAGATACTAAATATTTTTCACATCCCGATACGTATAGATTCCGGAAATCCCAAAGCGTGGTGACTCTGTTTGCGGTTCCTCTTAAGAATATTAGAACACCAGCGTAGTCTGAAATGTAAAAATTTATGCAGCTTTATAAAAGAATGTTATTTAGTTATTCACTTCACTTGTGATCAGAGCGAGTGGACAATTCATGCGGTACCGCAAGATGCGAGTAGGAAGCATTGCTTACGCGATGAAAATGAAATCAACGTTGCCCTTGACGTTTCCGCGCGACATTCAACGTCCTTCGACCGTACCCGGCATGACAGTCATCGATTCCATCTTCGATCAAGCTAACGATTCCGGAGAAGGGTGTGGTGTACCGTTGAAATCCAGCTTGAGCGACTACCAGTTCGCACCAGGTGATCAAAGATAAAATCGATGCTCCGAATGCTTTTCGAAGCCTCTATTTGACGTTCCTGAATTGATTCACTCAAATTCTTTCTCGCTTTCGTCTTATTTTTGGTGAGAGCGAGCGGACAAGTCGTGCAGTGCTGCAAGCTACCAGTACGACGACAGCATCATCATTTGCGTGGTGAAGGCAAAATCAACGATATGCTTAACGCTTTCGCGTGGTTTTTACCGCCATTTAACCGTCGGTGTTATGGCAGTCATTGACTGTATCTTCAATCAAGCAAACGATTCCGGAGAAGGGCATGGTGCGTCGCTGAAACGCAGCTCAAGCTACTCCCAGCTCGCAACAAGTAAGTGAAGATGAAATCGATGCTGCAAATGGTTTTTGGCACTTCAATCGGGCATCTCTGATATGATTCTCATACATTTATTCTAAATTTTATTTTAATTCTGGTGAGAGCGAGCGGAGAAGTCGTGCAGTGTTATCAGTTGCTCCTATGAGGACGGGATCATTATTGACGTGATATAGATTAAATCGAACGATGCGCTTGGAGTATCCGCTTGACTTTCAACGTCATTCGACCGTACCCGTCATGGCAATCATCGATTTCATCTTGGATCAAGCAAACGATTCCCAACAAGTGCATGATGCGTCGTTGAAACACAGCTCGAGCGACTACCAGCAGGTACCAAGCGATCGAAGATGAAATTGATGCTCCGAATTGTTTTTGGGGTCTGAATCGGACATCCCCGAAATGGTTCTCCCAAATTCGTTCTCGATTTCATCTTATTTCCGGCCATAGTGAGTGGAAAAGTTGTGCACCGCTGCATACTGTCGGTAGGACGGCAGAATCATTATGGACGTGTTAAAGATGGAATCGACATTGCACTTGAGGTTTCTGCGCGACTTTCAACGTCGTTCGATCTTCCCCATCGTGGCAGTTGTTGATTTCATCTTCGATCAAGAAAACGATTGTGTAGAAAGGCATGGTGCATCGCTCAAACGCAGCTCGAGCAACTAACAGCTGGCACCATGCGAGCAAAGAGGAATCGATGATCCGAATGCGTTTTGGAATCTCCATGGGACATCCCTGAAATGATTCACCGAAGTTCATTCTTGATTTCATATTATTTCCGGCAAGAGCGAGCAGAGAAGTCGTGCGGTGCTTCAATCTGCTAATACGAGGACAGAATCATTATTTACGTGATTAAGATGAAACCAACGATACGCTTGACTTAGTTTTAAGGCTTTCACGGCTTTTTGTCATCCGAAGAGTATGTGGCTTTCGGGTGGAGGCCGTGTTGAGAATCAGCGTTATGCCGACGTTTCGCAAACATTACAGTCTGCATCATCAGGGCTGAGAGATCCGATACTGAATCTCCTGTGCCTCAGGTATTCCTTATATAGTTGCAGTCATCGTTCCAGATCACTGCACCAGCCAATCAGATGTTTTTATTGATCGGCCGGTCAGTTAAAATTTTTTCCAGGAAACACCGAGAAGGCTTGGAAATCCGAAAACATTCGGACAATCTGAACAGAGATAGTGGATATCACGTCAATGCGATTTGGCACACCGTCCTCCCGGTTTTTTTTGACCGGCCGATCAATTAAAATATCTGATTCACTGGTGCAGTGATCTGGATCGACGACTGCAACTATATAAGGAATACCTGAGACACGGGAGCTTCAGTATCGGAGCTCTCAGCCCTGATGATGCAGACTGTAACGTTTGCGAAACGTCGGCACAACGCTAATTCTCAACACGGCCTCCATCCGGAAGCCACGTACTCTTCGAGATACGCTTGACGTTTCCGCTCGACTGTCCACGTCGTCCGACCCCCCCCCCCCCCGTGAAATCGATTATTGCCATCAATTTCATCTTCGATCAAGCAAACGATTCTCAGGAAGTGCATGGTGCATCTGTGAAACGCCGCTCCAGCGATTGCCACCTGGTTCTAAGCGATCAAAGATTAAATCAATGCGTGGAATGGTTTTTGGGGTCTCAGTCATACAGTCCTGAAATGATCCACTTAAATTCGTTCTCGATTTCATCTTATTTCCGGCCGGAGCGAGTGTAAAAGTCGTGCAGTGTTGCAAGCTACCAGTACGATGGCCGGATCATTACCCGAGTGGAAAACGTAACTCATCACCGCCTAGCCACAAGCTAGTAAATTTATGTTTCGAATCGCCATTAGCTAGCCATTTTAGCTTTTGACTACCCAGCCTTGTAACGCTTTGGTCCTCTAGTAACTGAATACAAAAAATTATATGCTGACTAGATAGAAAGAAATGTCTGACGGCTGCATAATACTTCCGACCTGCCATGACTTACTTTTCTTCAGCTAGTGACTGGGAATAAAAAATTAGGTGACGGCTAGATACAAAAATTGAATTTTTGTATTACCGTTGTTTACATCACTGCACAGTATTTCGATGAGCTTCGTGATGTACTAATTACAAATAGGGTATGTTTGCTGTAAATAAATTAAACATATTAATTTTGAATTATATTAATAACGCTTATGTGTGAGGTGGTTTCGATCCCGGGATTCTGGATTGGGGGGTGGCGACCTTGTCCACTGAGCCAATCCTACTTCCTTAATTATGATATTTCGCATCGGGTACATACTCGTATGTGGCAATGCACAAAGTTGGGTTATTGAGAAGTAGGCGTAGTGAAAATGTATGCTAATAACATTATCGAATTAACATGATAATTTCTTTTTTATTGAAAGCGATATGCGTGTGGAGTTACATAACCTCAAATTCAATTTGCGTACTTATTTTGGCTAGTGGCAAATTAATAGTTTTGGCATTATATAAGCTATAATGTTATAACGATGTAAATGTATAGTCAGTAAGGAAGTGAAAAAATTGTAGCAGTCGCTAGCGCGTGCTGTTCTCTTTGTTTTTTTATTCGTAATGCTATCTCCATCTCGGATTGGCTAGCTACGATGTAGGGGCTGCGTGGAATTTTAATCATAATGCAGGGACATCTATAACCACGATCGGCGGGATGGCGACTAGAGAAGGAACACATTGCCGCCATTACGAAGTCTTGGCTAGTTCGTAGCGATTTACCCAACTGGATTGTATTTTCTATTCGTAACGCCATCTGTAACTCGAGTTGGCTAGGCAGGCACGACGTAGACACTGCGTGGAATTTTTATCATGAAGCAGCGACATCTATAATCCTAATCGGCGGGACCAGGGAGACTAGAGGTAAGGAGTGGACACACAGTGTTTACGAAACGACCGCAAAAACGCAGCTATTAAGGAGGCGCTGCGATCGTATGTGTCCGATCGATTAGCTTCGCCTACTCGCTTCATGCTCTTGGAGTGCTCTCGGTGCTGTGATAGCACATTCGTGGTGGGGGACCCAACTGTTGCGTCTACCTCTCCTATTTCGCTTTCTTATTGTTTCAAGCTCATAATAGCAACTAATTATTAATGAAATTAAGCGGTGAACCAAATAAATAAACCGCCAAACCGAATATGAACCCCAAGCGTAGCCACAACTTAAATAATGGAAACCTACATCTTATTATAGCGCGCGCGCGGGTAGCGCACTAGGATAATACACGACGATACTGGGGTTCAAATCTTGTTTTTTCTTACAAGCTATTTCCCCCTTATACAATTATTATATCCATGAATTCTGTACTCTATTTTTCATCTACATCGTGAAAATACAATAATAAATCGAAAACGTGTTTGAACGATAAAGAGCGAGGTTGAATTTTTAATTTTTATATTTATTTCTCATATACGCATATGCACGTTTCTCATATCTTTCAACGATTCAATTGATAAATAATATCATTAATCAGAATTAATCAGAATTGAGGCGAACAAAACAGAAAACATACCCAATGAAAATGGAACCAACGGAAGAGAGAACAGCTCGAAGAAAATACAGAATCGACGTTGCTACACTCTTTGGCAAACTTTACGTTCGCGGTGAATGAGATAGCTCGGCGTTGTTACAAACCATCGAGGTTTGCGACCCAAACACTGACTCATGAGTACAGAAAAAACAATACGATAAGGACCATTTTTCAAGTGTCTCGTGTTTTTTTATTTTATTTTCATCACAATAATAAATAAAAAAAGGCTTGAAGATAAACCGACCCGTTACTAGCATTTCTTGTGCATGATTATTGTGAGCACACAACAGAACGGACAGTATTGATCATATTTCATACTCTTCTTTTTTTTCTTTTGTCTTCATTATTATTATTATTATTATTATTATTATTATTATTATTATTATTATTATTATTATTATTATTATTATTATTATTATTATTATTATTATTATTATTATTATTATTATTATTATTATTATTGTTATTATTATTATTATTTCTAGCTGTAATGAATATACCTGTCCGTCATGAGAAGAAAATAAAAAGTAATATATATATTTCATTGCCGATCACTCGGCTCAAATTTCCTGGTGACTCGTTTGGAGCTCGATCGCATCGGCCGGTCGTTTTATAGCTGCGGTCTGTGTGACCAGTACGATTTTTTGTATCATTCGGAGCGTCTCGGCGAGATTCGACAATTGAAATAAAGAAATCAGCAGCCAAATGAAATACGCAATAGAGATGGGACCAACGGAAGAAAGTACTGCTGGAAGAATCACTGCCACGATCTGCGGAAGCGTCTTGCTCGCGGAATATAACCGACCGAAAGGAAATCCAATAATTATCAATCTCCAAAATTAATTAGAATTGAGACAAAAACAGAAGAAATGCGTGTGTCACGACGACGTTTTCCATGCAATGATAATGAGGCGGACGAAGTGGAGGCAGACGTCGACGTTTCTGAAGTAGTTGCGCTTAAGGGGCAGCGTCAGGGTCCATTGGAAAAAAGGAACTTGTCAAAAAATTGCGGTTGTATTTACAAGGAAAATAACTAATAAATGATGCTCCATTTTATGCTTATTACTCCAAGGAGAATGAAGCGTAAAGGTTATGTTTCGCATTAACTGAACCACATGCAAGAAAAAAGAAACTGAAGGCTAACCCTAATGACGATTGATTGGAAGGAATATTGAAAATAATCTTACCTTGGGCTTCGAAGAAAACAATTTCGTGTAGATTTTCTCAATATTACAAAACACAATATTAAAAATGAGCCTCAAAGCGGACCATAAAGACACATCGAAATCAAATTCTTTTATTATTTGTGCGCATGCGTTGAGTTTGGACTATTATAATTATTTCAGACGTTATCGTCAGAAGAGCTGCTAGTGGCACAAACTGGAACTATTGCAAGTCGGATTTTTTAAGACGCTGGAACTACGTATTGGCCTATGCTGTGTCCACTCCTTACCTCTAGTCTCCCTGGGCGACTATGGACACGACTGGACAGCGACTATGCAAGGAACACATAGCCGCCATTACGGAGTCTTGTCTAGTTCACGGTGATGTACCTAACACTGAATTTTGTTTCCTATTCGTAACGCCATCTATAACTCGAGTTGGCGGGCTAGGTGCGACGTAGACACTAGGTGGAATTTTGACCATAACGCAGCGACATCTACAACCACAATCGGCTAGATAGTGACTAGCCAAAGAACCCATAGCCGCCATTACATACTATCGGCAAGTTCATGGCGAGGTAGCCACGGGAATTTTTTTTGCATTCGCAACAATATCTATGCCCTAAGTTAGCTAACCTGCCGTGAGCTGATCGTTAGACGGTACTACATGTATTTCACATAACCTTACTTCGTCGTTCGTAACTAGCGTTGGCTTGTTCATCACGTTCGAGTCACTAGGTGGCACGTTTATGGTAAAACAGCAACATCTGCAGTAACGATCGCGTAGGCAGTGGCTAGATCAGGGCTAGGTTATAAAATATTCACAATATTACTAGCTCACAGTGAGGCAGCCACTAGGTAGTTCGTATGATATCAATTGGGCGAACTAGTTACTAGCATGTAACTCAGACAGGCTGCGCAATTTCTGGTATTTACGTGTCATAGATGAAATCGACATTGTGCTTGATGTTTCTGCGCGGCTTTCAACGACGTTCAATCGTCCCCGTCGTGGCAGTTGTCGATTTCATTTTCGATCAAACATACGATTCCCAAGAAGTGCATGGTACGTCGTTGGAACGCAGCTCGAGCGACTATCATCTGGTACCAAGCGAACAACGATGAAATTGATGCTCTGAATACTTTTTGGAGCCTCCATTGGATCTTCCTGCAATTATTCACCAAAATGCGTTTTCGATTTCATCTTGTTTCCGATGAGAGCGAACGAACAACTTCTTCGCGAGAGCATCGTACGAATTCTTCGCTCGCTGTAGCCCTAAATAAGATGAAATCAAGAACGAATTTGAGTGGATTATTTCGGGATGTCCGATTGAGATCTCAAAAATCATTCGGAGCATCGATTTCATCTTCGATTGCTTGGTACTAGGTGTTAGACCCTCGAGCTGCATTTCAACGAAGCATCATGTACTTCTTGGCGATCGTTTGGCGCAAATCGATGATTGCCATGATGGGTACGGTCGAACCACGTTGAAAGTCGAGCGCGCACGTCAACCATATCGTTAATCGCGTATTTATCACGTAAATAATGATCGTGGCCTCGTGCGGGATGTAATGGATGATTTCCATGACGGGTAGGGTCGAACGGCGTTAAAATTCGAGCGGTAACGTCCAGCGTATCGTTGATTTCTTCTTTATCACGTAAATAATGATGCTATCCTCATATTGTTTGCTTGTCGTACATCACGACTTTGATGCTTGCTCTCACGGGAATTAAGATGAAATTTAGAATAAATTGGCGTGTATCATTTCAGGGATGTCTGATTGAGGCTCCAAAAAGTATTTGGAGCATCGATTGCATCCTTGATCGTTTGGTGCGACCTAGTAGTCGCTCGAGCCGCGTTTAGCAAAGCACCATGCCCTTCCCCGGAATCATTTATTTGCTTAAAGATAAAATCGACCATTGCCATGAAGAGGACGGTTGAATCACGTTAAAAGCCACGCGAAAACATTACGTGCAATGTCCATGTCAGCCTTATTGCGTGATCAACTATCCCCTCGTCGTACAGGCGGCTTATTGCAGTACTGCATGACTAGTCCGCTTGCTCTCCATCGATTCATCTTTCTTGGATTCAAGATTCATCTCACTTGGTGTGAGTTGGTAGTCGCTCAAGCTGCGGTTCAACGACGCACCATGACCTTCTACGGAATAGTTAGCTTGATCGAAGATAAAATCGACGACTGCCGTAACGGAGCCGGTCGAAGGACATTGAAAGTCGCGCGGAAACGTCAAATACAACGTTAATTTCATCTTCATCACGGAAACGATGTGTCCTACCTGCAGCTTGCAGCATTTCTCGAAGTTTTCACTTGCTCTCACCACAAGTGAAATGAATAAATCACATACTTTGATAAATTTGCGCAAATTTTTACTCCGATGGTATTTTAATATTCTTAAGAGGAACCGCAAGCAAAGCCGCAACGCTTTGGGATTTCCGGAATCAATCCGTACCGGGAAGTGAAAAATCGTATCTTAGACGGTGCAGATCTTCGCACCGCGTTTTAATACTCAAGAAATATCGTATGGATTTTCGTCTGCCGAAACTGACTGATTTCGTCTCCCCTAATGAGGAAATGCAAAGTTTTTCGTCATGGTTCCTAACCCAGCTCCAACACACTTTGCATTGATGTTCGTTCAGAAAAATTATTTTGGAACATAAATCGGATTATGGTACTAAACGGAGTGATCGAATGAGAAATGGAATCCGAAAAGCATCCAATCCTCGAAAATTTAGCACCGAATTTTTTATAGTCTGTTAATAAAAACTCGTTAATTGATTTTTTTCCATAGACAACCAAAATTCTCTATGCATCGAAATTCGATCGACATTGACTATTTGCTTGTTTTGTTCATTTCTATTTCTTACGAAAACGAAAAGAACAGGCAGTTTCACAAACAAACGTTACGTGGTCGATGTCTCCGATTTCGATGAAATTTTGCATGCTTGTAGATAGGTAAAAATAGGCGTCGCCTATTTTTTTTATATCGGCGGAATCCGATTTTTAAGCGTTGAAACGGTGCCTCGAAAGTTGGGGTGTTTTTCGTTTTCCGTCGATAACGTTTTAACGGCACGGGATATGAAAAAGCTTAAGATTGCAACAATGTTTATTTTTTCGTGCACTATGCATTGGAGATGAGAAAGATGGAGATAGCAACAAAGAACCCCGCACAAATCAAAGGGAAATTGGCCCTCAGTCAAATCGTCTGAAATTTTAGTATGTTGTAGAGGAAGTCGAGCTGATCAAAAGTCATCATGGGCACGAAGCTCGAATTACAGTTCTTTTTGAGATTAGGCGGTTTTGAAAATCTCAACTCTGAAAAAATGGCTTTTTTATTTAAATATGATTTTATTAAAACTTTCTGCGCTTTTCACACTACGTTCATTCCAGATCGCTCTTCCGGTCCTCCCTTCTCTCCGCAACACTCCTGAAAACCCTCTCTACGTCAACATTTAAACCCTTTACGTCAAGGTGTTTAATTATTGTTACTTTTTTTCTTTCGAATCGGGGTGCTTGATTATCGTGAGTCCCCTTACCTCTCACATCGGGGTGCTAGATTATCGTGAGTCCTCTTGCCTCTCACGTTGCCGTGATTTCTGATTAGTTTGCTACCTCAACATCCACGACCTCTCGAATGTTGAGATCTCTTTGAGGTGGTCGATGAGCTGCATCTTGAACGTTTTCTATCTAGGCTTGAGGGAAGAGTGCCATCACGGAGAGGGAGTAGAGAGGAGGGAGAGACTGGGGAGTGAAGAGAGCCTACAGACAGACGCGGAATGCAAGTACTATGAGCACGGGGACTTACGACGGGAAAATCACTCCCTCCTCCTAGAAATCTCGGAGGGTTTTGAGAAGAGGAATGTTGCGGAGAGAAGGGAGGACCTGAAGAGCGATTAGGAATGAACGTAGTGTGAAAAGCGCAGAAACTTTTAATAAAATCATATTTAAATAAAAAAGCCATTTTTTCAGAGTTGAGATTTTCAAAACCGCCTAATCTCAAAAAGAACTGTAATTCGAGCTTCGTGCCCATGATGACTTTTGATCAGCTCGACTTCCTCTACAACATACTAAAATTTCAGACGATTTGACTGAGGGCCAATTTCTCTTTGATTTGTGCGGGGTTCTTTCATATTGTTTATCGCAAAAATGAAATTTTTTCCGTATCTCCGAGAATTTTTAATCGATTGGGATGTAAATTTGCATACATGTAGAGAATGGAAAAGTGCGGATACGGATTCCCCCCCGCCAATATCTCACAATTAAGGGGATGAAACTGCCCTTCGATTTTTTAGCCAAGAGTATCGTATAATCAGCTAGCCTTTTAGCATTTCGGTCTAAATTCACTTCAATATATGTTCGTGTTATGACGCCATTGCATATTTGTAACATTCCAGCCCCCCCCCCCCCCCCCGAACGCTCCCCCTCGCGAAACGCAAACGGCAAAGTTCTTACCGTGCGGCATGCATGGAAATTTGTAGAAATAAAAATGGGATACAAAGACAGTACAATAAGTCAAAATAGTCAATACACATTTTCTCGTTTTTGCGGAACGACACTCTTAAGAGGTCTACGCATCCGTAAAAACTGTGTTCTTTTTATAGCTCGTGAACAGGCCGAAATAAGAATAAAGTTCGAAGGGAAAAAATATATTCTTCGACTACTGGACGTTTATGATGATAATGATGAGTACAGCAACAAGTGGCGTATTGTTTATTACAATAATTCGTGAATTACTGGTGAAAAATCACTCTTCAGTTTTCCACTAATATGGGCACACGCAAGGCTCGCAATCACGGACTGACTTCATGTTTCGGGAAGCCACTCGATTACAATTGTATATTTACGAAGAAATTCTCCCCCACACGTACTGCCATTGAAGATTACAACATAATCGGAAAAATGTTCTCACGCTTACTTATTTAGGAAACGTTTCAACTCTATGTTTTTTTATGGGTTATATTTATTACAATAATGATAGTCATAAAAAAAGTGTTTGAAAGAAAGAGATTTCTTACACCACGCACAAGTGATAATAACTACTTCGCCGCATATATCATGAGATAGCCATAGGTCTTTCTTCTTCGTAACTGCTTTTGTACTACGCATATTTGAAAAGGTTTGTAAGCCGTGGAGAAGAAAAATGGATGTGTGTAAGAGATTGTAACTTAACAATATTGTCTCTGAAATGCAGATTGACGTCGTAATTGTATAATATTACTGCGTCAGAAAAGTGTTTGACGTAGTTTTTCCATACACGGAAGCCATAAACATCAATGGGGCTGTATCATTCCAGTTGTACCTGCGGGAATTACTAATTATCATATGAACTAATTGTCTACAGAACTAATGAAACTGGTGCAATATATTTACCTGCTTGGATGGTTAAAACTTGAATATCTTGCCCTTGCATATCCATTTCCTTAAATGCAGTTGACCGCTCCAAGAATTCAGAAGTATTACCGATTTTGGACCCGTTTCGGTAATACATACGTCTTCGAACCAACGCTTGAAATGATTAGTCGTCAATTTTCCGGATTTCGAAGCCAATATAAATATATTTCCGACTCTGAACATAGGTTGCTCCACTCGAGGACCCAATTTGCCAGTAGGTTCGTTTAAAACGATCAACATAGGTGCCAAAAGCTTGCCACTCGCAGAAATCAAAGGCTGTATAATATAACAAATCGCTATTTTGAAGATTCGGCTTCGGTCCGGCCAATAGAGTATTCCGAAGGTCAACGATGCAAATAAACGATGTTTACGTTACGTTTCGACCCTTTGGTTAGGGTCCTCTTCAGAAGTTTTATTTTTTTCCACTATAAATATTGATACACAAATGTTACAAATCAGTTTGTTAGAAATAAATACATGAATGTTTTATAATATGATTTTCTTATATAATTGTTGTGTCGTTTTGTATAATGTTATGTTAATTATGTTTTAGTTGTGACAATCTTGCTTTGATGTGAGTGAGTTCTCTTGTATTGCGTTGGTTCTTATTATTTGTCAGTGTTTGAAATGAGTGATGTGTGAGAATGTGGTTTGTTTTATTACGAAGTTATAAAGAAATGAGATATGAGAAATGACTAACCTCGACTGTTGGTATTTCAGGCTTCTGTTCATATTTGGAAGATCATTTTAAAAGACAGTATTGATGGAAGTTAATACTGTTTTGTTAGAAAATACTCAATAGATGGAGGAATTTTATTGCTTTTAGCGATTTTTGTCATCTGTAAGGGATTAATAATTGTGTGAAAGATGTGTTTTATTCATGAAAGTTTGATGTACGTGATTGATTTTAATAAAGTATCAAATGATTGTGATGGTTACCTAGTGAGTTTGAGATTTTGATTCTTCCAAAATAAACAAAACTCGAAATTTACATTATATACATTGTATAATATAACTGTGTGTTGTTGATGTTTGTGATTGCACGTCTCAATGGATTTCTGCCCTTCTTTCGCCAATGTGTGGCCTTGTATGTAGCTCTAAATTGAATCCACTCTGATCAGAGTTAAAGTGTTTTCAGCCCCAACGTTGGCTATCTTGACTTTCACCATTTCTATAAATTCGATAGCTTTGTTTGAACCGTTTCAGCGTTTAATAATTTTTCTTTTGTTACATATTTAGTAATCTTCCGTGACACAATTCCATGTTGGTTTTTGAATGTCCTTAGCCAAAAAGCGGATGCCTGGAAATTTACGGCTGGCATTTCTACAATTTTTCCTGCACGTAAGGCCCATCGTCAAAGATCAATACCATGGACAGGGAGCCTTTTGTCTAAAGCATCATTACAATTGTTTAACGTGTAGTGAGCTATTTTTGTTAACTTTTCTTTGTAGGTGCCACCCATTTTTATACTATCGGCCTACCGGCGTAACTGCGGCTCTGATTTCACTTTTTTGAATTTCATTTGAACAGATGATAACTTTCTATTCCCATTTGCTCCGGATCTCCAGTAATCTACAGCTCTTGTCTTGTATTCATAACTCTATTCTTCTATATCTTGGGTACATACATTTTCATCAATTTTTGGATCTAGGTATCATTGTCAGTGCCAATCTCCTGCATTGTCATCTTTTATTGTGGCTGCGTCATGAATTTTATTTGGTGAAAGAAAATCCAAACCAGTTTCGACGTCCATTTTCATAGGTTGATCCATCGCTTCAATGATCATGTTTTCTAGATCCTTACGGAACTGTATTTTCTGTTCGGTGATTGGAGTGTGAGGCAAATTCATAGCACTTATCGCTATGGATAAAAGTGGAATAACATTCCCCGGATTAACGTACATTTTTATTCGTATTTGGAACTCAAAATGTATGGGTGGCTTCTCCGTCGTAACTGCAGCAATGATGATCGTTGTTGAATTTATATGACTTGAAACCCAAATGAAAACTACATACGAAAAAATAACGCCGACACACGCTATTACCAAAACTGCTATTAATCTTTAATAAGGCGATTTCAAGGTTATCATGGGCTAGCCGCTCTTTGTACCGTAGTCGCTCTTTGCGAAGATTTATTTATTTCGTTCATTGGTTCTGCTGTTTGTGAAATTAAAGTTAAAGATACAGATTTCATTATGCTGCGTTATAAGCTGATCAAAATGTTTGCATCATTCTGTTCATGAGTTGCAGCAGCAACCCAAAAACGCTGTAATCTCTGCAGATAATGCCCTCAATACGGTGAGCGGAGTGCAATTTCGTCGTAAATATACAATTGTAATTCAGTTGCTTCCCAAAGCACGAAGTCAGTCCGTGATTGCAAGCCCTGCCTGTGCCCATATGAGTGGAAAACTGAAGAGTGATTTTTCACAAGTAATTCACAAATAATTGCAATAAATAACACCCCATTTGTTGCTGCCCTCAACATTATTATCATGAACGTCTAGTAGTCGAAGAATACAACATTTTTTCCCCTCGAACTCTATTTTTATTTCGGCCCGTTCACGAGCTATAGAATGAACAAAGTTTTTAGGGGTGCGTTGACCCCTTAAGAGTGTCGTTCTGCCAAATCGAGAAAATGTGTATTGACTATTTTGACTGATGGTACTTTCTTTGTAACCCATTTTTATTTTTACAAGTTTACGTCCAGGCCGCACTGTAAGAACTTTGAACGTTTACCTTTCTAGAGGGGGGTCGTTGAGGGGGGGGGGGCTGGAATGTTACAAATGTGCAATTGCGTCATAACACGAAGATATATTGACGTGAATTTAGGTCGAAATGCCAAAAGGCTAGCTGATTATACGATGCTCTTACGTAAAAAATCGAAGGGCAGTTTCTACCTCTTCGTTGTGAGATATAGGAAAAAGAAAAAATCTGTATCCGTATTTTTCCATTCTCTACATGTATGCAAATGTACATCCCAATCGATTAAAAATTCTCGGAGATACGGTTGAAAAAATTGTATTTTTGCAATAAACAATATGAAATGTGTTGCTATCTGCATCGTTCTCATCTCCAATGCATAGTGCACGAAAAAATAAACATTGTTGCAATCTTAAGCTTTTTCATATCCCGTGCCGTTAAAACGTTATCGACGAAAAACGAAAAACACCCCAACTTTCGAGGCACCGTTTCAACGCTTAAAAATCGGGTTCTGCCGATATAAAAAAATAGGCGACGCCTATTTTTACCTATCTACAAGCATGCCAAATTCCATCGAAATCGGAGACATCGACTTCGCAACGTTTCCTTGTCAGCGAATAATCGCGGAAAAATCCGTAAATCGCATGAATTTCGGCATGATTCACACTATAGCATGCAATACGCTGAGCGATAGCAGACGATGGGTGAAACGTCAAATCGTGAGGCTTGTCACGAGTCTCGAACCAACTAGGTTGTCAGGCAACGTAACGAATGATTCGCGAAATGTCAGATCATGCGCGCTGGCATCTGTCAAACGCTGCGTTTTTGCCGATCCTTCCTGACGTCAGCCACGGCTACGTGGCCCTTCGTCTACTTTGCTGCCCTTTCCTTCCATCATGGCGCATTCGAGCGTTCTTTTCGAAGATCGAATGCCAATTTTCTAATGTTTCCCATTTGTTGACGCGATCGAAAAAAACAAAACGGCTGAGTAGAAATCTTCGGAACAACCTGTCGTACCCGGGATTTCCCCCTGTTACACGTACAGTACCGGACAAAAAAAAGTACGCACCGTTCAAAATTCAATATTGCTGCTATTATACTTACGAAAATAGTTAATGGAGTACTTCCGCAGCTGTTTCAATGATACTTTATCAGTTCACGTTTATATTTTCACTAAAACATCATAAAAAATATTCGAAAGCTGAACAAACAAAATTTCAACGCGCCAATTCTAGGCTGGACAAAAAAAAGTACGCACCCAAAGAAAGAAAGAAAATATGTTATCACATTACGCATCTAATATTTTGTGTGACCACCTTTTGCTTCGATAACAGCCTGTAAACGCCGAGGCATACTTTCTAAAAGATTGTGAATTTGCTGTTCGTCGATATTGACCCAGGTCTCCCGCAAAGCATCAAGAAGTTTTTCTTTGTTTATTACGTCGCCCTTGTAACATTTTGGTCCAAAATAGACCACAGATTTTCGATAGGATTTAAATCTGGCGATTGTGCTGGCCAATCCAAAAGTTTGATCTGTCAAGAACGGAAAAAGGCCGATGATTTTCGAGCCGTATGTGTAGGATCGTTGTCTTGTTGAAAGATGAATTCATCCTGCAGACCGATCTTTAGCAGTGATTCCTCCAGATTTTCGTTTATGATATCGATGTAAACATCGGCGGTCATAATACCGTTAATTATGTGAGCGTCGTTAATAAAACGCGTGAGTGTCGTTTACGTCCAAATAAGTCAAACTTGCTCTAGTCACTCCAAACAAGTTTTTCCAAAACGAAGTCGGCTTACTCACGTATTTTTTTGCAACCTCGAGGCGCTTCGTTTTATTTGCTTTGCGAATCAGAGGGCGACGTTGTGCAAAACTATTTTTTAAGCCTGCTCCTCGAAGTCTCCTACGGACTGTTCGGTCGGAAATGTTCAGGCCTGTATTTTCGAGAATGACACGGCTAGTTATCGTCGGATTTTTCTTTACCTCCCTGATAATTTTGCGATCGTCCAATGCAGTTGCTTTTCTTTTTCTACCTCGTCCATTTTTATCACCGAATATACCTAATTTCTTGAACTTCACGCATATTTTTCTCACTGCATTTCCACTTATGTCATATTTTCGACCAATTTCTCTTTTAGAAATACCTTATTTTTGGTCTTTAATTACCAGTTCTCGCACTTGAATTGCAATTTTCGGCATCGCGGATTTGTTGCTACCGTACTCGAACACAGAAAATCGATAACTGGCCGAAAAATCGTCAAATCTATATGTTTACATTCCGTTTGCCTTCCTAAGCTTCGTTGGGAGAAAATCGCTTTGTTGTCACTGATTAAAATATATAAACCTTGGATGCGTACTTTTTTGTCCAGCATATAACAGGCAGTCTTCGCGCTGAAATCGTTTTCTTTCTGCGGTTTCGAATATTTGTAACATTGTTTCAACGGCAGCGTAAAGGCAAAACAATGAACTTTCGTCATGACTGCTCAAGCTCTGGTTTATTGATGATATTTGGAATGAGAATAGCACATAGATGGAAATTGAACGGTGCGTACTTTTTTTGTCTGGTACTGTATTCTGGATCACCCTGTATAGGGGTAATTCATCCCTAATACGGTGATTTTGCAGAAAAACAGGTATCTCTTACGTCTTTTAGCTCTGCCAAATACGAATAGCTTTGTTGAAATACAAAGAATACTTTTTTGTTATTGAAGGTTTAATAACTAATATAATTATTAGACCTGCCCTTAAGCAAAGCAAAATCGAATTTTAATGGTTTTACCCCCAAAATGGGTTCGAAATAATTTTTTAAAAATGTCATTTTTTACATTTTTTCCCTCCATATTTACCCACCGCTAGGAAGCCTTACTTTTTCCCATAAGAAAAGCATTGATTTTTCGTGATTTTTAATCTTTTTTACCGTTGCCCTAATTAGCAGCTAAGAAATCGTAAGTTCTCAGAAAATGTTGACAGTAATGTTACCTTTTGTCGGATTTTTTGGAATTCGTTACAAGCATTTTTGGGCTAGATCAATCACATCTTTATTCTCTGTATGTTGCGAAGAACGCGGTAAAAAGTCGGAAAACATGATTTGGAGTGTTAAATATTGAAAGAATTCAATCGGAGTAGTCTTAAAACATACGGAATTCTTTGTACAACATAATTAATCACGTAAAAAAAATGCAAGGCTACCCCTGCAGCCAAATCGATTATGCTATGATTTAAAATTTTTCTGTTTTCCTGCTTCACTTGCTGTTCGAGCACCCCCACAAAAACCAATTTCTAGATGCCGGCATCGCGTACACATTCTGATTGTTTGTCCTGAATGTTTATTCGTATTATGTTTTGGAATCAAACAATAATTAGAAAAAGTGCATCAAGATTTTCGATTATAAGTTAACGAGAGTTGGATAAAATTATCCAAAATAAACTATTCGAGATTTTAACTTCTACATTTAGACCTCTGAAAGATACTTTTCGACTTTTTAAAATGTTTTCAGCGATTTCTGAGAATTTATCATCTTCGACGAAAAGTTTCCTATTTTTTTTAACCTCTGCCATTTTATTCCTCCTATTTTTAGCTCTCAAAACGACGTTCTTCGACTTTTTTTTGCTTTTTTCCGCGTTCTACGCAACATACAGAGAATAAAGATGTGATTGATCTAGCCCAAAAATGCTTGTATCGAATTCCAAAAAATCCGACAAAAAGGTAACATTACTGACAACATTTTCTGAGAATTTACGATTTTTTAGCTGATAATTAGGGCAACGGAAAAAAAGATTAAAAATCACGAAAAATCAATGCTTTTCTTATGGGAAAAGTGCGGCTTCCTAGCGGTGGGTAAATATGAAGGAAAAAAATTTTAAAAATTCTGAAATTAAAAAAAAATTATTTCGAACCAATTTGGTGGGTAAGACCATTAAAATTCGATTTTGCCCTTCTTAAGGATAGGTCTAATAATTATGTTATAACTAATAACTAAAATATATATAACTAATTTAATAAATATAACTAATTTGATAAATATATTTATCTACTTTAATAACTAAAATAATTATGTTATTAAAGGTTTAATAAAATTAATCCCTATTCACTTCTAACACTTCATCCCGTTTTGAATTTGAAAAATTAAACTGTCATTATTCGCCATAAGCATTGTACTCCCATTGGTTTTAATCTAATATCTTCACTGGAAATATGCGAAACTGCAAACGTCATTCTGTGGGTGTACAACTTCGAGGGCAATTTTCACCATAGCGTGGCTTCTAGATTTCGATGACGAATAACACATAAAAGATTGAACGAAATCGGACACTCGAAATTAGGTCAAACAGCGGTAGTCCGCCCCTCATTCGAGGTTTATCATGAAACGCAAAAACACGTATCTTCAATTTTTTTTTTTGGCTTTCTCAGATCACAAATTGTATCGGTAAGGGGTTATTACCGTCTAGAGGCTTGTTTTGTGAGTAATTTTTAGGAATTAATTCTACGAAAACTATCAAACCTACAGTGCCGGGGTTTTCGACGCATATTACGACATGTTTCAACTAGCAACACAAGTATTTATGAAATACTTTATCGAAATCTATACAAGTTATGCGCTGTTATGCAGGTCGTGGCGTGAGACGCTTGTTCAATCGGGTGCACGGGTTGCGGCGATCCTAGTCGTCTGACACAGAAAAACAATTAAAAAACAAATCTATATCAATGTAGTTATCGTCTGAATTAGAACCAAGTACGGAATTTTGTATCGTAATAGCAGCTGCTTGAAAATTTAGGTTCATTTTTCCTGGATAATTGTCAACTAAAACATGAGAGCGGCGCTAACATATTCAAGCTGTCGGTATCATTCTAGTTCAGACTGTAGGTGAAGGCTCCCTCGAAATGTGTACAAAACCTGAAGTCAATCGGTCAAATAGTTTTTGAGAAAAAACGTGAGCCCGACTTGAAAAATGTCTTTCCGAGAAGAACGCGTTTAAAGTTTGCCACACATTCAGCACTGATACGGCTGAACTTACGGTGGATAACAATTGATATGAAGAACTTACCCTTAATCAGCTTTACCGGGACCATACAGACCACTTTCTCAGCTTAAAAAAATACTATTGAGCCGCACTCTCATCTCGTCTGACGGCCCGGGCCTCGTTAGATGCGATAGACGCCCGTCTGTTAGGCGCTCGTTGTCTCTGCACTCTGCTTATTGCTTTGCGTTAGGGCCGATTTCGATTCCCAATAAATCCATAATTTTTAGGATTTGCTAGAATCCTTCATTAAAAATGACGACAGCTAAATAATTATAAATATCTATAGTATTTTTGCCACAGCGCAAAGTTTTGGGGCAAACATCCAGATAGACAGTTCCGAGACATCGCTCCAATAAATCGTTTAATGTCCAGTCTTCATAAATGGGCCTGATGGCCCCCAAACCTGCGGCGCTCAGTGGTGGTTTATCATGTGTGAAACTATGCAATGTTCCTGCAGCTTCTACTCTACGCCATGTGCACCAGCTCTCGGGGCCTTCAGAGCAGCCTTCATGATGTGGATCACTGTCAGTCGATCGTTTATGGCCAAATGTAGCTAATATAGCTTTCGTCATCTCTGGTACTGAAGCTGTATTTCTGCGTATTGTCAAGCCGTAATACAGAGTAAGTTCATTGATGACTTCATCTGTCAATCTGGTCCCCATACGTTTTTGTACATGGCCTACGCATTCTTTTTTTTCAACGATAAAGCCTTTCAACTTCTATATTTGACTTAGAACTTTTCGATTGATCGCACGAACATTTCCGTCACCGCATCCACTGCCATTTTACCCGCAGAACCGCTATGATTTATTGTTCATACATCATCATGATTATTCTTTCAAGTTTCGTATTTCACTGTGTCAGACTTACTTTTCCATGCATTGCACGATTGGCAAAAACTTGATTCCATTACTGTGTCAGTGACTATTGGAGTATATTCCAATGAGCGTAGTGATGCGAAATAGCGAAGAGAAGCCTCATTTTTCCACGTTCCGTCCCCGGACACAGTCAATTCCGACGGACGATTACCTCGCTTAGCGTTTTCTTCCTTCTTTTCCTCGTCTGCTTTTTTCGTTACGATGTCATAGACTCCTTGATTCGCATTACATATATTTTCCAGACTTGCGTAATATGTATTTCGACTAAGTCCTTGCCGCGATTCCTTTCATACCAATGCCTAAGAGTCGCAAGGCAAAAACTATTCGATAGTTTATTTCAAAATCAGTTTATTATCAATCAGAGGACATGCGTTTATATAAGTTACACCACAATTGCACTTTACTGCTATTTTGAAGTCCAATTCGCGAGGACTTCCTTGACTGAAATTCATATCTTCTTTACACGTCTTACACATGACAAGTGATAGCTGATAGGTGAGAAGATAGAAAAACAGTTGAGAATACTATCATCATGTTCTCTGTTTATACGTGGTCTCCAGTATCGTTCAATTTTTTCGCTGACGTACTGGTATGCTCTGTTATCAACTTCGAAACTGAATCGATTTCCTGGAAATTTCCTCCTCTTTTTATGTATTGGCACGTAAGCCACGTGAACAACCACCTCGCTTACCTCTTCGATCCATTTTTTAAATAGGCACGTCTACGTCGTTTAGAGCTCAAGATTATACCGACTATTTGTAAAGGTACCTTGGGTATTGCATTCCAAGAGGGGCAAGGGATAGGGATATTTCCCAAGCCGGTATACAATGGATAAAACGGTCGAGGGGGTGACTACCTGCCGCGCCCCAACGCACGGCAGCCTTTAATCCTCTGTAATTATGGGAGTAGTACGAATTTCAAATGAATATTTTCGAAACACATTCTCAGAGCCCCAAACGATAAGAAAACGCAAAGAAAAACGAATTTTTGACGTTTCTAGACGGGAATACCCCCTTTGTAATGTAGCGAAAAGTTTTAAAGTGGAACAAATTTTTCGATGTTCAACCTCTATATATTTCTATCAATTTGTTTTTCATTATTCGCCATGAGCATTATCCTCCAATTGGTTTCAATCTAATATCTTGACTGGAAATATGCGAAACTGCAAGTCACTCTGAGGATGTCCAACTGCAAGGATAATTTTCACCGTTTAAAAACGTTTTTCCGCTGATAAAAAAAAATGTGTCTCTCAGATTTTGATTGAAAACAAAAAATAGAAAATTGAACGAAATCGGAGAGGAACACCGGAAACGGTTTCCGCATCAGTGGTAATATCCATTGTCAGTACGATAGATAAGTGATCATCCCGCACTGGGTTAGTCCTCAGTAGTGTGTGCTACTATCGTGCCACCGTGGCAGCGTTACCGCCATTACTGGTCACCGCCACCTTGTTCGCGAATCGAAGAATGTCAATACCAAAAAAGAATTCATAGCCCAGCGATTCCGATAGGTATCAGAATCATCGATAGTTCAAGCTGTTCACCACACAAAACAGATCACCTCGTTATAGTTTTTATTCTTATCGCAGAATATTTGCCACTGAAAATTGGCTCAATGACGGAGCGCAACTGACACACGTCTCACCTCAAACTCAGAGAAAGAGAGTGGGCGAGCGAAAGATTTAACCGTCGCCTACATAAATAATTCTATATTTTTCGGTTCGCAGGTATTGATGAAATGGGGAGAATATGCATCTGAAGTCCAGTTCATTCTCCGGCGATCGATGTCACCATGTAACAAGACTCTCGCTTCCCTGGATTCTTATGGAACCCACGGTATACGTTTCAGTAGCGTACCTGTTCATTCGGCGCAGGCTGTAAAAATTGGTCAGGTACATGATGATGCGATGACGACGATACCAATATTAAGTTCGGATACTGAGCAGGGTACCTTACCACGTGATTGTGATATACGGAAATCTATAACGTTCAATGAACCCTATGGCTATGATGCCAACAGTAATGTCGAGGTAACGCTCGACCTATGCAAGACGAAAAATAAACACCTCACATCATTTGGAAAGGCCTGCATAATAAAGTTTTGTATTTTCCCAGGCCCATTCGGAAAACGTCGTTGTTATTCAGCCTACCTCACAATCGAAAGCTAGGGCTTCATGTATCCGGAAGTCTACCCATAAAAATATTCAATCGACTACAGATACCTTGTCAAGCGGTGGTAAGTATTCCTCCCCATTTATGCATCACTTTCTTGTCCAAAAAACTTCATGACAGTTATATTGTATTGATTTTCATATCCGATACAAAAGAAACATAAACAATTCCAATTAGTCATAGTTAGGAGCAATTTCGAAAGGTTTCGAATATAATAACGTTCAAGCCGAATATTCTTACCTAAGAAACTCATAGGCTTGATAATAAGGGGATGCGATACGGGACTCGGCATTCTAAAACTTTTCTGTAAGGAAGTGTGTCCGATAAAGACCGACACTTCTGGAGCGACAGTATACGGCCTCCAGGTCTATCGCGTATTGCAATTGCAAAGATCTATCGCGTATTGCAATATTCTATAATATCAGGACGCAGGAAAATATTCACCTCGATAGACAACGTATACGCTGCGACTACAGCCGATTCAAAATTGCGACGATTCGTTTAATCTTCACATGGGTTATTCAGCACACAGATAAATTCTCTCACCCAGTTGCATTACATACTACGCGCAAACGTTACTGCTTGTAAATGGCATGGATTCAATAGAATCCATCGGACTACCCATTTATTTGCTATGGCATATAGTTGAAAAAATAGCGATAATGCTCTGCAGAATAAAATGTCCCGGGAATCGGCGAAACTTTTGGACGGAAATGGTATCGGGTTATCTTGGTTAGACTCTGAGTAACCCCTTCCCGTACTTTAACGAGTCTAACTCGTGATGAAGATTTTGGCCCAAACATGAATATTACGAGCCAGGCTCGCGAACAGATAGTCGGGCCAAACATAAATACCTCGGAATAAGTACCCAACAAGGACGTGCAAAGTTTATTGTAAACATAAAATACGAAGCGAAACGAAGTGGGAATGCGTGAAATGTAAAGTCGCTTTATATCTTCCAGAATGTTTTAGGAAGTATCATACCATGGAGGATTTTAAGAGTAGTACGTATTTTCTTTTTAAATATTCATTCAAGGTGAACATTATTTATGTTTGAATTTTCTGTTCATAATATGCTATTTACTTTTAGGCGTAGTATTATTAAAGTCCTTTGGACGAAATTACATTTGAAGGCGCTTGAACTTCCATTGAAGTATTGGTTATTCGTGCAATATAATTTTGAAACTGTTATCTATTTAAAAGTATAATAAATGTATAATATCTATAACAATAAAAGGATTAGAGTTTATTTCCTCAACAGCACTATCGCGTAAAACTGACTATATCACAGATATCACAGGTATTTACATTTCAACTCGTATTGGGGCTATTCTCGAGCACCAGTCTGGTCTGTTTAGCGCGTCTCGATGCCTACCCCTTTGGCCCCAGTTTCGTCGAGCTAAATGGCACGGGAAGGGGTTAAAAGCTAATCTAACTGAATTAAGGGAACCCGGTGGTCTAGAGCACGAAAATTTCACCTATTTTCACGATTTTTTTTGCCATTAAAAACTTAAAAAACGATGTTTCAACTTGTCGGGCTCATTACTACGTTTATTGAGCATACAAAAGATTGTTTTTTCATTTTAAAAACAATATTTATTATTATAAAAATGCCGCTGAAGATGACCCTTTCGAAAAATCGGACCCGGACGGCGTAGGTGATTTCGAGACTTCTACTCATCTGAAACACAAAATTTAAGAAGTATCTTAATCAAAAAGAGTGCAGTTATGGTCGGAACTAGAACAAATAGAAAAAATTAAAAATTGACAAAATGGCGCGCTTTTGAAAAAAAAAAGTTCGTAAAATCGGGTATTTTTTCACTAGTTTTTTAGTGTAAACAATAGGAAATTATTAAAATAAAATTATGATTCTAGTTCCGACGATAGCCATACATGTTGTGAACAACATATCCAAATTTCAAGTGATTCGGTTGAATAGTTTTTGTGTTTTCACCACCGCCGTGCCGAAAAAAGTCGTTTCGAGATAAATGAGTTTAAAGTTTGAGGTACAGATATTTTCAAAAAATGAGCAAATTTTGAATACTTACAGTTAATCCTCGATTCCGGCACTATATAGGGTCCCTTCGGAACGTTCGTATTCCTCGATTTGCTCACGCCGTTCATTTTTTCGAGCTGTACGAGCCTCTTTGGAGTTGTCGGTGCTCCTACGGTTGACGCTCGATACTCGCCGCCCGTCTCGGTCTCGCGCGAGTTGCTCCGCTTATGGCCCGATTGTGATGCCCATGGTCTCCATTATTTTTAATAACGATGCGAATCCTTCGTTGAATATGCAAGCGGAAATATAGGTGGCAATATCGATGATTTTTTTGCCGGCAAACAGATGTTTCGGCGCAAGGTGCCACACACAAGCGTTGAAACTTTCGTTATTGTTCTGCGTATTACTGCCAATACACCTTTCCTAAAAATTCTCTACTGTAAATTCTTCATAAATAGGTTTCAATATTTCTTGTGCTTCATCGTTCAGAGCAGGTGGATGCTCGTAGGTGTCTAAAGTACCTGCAGTGTCACTTTGACGCCACTTGCACCACGATTCAGAACCTGGAGGGCAGTACGAGTGTTGCGGATTTTCATCTGTTGAAATTTTGTGATAATATGCGGCCCATATTTTACTTCTCATCCCTTCAGTAGAATCTGAATTACGTCTAATTGCTAGACCGTAATAAGTCGACAGCTCTTGCAATAATTTATTCGTCAATTGTTGACGCTTCGGTGTTTTATCTCTCGATTTTTTAACTTCTGCTGTGTCTTTTTCCCTCTTCTTTTTCTGTCAATTTCTTTGTTGCTTTTTTTATTTGTGCATGTTTTTTTTTCGCTCAAGAGCACGTTTGTACAAACATTTTTTAATATGCAAAACACATTTTTTTTTGCAAACTACAAAATCATCTCCGTAAGGCTTTGTGTCCAATGAGGCTTTGAACGTTTTCGTGTCGCCGTCTCCGATATAGTTCGCGTATTTCACGTTGTATAACTTGTCCGATCTCTCGAACATTTCCACGAAGCCGTCTACCTCCATTTTGCCCGCACTTCCGGTATGATTTGCGTTACAGTGATCTTCATGCTCTCAATACCACGCTTCATATTCAATCGTATCCTCTTGGCCTTTCCAATTTGAGCAGCCTTGACATATACTGCATTTGATGACAACGTCTAAAATATTATTACTGTATTTCCCTACTAACGAGACAATACCGAGAAGCGATGAGAATCCACGTTTTGCCCACGATCCATCACCAGACACAGAAAGTTCATCCGCGGGGGGCCCTGCTTTTACCTGCTCTCCCGCTCTCTACCTGGTTAATGGGGTGTAGAATCTATAATATTGGGAATTTCCGCATGAAAATTTCACAGTATATTCTTAAGATACTATACTTTTGAAATATCGAAAAAAAATCGATTTTTTTAAATTTCTAGACCACCGGGTTCCCTTAAGACGGCAGAGTTTCCTCTATTTAAAGCAATTTGACTTTTCTGAGTCTGTGCACGTGTTTTAAAATGACAGTCTATTAGTTTCAGCAACTTCCTATTGGACACCCTGTACATCTTGTTTCATATTTTCGGTGATAACTAGGCTGATAGCGTTGAAAACCAGACCATAGTACGAAGTGAGCTGTTTCAATAAAATTTTCGGTTAATTTACCTCCTCCAAGTTTTTGAATTTTCTTTACATTCAATCGATGCGGTCAATCGATTGAGGCGGTTTGTGAAACGGTATTCCGAACCGTTTATTGCCCCCCTTGCGAAAGAGTGATTCATTTTTTCAAAATGAAAACGCCAAAGAGGCACTTTGCGACACATCCCAGCTACGCATCGTACAATGGTTCATCTAGAACAGGCTGCGACACACAAAGTCGGGAGGTAAGAGAAGTTACCAGGGCAGAGTCAGTTCTGGGTTGCCCTTTGAACGGTTTCGCCCTGAAGCACGCCACATTGTAACTTTAAGACGAGGACCAAGCCAGTAAATAAACTTAAATTCCCATTCAACGAATTGCAGTTGGAACTCTTAATTTTCCAACGATTGCTAAAATACCTATCCCGGGTTCTTCACTCCAATATTTAACATTGGTGGCAACGGTGGGGTTTGTCGAAAAAAAATCGTCCAAAGTGCCTGAATACGCAAAACAAACGCTGAAGTACCATAAAAGCGTAACTGACTCAGCGCGTGTGCAAGATTGAGAAAGCCCGACCGAGTCGGAAGAGGAATCAACGAGGAAATGCTATAGCCAAGTAGAGCCAATCGAGAAAAACGCGAATCCCGAAGATCATCTATCAGCATGCATCTTGCGATCACCTACTTTTAAGTGACTGAACATTTCATTATTAAACTTCTCTAAAGCCGGGGAATTCGTCTATGTCGGACGGATACCGAGCAGACCGATATCAATTGTCCGGAAGAGACAAACTATCGCGATCGTTAGATTTGTTTTTTAACTTTGTTGTAAATTTCTATTTTGGTCGAAAGCGTCGTGGGCAAACCCCAAGCACAGAAACACTTGATGTGACTCGTGTTGGGTACGCGAAATATTTAAATCCAAAGTGTCAACACAATCAGCCTTAAGAAAGTAATTTATTAGACGCGTCGTCAAGAGCTGACGAAAGATTAAATCCCGTTAAAACCGAAAGAAATTGAGAACTAAATCAACAAGAACTTACACTATTAAACCAACAGACAATGAAAATGGCCAAACAAGCCGACTGTATGTCAATGAAAGTGAATGCTCCGATCAGCATTCCCGTATTCGACGCCTCCAAACGAGAGAGTGTTACAGATTTTATACGCGCAATAAAATGTGCGTCGACTCAAATGCGTCTCGAAAATATTACGGATCTATTACAGCGTATATTGCATCTCGGATTACATACTCATTTAACGATTTGCTGAGGTTACTAAAATCAATGTACGAGGCAAAACGGACAGTCGCCGTGTTACTAATAGAATTCAACTCTTGTAGACAAAAATACGACGAGACTGTACAAGTGTGTGCACGCAGCGTCGAAAACGCAATGATTAATTCAATCGCGGGTTGCATGCCTATGGTAAACTCAGAGATTGGCCGACATGCAATCAAATAGTAAGTGAGGCATTTTGCCTTGAGAAACTTCGAACATGGAGACCGAAAGGACCTATAATTAATAGTGAGGTCGCTACGGTACCACGATTTCGGCGAAGCAATCCGAGGAGCAATAGGAGCGCGCCTATTGCGCTTACGGCGCTAACCAGAACGACAACTCAAGCAGGAATAATTTACAATTATTGCATAACACCCGGTCACAGGGACAACGATGGCAGGAAACGGCCAAGACAAAAATACATGCCTCAATTTCATTCAGAACGATAAGTAGCAAGGGAAACAAAACGCGTATAGGCCGGATGAAAAGACCCAAGAAAATACGCCCATACGGATCATCAGTTCGCATTTGGCGTCCTGATGGTGGGAAAAATTCAGAAAACTTTCAAGTGAACAAGGGAAAAATACCGCAAAGGAAGATAGCTGACACTTTACACGGAAAGCCCGATGTAACAATGACAGGCTGCCGAAGAGAATTTACCACGTCAGCGTTCAGGGTCCGCCAGTACACGCAAATGATCTACATATAATGACACAGCATGTTCGCGACAAAAAGCTAACGATCCTTTGTGACACGGAGCGCAATGCAGTATAGCAAAAGTGAATTCCCCGAAAAAACTTTTCAAATTATGCAAATTATGCAAATAAAGTGAGATTTCAAGAGCCGTGTGGTCTAGGGGTACATCACTCATTTTTCGATTTATACTTTGCGGAATCAGAAACTTGGTTTGCAGTTAAGGGGGGATTTTCTTTTTTTTTCGACAAAAAAATCGATTTTTCGCTGACCGCTGTTTCATATTCTTCAAAGTGTTGAGAATATGTGTGCAAAATTTCAAATTAAAATTCTCAAAAATGGCAAAGTTATAAGCGATTTTATACCTGCGTGTCGACTCGCGGTGGCCGCGCGCTCGTTGTCACACGGCAGGGGTCGGCGCGCCCGGCAGCTGCCCGAATCTGTTGCTCGGCGGACCATAAAAATAACGGGACAGCATACAATAGGCATTTAATTCAATGAAGGACGAGTCCTAACGGTCGTGCGAGATCGAAATATTCGGTGGAGAGTCGCTCAGTCTCAAACGAGAGTTTACTGGAAACAGACATGGATCGAAAACAGGGAAGTGATACTCATAGTCGTGCTGCTAGACCGAAAAAAAGGAAATTTGTTGGGAATATTCACACCCGAGAAACGGAAACGACGTTTGCAAGTACGTCGGCCCAGAAACTGTCGACAGCGGAAGACAAAGAAATAATTACGGACCCGGGTCATGGATATCGCATTATCGCGTTTCTATCGGTTTTCTCTGCAATCTCGCAACTCGTAATATGTCAGGAATGCAAAGGACCGATCAAATTTGGCGAATCCAGTTCTCGCGGCTTGGGTTTTAAAATAGTTGTGCAGTGCAAGTGTTGTGTGCAATATATTAATTCCTGTCCTCTCGTCGACGACAAATCATGTGAGATAAACCGGAGAATGGTTTTTGTGATGAGACTATTGGGAGTAGGCAGAGAGGGTATAAATTTATTTTGTGGCTCCATGGATATATCCCAAGTTTTCAGCACAGCCTTGTACTGTGCCTCCTTGGAGAACATTTACAGTGGAGCCAAAGCTGTATGGGAGCTGTGTGCGAAAAAACGCAGTGAAAGAAGAGAAAGCGAAGAATGCTGAGCATGGAAATCCAGAGACAGATATTTCTGTGTCGGGAGACGGAACATGGAAAAAGCGAGGATATAGTTCCTTGTTTGGAATCACGACACTCGTCGGCAAATATTCAAGCAAAGTGGTTGATCTTGTCGTGAAATCGTCTTACTGTCACGCTTGTAAATGGTGGCAATCAAAATCCGGTACCGAAGAATACGACGATTGGTTCGAAGAACACAGCAGTGAATGTACGGCAAATCACGATGGGTCAGCTGGAAAGATGGAAGTTGACGCGATCAAAGACATGTTCCGACGATCTTGGGAAATGCATGAAGTAGGGTACGCGAAATACATCGGCGATGGCGACACGAAATCATTCAAAGCCTTGTTGGAAGACAAACCTTACGGCGATGATTTGATCGTGAAGAAAAAGGAATGCATCGGGCACGTTGAGAAGCGTATGGGCTCGCGACTGAGAAATGTGAAAAAAACGAAAAAACTTGGGGAAAAGGAAAATTAACCGATAAATTGATAAAAGAATTAACAATTTTCTACGGTTTGGCTATCAAAAGACATCCCGACTCTGTTGATGAGATGTACAATGCTGTGTGGGCAACGTTCTACCACAAGATCTCGAAGAATGAAAATCCTCAGCATATGTACTGTCCCGCGGGGTCACAAAGCTGGTGCAAATGGCGCATTGCCGAAGCCGAAAAAACTCTGGACGAATTTGATCACGAAGCTCCACTGCATGAAGACGTCGCGAATCCTATTGAGCCGATTTACATTGATTTGTCATCGAGAGACTTGCTGGAAAGGTGTTTAGGTGGCGATACTCAAAACAACAACGAAAGCTTCAACGCAACCGTTTGGCGATTCGCACCTAAACACCTTCACTGTGGCGCGAAAACGATCGACATCGCGGCTTATTTGGCCGCAGGGATTTTTAACGAAGGCTTTACAGCAGTCCTTAAAACAATGACGACGATTGGAATCGTCGTTGGCCAGCAAGCATCAATATTCGTCGATGCGCGGGATAAGCAGCGGATAGAGAGGTCAACGAGACGCAGCCTCGAAGCAACGAAAGAGGCTGGAACAAGACGCAGAAGCGAAACTGCTTCACTGAATGAGTTGTTCGAAGCCGAGGAAGGCATCCTGTATGGCCCTGGCATAGCAGATTAGATTAAAAATACTGTAAGTACTCGATATGTCCCATAAACTATACTCACAACTTTAAACGCGTTTTTCTCGAAACAGCTTTTTCACAACTGGTGTGCACCATTTCTCAAAAACTATTCAACCGATTGCCTTAAAATTTGGACAGAATGCTCAGCTGACATCCTTTTATCGTTTGATGAAGCAAAAAAGCAATATGTTTAATAGTTTTTTATTTATAACAAAAAATCGATCAATATTTTTCGAAAAATGGATACTTCAAGTTCAAAACGTCACCAAATCGTCAATTTTTTTTTCCCTTCATCGAACGATAGCTATATGTGTCTAAAGTAAAATGCTTTTTGGGTTTTTGGTGCAGGATGAACGTGAAGGCTGTAATCGTGCACACCATCAAAAAAGGACCATCGCGCGTCGAGGGGGGCGGGAGGCGGATTTTTTGATGAAATTGTTTAAACATTTTTTTGTATGTAGTAAACAGATCAATAAAACTATATGCCAAGTTTCTCAAGTTTTCCGCTATATACTTTCTTCACAAAAAAATTCCTAAAAGGCGGTAAATTTTGCGAAAAAAAGACCATCCTATTAAATAATAAATTGCGTCAATGTATGTCTTTCTTAACGGGTATCCTACTCTAGAAGCCTAATTTGAAGGGTCGAATGATGCATTTTTTTTAGTAACACACTGATCGAAATAAATTCATTTTTTCCCACCATATTGTACACATTGTAGGCGCCTACATGACATCGCTCTCGCAAACAATTGTCAGGCCCTTCTGACAATATACCGCTCGAGTAAAAGAAGAAGTTTGTTGATATTAGTTACGCTCGGACCGTGAAGACGGCCGGAATGAGATTACCTCGCTGGTACAATAATAAATAGATATAAAATATTAAAGCGACGTTGTAATTATTCCCACCCTATACCCGAGGCATACTATAAATATCAGAAGTGGGATACATCCAACGTACTTCTAAAAATGAACGAACGTCATTTATTTTCGTGATTCGGCGTGTATCAAAAAGAATTATCGACGTGCTGTGTGCTGTGAGACAAAAGGACAAACGTCGTTTAGCTTCGTGCTTCGGCGTGTCTCAAAACCACATCTCAACGTGATGTGTGCTGTGAGACTAAGGAACGATCGTTGTTTAGCTGAGAGCTTCAATGTGTACCCACAGACTCGTCGAGGTTTGTGCCGCGAGGAACAAACTACAAACGTCGTGTAGCTTCGTGCTTCGACGCATGCGAATATTTCGACGTGCTGCGTGCTTCGAAAATAAAGAAAAACAAACCGGAATGACGTGTAGATGTGTGCGTCATCGTGAAATTGACTTGAGGATTTCCATATCTCAAGAACGCCAAATTGAGAATTTGAACCCGACATACGATAAACGAGTAGTAATCGTGCGAATCCGCGGGCCGCCATCCTAGATAGGAGATCGCGCGTCTCGGTCGCGTAAAACAGCGGTAGTGCGTGGCGCCTCTTTCGCGTAGCGGCATCTCATTTCCGAACAAATGCTTTCTCGTAACCGCGACGGTTAACAGCAGAATAACAGAAGACAAAATACCGAATAAATCGACACCTCGACATGGATACTCAACAGTTGAGAGTGCCGCAACTCCGAGAGATGTGCAGACGTAAGCAGCTCGCACTCGGCGGTAGAAAAGCAGAGTTGATCCTCCGACTGCAAGACCGCGATCCGAAGGGTGAGTGGATAACGGAAGCGCGTGAAATTGACGCAGAGGCTACGGACGAACAAGGCGACGATCCCGCGCTTAGCGAATACATGAACGGTCAGGAAGTGCTTCCGCGACATAACAATAATATTGAAAGGCAAGAAGAATATCACGATGGAAATCTCGCACAACGTGAGACCGCATTGTTAGCACGAGAAAGAGAGTTGATGCAGCGAGAACTCGATTTCTTAAGAAGGGAAAACGAGACGCTGAGAGCATCGCCGCGGCCAAGCATTTCGTCTACTGTCTCTCGCTTATCGATAAGCATAAAAAGTGTTAGTGAGCTTTTCAGCGAGTATAGCGGTTCTGGTGTTGATTTCGCACGAGGGAGGGCTCAAGCGGCGCTCTTGCGGGATACGTATGAACTTGACGAAAATGCCATGAAGATTTTGATCGGTTCTAAACTCAGAGGAAAAGCGATGAATTGGTATCACAGTAGAGTCGAGCATTTCGAGATGAACACCGAAGATTTGTTTGGGTCCATGCAATCGATGTTTGATCAGCGCCCGAGTAAAATTAAACTCAGACGGAAATTCGAAGTTCTGAGAATCTATTTCTAAGAATCATAAGTTGATTCTCAGAAATCGGGTGCCGATGCCCGACGATGAAATGGTGGATTATGTAATTGACGTATACCACTGGAGCCACTTCAAAGTCAAGCGCGAATGCAAGCCTTTGAAAAAATGGAGAGTTTGCTGAAGGCTTCGCAAAAATAAGGCTTCCTTCGTCAAAGCAAAAACAGCACCGAAACATTCCATCGTCCAGTGATATGAAGCAGACATCTCGAGCTGAATCGCGTCCTAAATCACCATCGTCTACTATAAAAAAGGACGAGAAATCCAAAGCAGCATCACCTGGGACGATTAAGTGTTACGAATGCGAAGGAACCGGCCACTACGCTAGGGATTGCAAATATCGAAAGCCAAGTAAACATCAGGCGGATCCAAGGAAAACCGATGCCAAAGCCGATCGGCAAGTCGGTTCTATTTCTGACAACGACGACGATGACATATCGGAAGCCGCGGAATCGCCGGGGGAAAGCGACCCCTCAAGATAGCAATGATCCAGACGACAAAAGGGGCAACGAAATCTACTTCATCGACTTCAACGCTGAATGTTGGGATGAGTTCCAGAAAAACGTCGAATACGACATCACAGATACCAAAGCGTTCTCGACGGTGTCAAGGCTCGATACTGGATGCCCAATTAGCCTAATTAAGGAACAATACGTAGGCAAAAAATCAACCGAGCTTCCCACTCCCAACTGGCAACGTTATCATGGAATGAATAAATCGAAGGTTCTAGTAAAGGAAACGGTTGAGTCAGATGCCACCTTGAAGGGTCAAACTCGAAGGATAAAGCTCGGAGTTGTTTCAAACGATGCAATGTCCACTCCTGTTCTTCTAGGTCGGGACGCGCTTAAACAATTAGGTTATAAACTCACATAAAGCAGGGCCTATGGCCAAGTGGTATCGGAAATTCTTAACATCGAATTGGACCAAACAAATATCGCGGATAAATTAAAGATTAACCCGCATATCTCTCTATCTGACCGAAATAAATTCGTAAAGATGTTTATCGTACATTACATAAAATCTGATAGACCAAACGTTCCAAACGTGCAAGCAGAAGCTCACATCACTCTGTAAAGCGAGCAGCCAATTCAAATCGGACCTAGAAGGCTTTCGTTTGTCGAAAAAGAAAAAGTAAGGAAAATAATAGAAGATCTGTTAGAATCGAGAATAGTAAGAGAGAGTTCCTCGGAATACACCTCTCCAATCGTCTTGACGCGGAAAAAACGACGAAATCCGAATGTGCATCGATTTCAGAGCCTTAAACAAGATAATGGCGCGCGATAATTACCCTCTCCCTTTAATCGAGGACCAACTGGATGGACTAAGGGACAAATGTTATTTCAGCGCTTTAGATCTAAATGACGGGTTCTATCATGTAGCGGTAGCCTCTGAGTCCATCAAGTATACCTCTTTTGTAACGCCTTTCGGACAGTACGAGTTTCTTCGACTGCCTTTCGGCTTGAAAATAAGTCCGCAGTGCTTTCAACGATTTATAAACCGAGTCATGTACGAACTTCTGAAATCCGGTGATGTTATTGTTTACATGGACGATATCTTAATCGCTACCGGTACCCTTGAAGAACATTTCTGTGTAATCAAGAAGGTGTTTGACACATTGGTGGATAACAAACTCGAGCTGCGTCTCGATAAATGCAGCTTTCTGTGCACCGATATCGATTACCTGGGGTACCGCGTGACCAGGGATGGTCTAAGCCCAACCGATAACGGTATTATGGCCGTTCAAAACTTCCCAGAACCCAAATCGATTAAGGAAATTCAAAGCTTTATCGGGTTGGCTTCTTATTTTTGGAAATTCATTGCGGGGTTCTCGCTTATCGCTAAGCCCCTGTATAACATGCTAAAAAAGAACGCCACGTTCGTTTTTGGAGATGTTGAAAGAGACGCATTTGAGATACTCAAGCAAAATCTCACGAACGCTCCTATACTCGCGATATATAATCCCAGGGCATCAACCGAGCTTCACTGTGATGCTAGTTCGCACGGATTCGGAGCAGTACTATTACAACAGCAGCCGAGCAAATAGATGCACCCGATCTTTTATTTCAGCCGCCGAACTACGCAACCGGAGTCCCTTTATCACAGCTTCGAGCTCGAAACCCTTGCGATCGTTTACGCATTACGTAGATTTCGGGTGTATCTCCAGGGCTTGCCATTTGTGATCACCTCGGATTGTAACGCAGTCACTCAAACCTTGGAGAAGCGAGATATCAACGCTCGTATCGTTTGTTGGAGCATCGAACTCCAAAGCTTTGACTTAAAAATCATGCACCGGCCAGGCTTAAAAATGAATCACGTTGACGCTCGTAGCAGGTCGTTCGGAATTCTCGTAGTCGAAGATAATCCATTTGAATGGAACCTTACAGTCTGCCAAAATCGCGATCCCTGTATTCCCGCGATCATAGAAAAACTCGAGAAATCTGACGATCCGCTATATGAAATGCGAGACGGATTGATATATCGCAAACAGGGACACGATCTTTTGTTTGTGGTACCCGAACAAATGGAGAAACACGTCCTTTTCCGATATCAGAACGAAATGGGTCATGTAGGTGTCGGGAATATGACAGAGGCAATCCGCAGCACATTCTGGCTTCCGCAACTACGACGCAAGTGCGAGGAACACGTGCGACATTGTCTCAAATGCATCTTTTTTACGCCCGTTTCAGGAAAAACTGAGGGATATCTTCACCCAATCCCTAAAGGATCTGTTCCGTTTTGTATGGTCCATATTGACCATTGGTGGCCCGTAGATCATCGCGTAGTGGTAAAGAAATACATCTTTCTCGTGATCAACGCGTTCGCGAAATTCGTTCGATTATACCCAACTGAAACGACCAACTCGAAAGAAGCTATAATGCACTTGTATCAGTATTTTCAAAGCTACAGTTGCCCCCGGGTAGTAGTTTCGGATCGCGGAAGTGCATTCACATCTCGCGATCTCGATGAGTTCTTGAAAAATTACACTATAAAACACGTGAAAATCGCGACCGGTTCGCCTCAAGCAAATGACCAAGTTGAACGGGTCAACCGGGTTTTCTCATCGATGCTCGCGAAACTATCAGACCACGAAACCAGTAGGCATTGCACAGTAGGAGAAAAGCCCAAAAACCTGGCCAAAACCTCAAATGACCTTTGACGGGAATGAAAATTGGCTTACAGGGGTTTTCAAGGTCGCAGATTACGAATCTGAAAGCCAAATTATCGTAAACAAAATGGCCGATCCAATATGGCTGACATGAATGTTAAAAAGTTGCCAGATGTCGACAAAAATTGGTATTTACGGGTTTTCAAGGTCGCTGATTACGAATCCGCAAGCCAAATTATCGTAAAAAAAATGGCCGATCCAATATGGCCGACATGAACGTTAAAAAGTTACCAGATGTTGACAAAAATTGGTATATACGGGTTTTCAAGGTCGCTGATTACCAATCCGATATCTATTGTTTATAACTTGCAACAAAGAGCTTACAGCAAATTGTTATAAACAAAATGGCCGAGTATCCTGCTAAATAGATAAATTAATATATTTTAAAAAATCATCATAATAAAATAAACGTGAACAGTGTATTCTACGCAATTATTATTTTTATTTCCAAAATACATACGGAACGTTTCAAAAATAGAAAATTTTATTCTTAATCAAAATCGTAATCGGAGTCGGAGTCGGAGTCAGAATCATTATCCGAGTTTGTATCTATTACAACTCCCGGCACGGCTTCAATCTCGGCGCAAAATTCGTCTGCTGCAGCAGTCACTTTAGGAGCGATCAACATCGCTACAGCTTCCGGCGACAAACTCTTCAGCTTCTTCTGTGGTAGTCTTCTGACACTTGAAATGTACGGATCAGAAGTAACTAAGAGCCGATGAAAAACATCTTCCATAGTTTTAACCCTGGAACTTTTTCGCGCAAAATCTTCTCGATATCGTTTGATGTCTTTGTTTCGAGCTTCCTGAGCATCTTCGGATAATTGGCCGATTGGTAATAGAGCATGAGTTATTATCACTGGACCATGAATTAATAGTTTGTGCACCGAAGTAGGCATGGAGTACCAAGGGTATAATGCAACGGTCTTTCTTGCCGTTTCAATAGCATACTGTTCAAATCTTTCACAGTTTATCTCGTGGCCACACGATATAACTTGTAGGATTACGTACAAGCGTTTAATAACTTCTTCGTTGACCCCCGTTATCGCAGCGGAAACCGTCGAATTTTCAAAGAATCGCCGAGCTGTGTTGCCATCATTGCTGCTGCCGTATCCAGGCTTTGGGCGATCGATATTTAGACCCAATTGCTTCTTGAATCCTTCTTGAATGGCCCTCTTGCGTTCCTGGGTAATTTTTTTTTCTTCGGCACTTCGAGCTTGCCATTTTTTAATGCCGAGTTTGTAAGACACGTGTAAGCAATACTCGAAGCACCGTATCCACGCATGCAGCGTCGACAATCCGAACTTCAAATTTGTTTCATTGATTTCCCTTTGCAATACAGTGTCGATGGCATTAAAATCTTTGCTGGTTGCTCCACACAAATAGCACCGTTGAGCAGATTTCGTCAATGATACAGCGTTGCAAACTTTACCATCTATCATGGTGAACAACAACTTGTACATTACGGAGATTTCTTTTCCATCTATTACACTTTCGAATGGACGAAGTGACTTTATTTGTTCTTCAACAATTTGGACTTCATTAAATGTTGACTCTGTGTCTTCGCGTAGAAACAGTAGTCTAAGCGGTCTACAAAATCGTGGAGACGAGGGTCTGGGGTTCTTCCAAACAACTATTTCTTCCTTCGATTGTTGATCATAACACACGAGTTGTAATGGCACGACTGAAGTAAAGAATACATGCGCATCGGATTTGCTGTCATCACTGAACGTCTGCTTATATTCACTTTGCCCAGAACTTCCATCGCAACCCCACTTGCAAATCAAGTCCATTTTACGAACATTATCTGGAGTCAATCTTTGAATGAGTACATTTTGGACGAGTAAAATACGTTCAACTGTATGATCTAATAGTGCCTGTAGTTGGACTTCTGCACTACTCTCTGTAATCCTGATTGCATCACGTGGTGGATAACAACGCTTTTTTGCTTTCATCACTTTTTCGTAAGACGGATATAGCTTACAGTTATTTTCCTTCCCTAATCTTCTCATTCCCTGGTAAGTACTCTTGGAGAATTTATATTCAATCATAACGGAAAGTGCAGCCTCTTCGGATAAAGTAATTTCATCCGTTGCTGAGTAAGCTTTACGATACTTGGAAGCTCTTAAAGGACTCGTCATTGTTACGTCCTTAATAACTTTTGCGGCGTCGGATTGTCCTGAAGAGCGAAGGCTCATCTGAGTAGCGTATGCTAACTCGACCGAGTTGAACGATGTACGAATATCTTGGGTCTTCCTTCGTTTAGATCTTTCACTGGACATTGTAAACTCAAGGGACGGGCGGCCGCCCGTATTACCCGGGCTTGCCGCACCTACAGTGTCTGTAGGTGCGGCAAAACATACCTGCTTGCTAAGCCATTCACCGTTATTCTTGGAAAATACACAGGATTTTCTGTGAGCTTGTTGCCACCTCGTTCTCATTTGATTGAAGAGTATCGAAAAAGTCTGTTTCGAGTCCTCACGCACTACAACTGTACGTCCGGTGTCCTTGGAAATTTTTTCTACCATAAATTCGATCAAGGAAGCGAATTTATCGGATAAATGCTCGCTGATTATCAGAAATACTTCTTTCCTTGTCAGCACCAATTCTTTGTAACCGGATCCTGTAATAAAGACATAAAATTGTAGAAAATTGGTGTTAAAGGAAAAGATAAAATTTTCAATTAATACAAAAACTTGAACAATGTACATTATTTTACCAAATAAATAACCGCAATAATTGAAATAATTTTAAGAAAATTAGACAGAAAATATTGACATGGATTTGGTTAAAAGAAAGCTTTGCTTACTATATAATATATATATATTCAAATATTTTATTTGAATGTTATAACATTTCATTCATATTTAAGAAATTTTTATGTGGTTGATTTTAATATGTATATATATATATGCATACGTATATATCAAAATTAAATCACAGAAAATTTATATATATATATATACACATACATATATATTAAAATAATTTATTTCAAGCGTATAACAGCCGTCTTGTCCGTTATGATGCTACTTCACCCATTCTCAGGTAGAGGCGCAGAGGCTGCTCAATAGTGCCGCGTGCACGCTCGGCTACCGCACGATGCGAAAAAAATCATAACGGACAAGACGCACGTTTTCCGCAGGTAACTCTTGTAAATTTCGAAAGCTTATACATTAAACTAAAGGCCGAGACTAGGAGCTTTGCAAAATGTGACAAAATATATAACTTTTCGGACCGTTGAAAATATAAGTTTTCAACATTATTCAATTTTATTTATGCCGAAGGCTATACTACATTTCAATCATTTATACATAAACTTTAGATTCAACCGATGTAAAAACATGTTCTACATACCTCCAGAAGTCGTATCCATGTTGCAGAATTGAAATTAAACCCGTCACTTTAAAGTTATGGGTTTTTGAAGTCAGCGTTATTTTCGTCTGTTCAGCGCGTGACACGTACACTCTTCACGAACACTAACTGCCAACTGACGCTGCGGCGCAGGTATACACTTAAAGGGCTTTCCCTTCCACAATAGAATGCAGTTACTAGTCCTCTACCTGAATGACTACTCAACTGACCCTATTTCGAAAATTTATTTTTTGGGGTTTTGGCCAGGTTTTTGGGCTTTTCTCCTACTGTGCATTGGCATCAAATAATTGAACAAGTCGAGTATGCGATAAACAATACTGTCAATCGATCAACCGGCAAAACACCATGTCAACTACTTTTTGGAATTGACCAGAAACGTCAGGTGGTAGATATCGTGAAGGAACTAGTTACCGAAAAACTGAACAATGATTCTCGAAACCTTGATCAAGACCACATCGAAGCTGCTGACAATATCGCTAAAGCACAGATCAGTCATAAAGAAGCATACGACAAAAGCGAAAACCGTCGCGTATATATCAAACCGGAGAGCCAGTTATGATTAAGAATTTCGATAGTACTCCCGGAGTGTCAAAAATGTTGATTCCCCGGTTCCGTGGGCCGTATGAGGTTACCAAAACTCTCAGAAATAATCGATATGTTATCAGCGATATAAAAGGATTTCAAAATTCTCAGAAACCCTACGTAGGAACCTGGGAGTCGTCGAACATGTGCCCGTGGCTTGCAGACTCCGCGTCGCAGCCCCCGGATAACTAGGCGATAATTGCGTCGCATTATTGTTCCTTCTATATTAAAATGAGATGTAAGTGTTGACGAACCATTTGTTCCCCGTGTAGAAATATATTTGCCGTTCCGATTATCAGTTAATTATCTTTAAGCTTTGACAAACTGTTTGTACCCTTAGATAGGTTGCGAAGAAAAAAAAATAAAAAAAATAAAGAAACATATATCTATAGATATATATTTACCCTAAAAATAATTACCGCATGAGGACAAGCAAACGTCTGGTTTGGCCGAATTGTGGGCGCCTACATGACATCGCTCTTGCCAACAATTGACGGGCCCTTCTGACAATATACCGCTCGAATAAAAGAGAAGAAGTTTGTTGATATTAGTTACGCTCGGACCGTGAAGACGGCTGGAATGAGATTACCTCGCTGGTACAATAATAAATAGATATAAAATATTCAAGCGACGTTGTAATTATTCGTACCCTACACCCGAGGTATACTATAACATGTTTTGGTTACAATATAATGTCTTTAGAAGAAAATCTTTCAAAGTATACGTGGTGCTGCAGTTAGCGTTGCAGTCCTTCGGCGGCGAGGCCCGAAACGGTGGGATCTCTACCAAGATCAAATGTAATCTGAAACGAAAACAAAGAAAATGTTCGCCAAATATATCCACTTGGCTATGGGTTCACGATCCACTTTTCGAAATTTCTAAATATACGAAAAATTATAGCTTCTCCAAAGAAAACCTCATTTTTCTCGTGAAAAACAGCATGCTGAAGTCATTGTTATTAACAAATGGTTCATCCAATTGAAAAATGTGATCGTGAACCGAAAAAGACTACTGTTTGAACACTTACTATGCAAATTCAAGTCAATATTGTCAAAGTTACTCAAGATATCAATCCTGTCGTATCAATATATGTAGTTTCGAGATGATCTGGTTTGAACTGGACGGGTCGCGGTAAACCCGACGCACGCTGTTCCACTAAAGTAAGTTCAACTTCGTCAATTTTCAGAACCTCCGGGTCCGGTTGGTCTTAAAATATTCTTGAAAGTTTACACTATAACAATATGCAAAAAAACGACTTTTTAAAGTTTCCAGAGAGGGAAACCCCCTTTCCGATAGTCAAGTTGTTGCATAGGATTTCCAGTGATACATAGATACAATACTTGTGTGATGCATACGTTGTACTTTATATAGGGGAAGGGGGCCCAAACCGCGCACTCTAAGGGAAATAAAAAAAAGCCGTTATAAAATGTAATATTTAAACATTTTTTTTCCTATCGGGTGCTAAATTTATCGTACTTTAATAGTACATTCACACATTTCCAGTAAATCATCGAAATACAAAGAATGAAACCAATTAAAAAATTTTAACGAGTGCCCGCTCTGCCCAGGAGGGCGGCCTAAAGCGGCAACAGCTTTTGGGCAAAGCGGGCACGTAGAGGGTAGGGCGACCGCCTTGTTTTTCCCCTGAGATTAGGCATAGAGTGTGTCTACATATTTTATTGCACACAAATGATTATTATTATCGTAGACGAACAAAAATTTTACCGTTCTTTTCTCAACAGTCAGTAAGCTTTATTGTTTTTGGCATTGGATTTTGGTCGTTTCTTCTTAACATTCAGTAAACATTTTAATATTTTTAACATGTTTTAACATTTTTTACTTTTTTAACATGCAGTAAATATCTTCCTCCCCACCCCCACGTTGCGGCCGCAGCCGACTTCCCTTTCTATATCGTATTCACCATGACATATCTGCCATGGGCATAGGGAAACTGTGTAAAACCCATGCCGATACAGCCGGTCCCAAGTTCACCTCGCAGTCACGGAACTAGTCGTCTTTCGCCGAAAAATATCGACGAAAAACATTTCACGCCGAAAGTACGCGACTGGGATTCGAACCTGCAACCTCCCGATCTGCTGGCCAGCACGCTAACCACTAGACTAACCCACCGGGTGATTCGAACTTTTTAAAAATAATAACAGCAATATGTTTTTTTTTAAATAAAATATTGACATAAATAGTATTTCTAAGGTTTCACAAATTCGTGTACGTTTCTAGTAAATTTGCTTGGCTTTTTCATAAGAGGTGTTTCACTTCTTTTGAACGTTTCAGTTGAAAAAGTGATAATGTAAAAAAAAACTATTGTTTGAAAACAATAAAAACATTTCGAGGTTAATTGGATTTTTGTCGATAGTGAAACAACTGATAATTTTTTTCGAGGGCTTTTTTATTACTTGGCGTTTTTTTTACTTGTTAGTTTTTAGGGGGATTTCATATCTTTTTGGAACGAATATATAGGGTGGATCAATGACTATTAGCACTTTGGATATCTTCGAAACTATGAGGTTCACAGAAATATTTGCTGAAATGAAATGGCGCAGTACGAAAGGGGCCATCCGATAACGATAATAGTTTTTTTGCAGGTGGAGGTACTTCGGACATTTAAAGGTCATTGAAGGTCACATAAAGTACAGAAAGGCGATAATACTTAGTTTCGGTAGTAAATAAAATTACTACGTTTATAGTAAGTGTTCGAAATGACGACCATCAGTATCAATGCAACATTGGATTCTTTTTTCGATTGATTGACTTGCAAGTTTTACAGCGTCAGAACTTATTGATGCACAGCCTGTAATAATTCTTTGTTGCATATCGTCAAGTGTAGTTGGTACTTCTTTGTACACTTTATCTATCAACGCTCCCCATAGAAAGAAGTCTAAAGGTGTTAGGTCTGGGGAACGAGCTGGCCACGATATTGGACCGCCGCGTTCAATCCAACGATTTCGAAATTGTTCGTCGAGTTGTCTTCGTGCAATGAATGAATAATGTGCTGCACATCCGTCATGTTGATATCACATGGTTTGTCTTGTAAGTACTAAAAGACAACTCTTCGAGCAAAAGACCCAATGTATCTTTGATAAAATTACTGAAGATGTTGCCATTCATATTTCCATTGATACAAAAAGGACCAATACATTTAGCACCTATGATTCCGCACCATACATTCACAGACCATTGTCTCTGGTGTTCAACCTGCCGCAGCCAGTGTGGATTTTCCGTTGCCCATAAATGCATCTTATGCAAATTAATGTTCCCATGATTTGTGAGTGTTGTCTCATCAGTAAATAAAACGGTATTAAGAACTGACTCATTGTTTTCGATCTGACGTTGAACCATTCGACAAAGCTCTACGCGATTTATGAAGTCGTTCCCATGCAATTCTTGGTGAAGACTTACATGGTACGGGTGAAATTTGTGATGGTGCAAAATGCGAAGTACGCTGCTCCTGCTAATTCCAGATTCATTTTCATTTTGTCGCGAACTAATGTAAGGATCTCGAGACACACTTGCGAGCACACCGATTTCCATTTATTCATTCGTTACGCTTTCCTGGCGTTCACTAGTACGGACACTTAAACTACCGGTTGGCCTAAGTTTATCACACAAATTTTCAAATGTTTGACGTGAAGGCTGAGACCGATGTGGATATCGTTCACCATACAAGGTTTTTGCCCTTACAGAATTTTGTTGGTATTCGCCATAAATAAGAAGCATATCGACTTGCTCTTCAAACGGATACATTGTACTCGATTGACCGATTTATCGATACTAATCTTATCATGTTTATCTTATCCTGCAAACTTATTAAAGTGTCCGTAAAACAGTGTTTACTTTCAGTGAAGTAAACCGTGAGTAGTATCGCCTTTCTGTACTTTCTGTACCGGTCTAAGAAATGTGTAAACGTACATAATAACGTACGCATTGATATTGATGGTCGTCATTTTGAACACTTACTATAAACGTAGTAATTTTATTTACTACCGAAACTGTAAGTATTATCGCCTTTCTGTACTTTCTATGACCTTCTGTTATAGGCCGTTGAACTTGTTTTAAGCTCTTCTTTCATGATACAGATTTAAAAAATACCGATCCAATTTAAAAAATTGAGTTGACCTTCAAATGTCCGAAGTACCTCTACCTGCAGAAAAACTGTTATCGCTATCGCATGGCTCCTTTCGTACTGTGCAATTTCATTTCAGCAAATATTTCTGTGAACCTTATAGTTTCGAAGGTCCAAGGTGCTAAGAGTTATTGATCCTGATACAGGGCTACTTGTTATTGGTCACGATCCCGTGAAAGGGTTGTAGGACATTTTCCGCTATCAACTAACCTAGCAATATTTTATGCAAAAGTCAACCAATTTCGAGATATTATTTTTATAATGTTTTTTAAGTGAGGGGCAACTTTAAAAATTAAGTTAAAAAAGAACTGGTGTATGGAATCAAACTTTTTTGTTATTTGTAGTTTTTTCACCTTACTGCAAATACTAAATAGGGCAATCACCCCAATATACAGGGTGCTCATTGTGCTACAATTTGCTCATTTTTCCACCCTCAGCCAATATGTTCTAGGCTTAGGACCGTGACTATCACCGTGAGGCTTCCCAGTAATAGTGATATTATTATTTTTCATTTTTCCCCTATATTACCTGAAAATCCCCCTTTAAATCGGCATACCTTTTTTGTTTATGTTTGTAATAGCATGGAATAAGTTTTGTTGTATTCTGCAATATATGTTTATTATAAATAAATAATTATTTGATACCATTGGTTTCAAGGAGATGAGCTTCCAAAGTTGTAAAATTGTGTAAATGTATGAAAAATGTGATCTTCTTAAATCATTATATAAGAAACTTATTTTCTGTATTTTGATCACATCATGAATTATTTATTCAACATGTAGCATACCGTTGGAAAAAGTATTGTCACGAGCCGTTCGTTTCATTTCTTCTAGAGATGGGCGATATTGGAAAAAAAATCGATTTTAAAATAATCGATTATACCAACAATCGATATCTAAAAATCGATTTATCAAGAAAAAAATCGAAAAATAATCGATTAATCGATTATTTCTAATATTCTCTATTTCTCTATAATAAAAAAATTAATTTGATCCTAATCCACAACTTTTACTTCTAGAGTAAAAAAAACACCGCAAGAAATATTTTTTACCAAAAAATGTATATATTTCATTGATTCCTCAATAATTAAAGAAGTCCCTGAAAAATGTGCAAATAAATCCAGTTCCTTATCCAGCAGGGTACCAGGAGTTATAAATCGTTATCTGCAATATAAATTTGAACGTTATTTTTTTCAGTTTAAAGTGATGCATCAAAACAAAAAATTAATTAATTTATAAGCATATTACCGGAGGAATTCCTTATTTAAAAAGTATGACGGGATAAAGACGTACAGTAATTTACACATGCATTCATTTTTTTTTCCTTTGTCAACAATAAATATTTTCCAATATATTTTGACAAAAAACAAAAATTACACTATATATCGTGACAAAAAAAAACAAACCATCAGTTTAAAGAAACAAGCTTAAAATACATATCACATGGGGTTTTTAGGAACATTTACCAACAACCAATATCTCCTATATACAACAAATTACATAGATTTCACAGGAACAAATCACATTGTTAAAAAAGTACAAAAGAACCCCATTCGAGGTATAAATAATACGCATACACGTAAAACCTTAAACAACTATTCTATATCCCAGTCCTCATCACACATTGAATCCAGGAATAGCAGCATGTTCAATCGCTTACCCGCCAATCTGTTGCGCCGCTCTGTTTTTATTGCCCTAGCCTTGGAAAATAAACGCTCCGATGGGACCGAAGTTGAGATAATGCTCAAATACTTTATTGCCAAAGTATAGAGTTTTGGAAATGCGTTTTTCACGCTCGACCAATATTCGAGTGGGTTTCCATGTCGTGGGATTGTGGGCTGATTCAGGTATTGACGCAATTTAAGATTAAGCTCCGAAGAATCATCGCCCGATAATTCTATATTTTTGGCGACCAAGTTATCATGAACTTGCCATATATCGACATCACTCGAGCTTTTCGAATCTGCAGCCGGTGTAACAAATAATCCGGGACTACCACCAACCGATTTGAGCTCGTCATTTATCTTCCTGATTGCCCCTGCTGCTGCTAGAGCCGATTGGAAATGAATTTTTTTGAACCGGGGATCCAAAATTGTTGCCATTGCCAATAATTCAGTTTTTTCGATCCCACTGAATTTTTTTTGCACATGGGCAATAACGGCAGACTTGAAAGATTGCCCCTCTTTCGTGGTCGGTTCACATTTGGTCAATGTGATTTCCATGCATCGGATGATTGGGATGGCCATACTGCCAGTCGAATACGATTCACCGCTCATTTCACGTATTACGTGTTCAATCGGACTCATAACTCCTACGCAATCTTCCGGAGCTGACGGGCATTTCATTAGGACTGGATATATGTAATCACGGAGATTGAGAAATCTTTCAATCATGTAAAATGTTGAGTTCCAGCGCGTGGGCACATCTTGCTTTAATTTCAGTGCGGTACCTTCAGTCTTCCCATTGCAGATTTGGAGTCCTAGCAGCTCATCAGATGCAACGACACTCCTTTTCGTAATCGTGACAATTTCCTTGACACGAAAGAAGATTTTTTCAATTGAAGGTAGGTTTTGTTGAGATTTCGGCACCACGCCTGAAAGGATATGAGCCAAACACGGAATGTGTTTTGAAGTACCAAACGTGTCATTCGCTGCCTTCTTAATATTTGCTCCACAATCCGTTACAATCGCTGTAACTCTGGATAATGGTATATTGAACGACGCCAATGAAGATTTCAATTTTTCCGAAATGTAGTCAGCCGTGTGACGCTCATAAAGTGGAATTACTCCCAAGCAACTTCTCGTCAATGAGAGTTCTGTTGTTAAATAATGACTCGTGATGCCAAGATAACTCTGATTAGCCGTATCACTCCATATGTCGCATGTTAGAGTAAAGGAAGTTTGAAGTGCAAGACGATTTCGATACACTTCCTTCATCTGCTTGTACTTCAGCTCAAGTGTTTTTGTGATTGTTTTTCGACTTGGAATTGAGTAAAGTGGGACGATCTCCTTCATTAACGCTCTAAATCCTCTAGAATCAACTATTGACAACGGCCAATGATCAACGGCAATCATGTAGACGATTTTGTTCGTGATCCTGGTTGCAGAAGAGCCTCCACCTGTTAAAACGGAGTAAAAAGAATGGAAGATTAGTACAACACCAAAAAATGAAGTAATTTATGTAGGACCTTATATGTGTGTCAACAGGTTACCTTGAAATTTGGTAATTCTCTCGAATGCTTTTTTGATATTCGGCTTTGGCTGCAAAAAGCATTACTGCATATATGAAATGTTCCAATCCAGATTTACATTTTAGCTATTAGACTTCAGACTTTTTGTCGGTGTACCTTACTCGATGATGGATCATCCACATTTTCTGAATCTGAATCATTTATGAATTTGCCTCGTTTGGCAGCTCTCCCGCTTGCAGTTGCTGTTTGACCTGCCTGTCGTTTTTCCGATGGTAAATGCATTGAATGGGAGTGCCTCATATGCTGCATCAAGTTAGTCGTGTTGCCACTATGTTTGATCGATTTGGCACAAATATTGCATCGAGCCGACGTATTATCGACTTTTTTAAAATGCTTCCATGCTTCGCTCTTTCCAGAACTCGTGTCCTTTGGAGTATTCCTGGGACAAATTCAATATGAAGCAAATAATAAATATCATTTAAAAACTAAGAAATTACGATAAATTCACACAACTTACTGAACATTTATTCGGTCGCCTGTTGAAGATTGCTGCAATTGTTCTGGCTCAGCAAGATGGGAGGTGCAAGGACTGATTTCACTGGATTCGAATGTGCGGTTCGGATCCGCGCATGTTCCTTAAACGTTAGCTATTCGCTAATTTATTCATATTTATGTGTATATCAAATAAAAATATCTTACCCGCATTCATCGTAATATCGTATAATATCCCGTAAGCCGAAAAGTTTGTTTACAGTATTTACACAGTATATTTACTCACACTCAGGTTATGTTATGTATAATACAAGATGGCGCCCATATCGATATCGCGGCCGAAAAAAAAATCGAAAAATCGATTAATCGAGAAATCAACAATCGCTAAAAATAATCGATTTTTACAACGAAAACAATCGATTACATGGAAATCGATTATAATCGCCCATCTCTAATTTCTTCTTTCGAGAATTTTGCAAGAGCGGCCGTGCCTCGTGCCTTCTCAGGGTGCGGTGACCTCCGCGATCACCAGGAATGTGCAGAGTCGGGGTCGCGTGAGTTTGGCTGCTCTCGACCACTCAGGGCCCGATCACGCAATGCTAACGGAGCAGAGTCTCCTCTTTCTCCAAACTCTCCAACACTCTCCAACAATAATTATAACCATTGTTGGAGAGCGAGAAATACTTTTCCCAATTTAGTCTCCATTAGAACTCCGAATTATCGAGCAATGGGAAGAAGACTCCTACCCGTTAGCCTTCGCGTGCCGTAAATCTCGCGGATACAGCAAAACCCCTTTGTAACCGTCGTTTAGTCGCATGGGTTGTTAGATGTTTCGTTGAGTTCCTCGCGTCGTGAATATAAGTCTCGGGCCGATAGTTTTAATGCCTCTCCTAATATTTCTTTGATTATAATAAATCTAGTTTGGTATCACATTTCATCAACCCC